>CM038358.1:6156760-6506760 GCA_021464625.1 Proterorhinus semilunaris | reverse complement strand
TGCTCAAATAAACAAATAAACTAGAACTCAAAAGTATCAATAAGTGGTTCAAACAAAACAAACTATCTTTAAATCTGAGTAAAAGCAGAATAATGATATTTGGCAACTGTAATTCCAATGCTCAGGAAGCAATTCAGATAGAGGGTGTTGTTATCGAGCGAGTGCATGAAATTAAATTCCTTGGAGTTATTATAGACGATAGAATTACTTGGAAATCTCACATTAAATATATAACTGCTATTAATAGCAAAAGCAAAGCACATTTTAAATATCAAAGCTCTACATATATTATATTGTTCTCATATACTGCCCTATTTAAATTATTGCACTGTGGTTTGGGGTGGTACTTATAAAAACACAGTTAAACCAATAGTAATGCTACAAAAAAGAGCTGTTCGATTAATTCATAAAGTTTGGTATTTGAACCACACAAAATCATTATTTTTAAAATCAAAGATCATGAAGTTTTGTGACATTGTTGAGTTCCAAACAGTACAGATGTTATACAAAGCATGGTACAAACTGTTACCAGGCCAAATACAAAGGTTTCAAGAATGTACTGGATAATATGAATTACTTGATGAATTCAACTTTAGGATTCAGAAACATAGCAAACTTTGAAACGTTTTAGCCTGACAGTGAGTGGTGAACAAATGTGGAATGAACTGGAGATGGAGATGAAACAATGTCCAAACATCAAACTGTTCAAATATAAATACAGACAAAAGACTTTTGAAAAGTGTAGGAAAGAAGAAATTTGTTGCCTCTACGGGGAGCAGCAAGACCTAATTGCATTTAAGTGTTGTTGCTCTGAACAGTTGTCACTCTATTGCTCAAAGATACAATAAATACATAAATAAATAATTTACAAAAGGCTATGAATCTGTTGAGAGGGACCCTCCCAACGGGATCATAAATCTCGTCTTTAAATGCACCACACAGCATAGAAACTACATCTACAAAATCAGCTGTTAGGGCGGCTGGGTGGGGGTTTGTGGATGGGGAGCTACTGCCCGCTTCAACTGGCCCGCTCTACACCCAGGCTTTTTAACGCATTACACTATGTAGGGCTTACATAATACATTATACATGAAAAAAATAAAATAAACTGAACACAAATTATTATACTACTTTTGTTAAACATTGTACATGAAACAAGATCGTGGCTGTCGTCGTGCTTCGCTTTGTTTCGGTTATCTATATGAACATTTCAAACAATGCTTTGTAATTTGGTTTGTGTTAAAAAAAGCCGCTTTGAAGTGTAACTGGTTCTCTTTTGCCAAAGAGGCTAACCAAATATGATGCTGCTAACTGTATGATTGATTGACAATGTAATTGCAATAGGATACAATTATTATTATAGTTCTGTCATGTAATGTATTTATGTAAATGCTTTTTGTAATATTGTAAATGTTGTATTGATTTTGGGGGTGGGCGCTTATAAGCTCTTGCTTCAGCCCTCTCCTTTTGAGCAGAATGTTTACTGCTCAAATAAATTAAAGAAAATGAACTACCCTCTAGAGCAGGGGTCTCCAACATGCGGCCCCAAGACGATTTAATACAGCCAAAGGAGCACATATTCATAAGTATGTCCAAGTCTCTAGCCCATTACAAAAAAATAATTCCACATGTGTCCAGCAGAGGGCCCTGACATAATAAGAGATCAGGATATAAACAACACATTATAGCCACGTGGTAAATGGTCAGTCTGCCCCAGGGTGGCTGTGGCTACAATAGGCCACTACCAAGTGCTGAGTAAAAAAACAATGACTACAGGGTAGATCGGGTGCGCCCAGCCACCCTGCAAAGGAAACTCATTTCGGCCACTTGTATTCGCAATCTTGTCCTTTCGGTCATTACCCAAATCTCGTGACCATAGGTGAGGGTGGGAATGTAGATCGATCGGTAAAACGAGAGCTTTTCCGCCTGACTAAGCTCCCTCTTCACCACAACAGTTCGATACAGCGACCGCATCACTGCTGACGCCGCATCGATCCGTCTATCGATCTCACGCTCCATCCGTCCCTCACTCGTGAACACGACCCCGAGACACTTGAACTCCCCCCACTCGAGGCAAGGACACCCCACTAACCTGAAGCGGGGAAACCACTTTTTTCCGGTGGCGAACCATGGCCTCAGAGTTGGAGGTGCTGATCCTCATCCCGGCCGCTTCACACTCGGCTGCAAACCGCCCCAGTGCAGCTGGAGGTCCTGATTTGATGAAGCCAACAGAACAACATCATCTGCAAATAGCAGAGATGAGATTCTGAGGTTCCCAAACCGGACACCCTCCAGCCCCTGGCTGCGCCTAGAAATTCTGTCCATAAAAGTAATGAACAGAACCGGTGACAAAGGGCAGCCCTGGCAGAGACCAACACGCACCGGGAACAGGTCTGACTTACTGCCGGTAATGCGAACCAAGCTCCTGCTGCGGTCATACAGGGAACGGACAGCCCTTAGCAGAGGGCCCCGGACCCCATACTCCCGGAGCACCCCCCACAGGGCACCACGAGGGACACGGTCAAAATCTTTCTCCAGATCCACAAAACACATGTGGACTGGTTGGGCTCCTCCCACAAACCCTTGAGCCCCCGTGTAAGGGTATAGAGCTGGTCCAGTGTTCCACGACCAGGACGAAAACCACATTGTTCCTCCTGGATCCGAGGTTAGACTATCGGCCGGATCCTCCTCTCCAGCACCCTGGAGTAGACCTTACCAGGGAGGCTGAGGAGTGTGATCCCTCTGTAATTGGAGCACACCCTCCGATTGCCAATCCAGAGGCACTGTCCCCGACCGCAACGCAATGTTGCAGAGGCGTGTCAACCAAGACAGTCCCAACAGACCCTCACAACACGTTTGGGCCTGCCAGGTCTGACCGGCTTCTTCCCCTGCCAGCGGATCCAGCTCACCACCAGATGGTGATCGGTTGACAGCTCAGCCCCTCTCTTCACCCGAGTGTCCGAGACACGCGGCCGGAGATCAGATGACACAACTACAAAGTCGATCATCGACCTCCTGCCTAGGGTGTCCTGGTGCCACGTGCACTTATGGACATCCTTGTGCTCGAACATGTTCGTTATGGACAAACCGTAACTAGCACAGAAGTCCAATAACAGAACACCACTCGGGTTCTGATCAAGGAGGCCGTTCTTCCCCATCACCCCCACCCAGGTCTGAGCAAACCCACCCCAGCCCGCCGCCTCTCCACGCAGGCAACTCCAGAAAAATGGAGCGTCCGGCCTCTCTCCAGGAATTGGGATCCGGAACCCAGGCTGTGCGTGGAGGTGAGCCCGACTATATCTAGCCGGTACCTCTCTACCTTCCGTACAAGCTCAGGCTCCTTCCCCCCCCCCCCCCCCCCCCAAGCGAGGTGACATTCCATGTCCCGAACGCCAGAAGCTGCGCACGCGGACCAGGTCGTCGAGGCACCTGCCTTTGGCTGCCACCCAGTCCACTCTGCACCCCACCCCTACGGATCCCTCTGCGGGTGGTGGGTCCATAGGAGGGCGGGCCCACGTCGTCCTTTCGGGCTGTGCCCGGCCGGGCCCCGTGGGCAGAGGCCCGACCACCAGACGCTCGCATTCGAGCCCCAACCCCAGGCCTGGCTCCAGGGTGGGGCCCCGGTTGCGCCATACCGGGCGACGTCACGGTCCTTGTTGTTAAACTGTCCATAGAAGTCTTCGAACTTCTAAAATAATGTCGGTAAATCACACAGAACATTGTCAACTTTTCTGTCCAGGCCACTGCGCCAGGTTTGGCAGCTACACAGTAATGGAGCTGAAAGAAAAAAAGATTCTTGACATTCAATTCGTGCAGGTACTATTTCAAATGTACCTGTACATTAATGTACATTATAAGTACAAAAATTATAATTATAATGTTACAAACACACACACATATCCTCTGAGTCCCCTGCCAGAACATTTGCATAGTCATTACTAATGCTACATAGGAACATAATATCATAATATACCTCATAATAATTAACATTCAGACAGTTTTGCAAGTACCTTTTTGAATTAGCGGTTTGTAAAAAAAAGAAAAAAGTCCGTTTCAGACTTCAGGTAGGGTTCTAGCATATCAAATACTGACATTTTTATGAATAAAATAAGCTGCAGGAAAAAAAAGAGGTGCTGATGGAGGGGAAAAAAACTATTACAGTGAAATGCATTGAAGAGGCGGAGCGTGGCCCCATGTTGTGACAACGTCTACAGCAGGGATCTCCAACCAGTAGCTCTCTAGCCCTTTCTAGGTAGCTCGCCAAAGACTTTCTACATTCCCACATGCTCTTGATGATTTGCATTTTCGTTTTTTCTTTTAGTTCTGAACATGATGAACAAAATCTGCAAATATTTAAGTCTATCTAGTAAAGTATTAGGACAAAACCCAAGACATTTTCTTTAAAATATCATTTTGGCTACTAACTCTCTTGAGTCACACTGTTACACGTGTCTTCAAAGCATAAGTAGCTCTCTGATGTTTATGTTGCATAAAAGTAGCTCGCCGAGTGAAGAGGGTTGGAGACCCCTGGTCTAGAGTGATACATGTTAAAGGTTTGGGTCTGAAACAAGTTTGTGGGCTGTTTACATTTACAATATCTTACGCTTTTAAGCTATAGTAAATCCAAGAGCAGACCTATATAATAAAAATCACGTACCTTTGTTTTTGCTTTATGCAATATATAAAAAAAATACTCGAAAAAGTCTTCATTTACTGTTTTCACAGGTATTCCTGAAAAGGTTGAAATTACTACAAAAAGTGGTTTAATTTGACAAAGAACTGAAGATTGGGTCAGATTTTGAACAGTTTGACATAATGTGGTGTTATCACAAAATGCGGCTAAACATATGAATACAAATGTATCAAGAACATGACACCGACATTTTATTTAGCAAGTTCAAAGAAAAAAGTCTGCCGTCCCTGGGTGGGCTCGAACCACCAACCTTTCGGTTAACAGCCGAACGCGCTAACCGATTGCGCCACAGAGACATGTGGTGCAGTTGGTGTGTGTGTAAACTATAAATAGACACAAAAAAAAAAAAACAGCAGCTCAGCGTGTGATCTGTGAGCAGATTCGGCAGATTAACAGACCGTGACGTTTACATTTAAACAGTAGCTCCTGACGCACGACCGGAAGTGCAATAAAGATACCAGCGCACCCCTGAGCTAGCATGCACAGCCCAGCTAACTCAGTCAGTAGACCCTGGGACTGTTAACCTCAGGGCCGTGGTTTTGTGATTTAATTATATCCAATACTTTATTTTTACATGATACAGTATAAAAAGTGTAAAATAAGCCCACTTACCTGACAAGTCACAAAGTTGTTGCTGCTCTTTTGGTTTAAATAAAAATACTACTGGTGTAACTCTTTGTGTACCATTACACCGCTAACACTAGATCGTGCACTAAACAGAGTGCATTTCAGAAATAGCATGACCGTAAAGGAATACAGGCTACTTAAAGCTTCAACCCGACCCTCACACTCATGCGTTGGTGGTATAGTGGTTAGCATAGCTGCCTTCCAAGCAGTTGACCCGGGTTCGATTCCCGGCCAACGCAGACCCTTTTAATTTTTAGCTTTTGCAATGCTGCAGTGCAGACTTGCCACTGTTCAGTCTCTGCAGGAATGTATATGATTTTGCAAAGAACACATGCATGATAAACTAAGGTGCAGATTCAGTGGAACCTCGTAGCTTCAAAAGTGTTTGACAAAAAGAGGTCCCCTCCCCCGGACGTTTGTGTCGCATGGGGAGGTTTGTGTGGGGGAGGGTGTGGAAATGTTTAAAGAAGAAGCCACAGACTCGATGACCTGACCTGACCTGTGTGAAGTTACTCCCTGTGTAGTTGGTCATTTGTAGTCTTCAAAGCAAAGATTGAGGAAAAATTGAGAATAGCAGCCCTGCGCTAGCTAATCAATAAACCAAAACCAAATAAAATAAATAAAAAATAATAATCGATATGCAGCCGAATCAAAAGTCTGCTCAAGTTTACCCAAGCTGTGCACTAAGGCGTCCATTACAGCACTGAGTAATCAAAACCTCACAAAACATGCACTGAGCTTGCCCCTTTTGCTCCATGCCCCTGAAGTGCCCTTTTCCCTCATGCCCCTGAAGTGCCCTTTTCCCTCGATACCTTCTATTTATTTGTATTATAGTTTGTTTATCCAAAGCTTTGCCACGGTCCTTATCATTGGTTTGGGCGGTTGTGTAGTGCCCTTTTGAGTATTGAGCCCCTCTGTAGCTCTTTGCACGGCCCTGGCACTGACACTATGAAAGTGCACACAAAATCTACACAGCGATAGATATAAATATTAAAAATGGCCCAAAAAAAAAACCTGCACTCAAGACCATTACCAGAACACAGCATGTATGAAGCCTCCGAACCAGCAAACATGCTCAAAGATCATTCGGAACAATATCAATCAGACTCAAAACAGCAGCAAAAGTAAAACAGATGGACTTACTCATTTGTTGGGCCTTTCGGATCTGATCATCAGCCGAAAGTGTTCTGAAAAAACAACAACCTGTCAGCCTGTATGTAAATCAACAGAAGACAGTATTTAACTGTCTATTATTAGCGGTCATTTGCTGTTTACACCCATTCCCAAGCAGTGAATTAGATTCACGGTAAGGAGGTTATTTAATGGGTGCTGGTCTGAACAGTTTGGGAACTCCTGAAACCACGTCTACATCCTTGTCGAAAATCTATGTTGTACTGAGGCAGTCAGCAGATGCACATAATAAGAGAATGTCATTGAAATCTGTTTATTATCAGCCAGACTCAACACTGTAACGCCACATTACCCTCCTGAGGAAGAATGAAGTAAGTATCCTAAACTTGACAGGCTCGGGGAAATGCTGCACTGGTCTGAGCAAAAGAAAACCTTGTAGTAAGTCGTAATAGTTGTGCTTGTAGCAGCAGCTGTGGTGTTATGGTGGTACTGTAGTGTGACAGTGATAGTAGTAGTATAGAAGTAGTATAGCAGTATTAGTGGCAGTATGGTTGTTGCAGTAGTAGTAGTAGTAGTAGTACTAGTAGTAGTAGTAGTAGTATAGAAGCAGCATTGATCTTGATTTTCAATGTCATGTTTTCATAGTAAAAATAAACACATGTAGCTTATTCATGAACAAACCCCAGCTCAAACACAAACCAAAGCGTTGCTCTCCCTTTATCGTGTGCAGCTATTGCAATACCCGACAGCACCACTTGATGGCGCCCCCTTACTTATAATAAAGGCTGCAAAAGTTTTATTTTCAATAGGCCTACAGCTTCAAATAGGTTATACGAATTACATGTTGTTGAGTTTCACTTCACTAAACCATGTAATACACAAATGTTTTCCAGTCCAAACTCCATGGCAGTAGTGATAATATGCAGTAGACTTGTTGCTAAAGCTAAATTACAAAAAGGCTATAAGACTAATCTCTACATCTCTAGAAAGATATGAGAGCTAGTGAGCTGACGAAAACCATGACTGACTCACCCGTTGTTGGCTTCCTTGTTTTCGTTCTTCTGGGTAGTTGTGGTTCTCATCTCAGCCTCCAGGAGAAAAGCCCTAAAAAATTTTAAACATAAAACATTGTTAACTGGTTGATCTAAAGGTATAGGCCTGCATCTAGTTTATAAACATAGCCTATATAATGGCAGAGGCGGGTAGTACCAAGTTACATTTACTCCAGAGGCAACTTGAGTAATTGTACTGCTTTACAATATGTATATATATATAATTCATTTATGATAGGGTCAGTGCATATTAATATAGATTATACATGTGAATATACCAGAATTAGCCTAGGGGCTATTTTTCGTCTGTAGTCCCTGGACAGTTATGTGTCCTCCTGAAGGGAATAAGGTAGGAATGAGGTAGCCGACTTTTTACTTCTACTTGAGTAATATTACAGTAAAAAAAAAAGTGTCTTCATGTTGACACTAAAAATAAATACTCTTACTTTATTCTTTAGAAAATTCTTTATATACAGTAGGACTTGGCGATATGGATCAAAAGTCATATCCCGATATATTTTGGTTGAATATTGATATACGATATATAACCCGATATTTTTTCTGCAAAGTGAGAGCTGTGAAATGAAATGTTAAGTCAAAGCCAGATACGAGTAGTTTTACTGAAAACTCACTATAAAATGTAAACATAAACACTGTATAACAAAGCTCCGTAAAGTGCACATTTAAATAAAAAATAGGTCAATCCGGTCTCAGGGCAGCATTTATATATAAAGAGATAACAGGGCCCAGCCCTAATATACAGTATATTTTTCTAGGGTTCCCTTTGGAAATACTAAGATTTTTACATCATTTACAGAGTTGTTTCACATAATTTCTGTCACTTTTTTTTTACTATTACTTGAGTAATTATTTTGTCCACTACTTTTTACTTCTACTTGAGTAAAAATCTTTCAAAGAAAAATTACTCTTACTTGCATAGCCTAAGTCAGCCATTCCAAAAGCCCAGGACATCTCAGCCCCCTTGTCCATCTGAAATGTTATTGGAGCCCCCCCAATAATAATCATTATCACCTGGCAATGAATGCAGGCTAAAAACATACATTTTAGCAAATAAATGTATTTTTCCCTTGCAGTGCCTCTGATGTCCCCCAGGGTCCCCGGACCCCACTTTGGGATCTACTGGCCGAGCTACTGTACCCACCTCTGGTTAAGACATGCCACACAGAGCGACGTTCAAATCAATTACCCGCCGATATAGGACTTTATATATGAATCCCAATCTTAAAGAAACGTGACCTGCGTGCGTCAGCCGCGACCCCCAAAGTCACACAACCAACAACTGGGGAACCCCTTCTGTAAAATGTGATTTAGACATTAAGACATTAGCAATCTGGTTTAATGAATGAATTTGTTTGGATAGACTCCTGCACTTTGATACTTGGCTTAATATCACTGAAGTATGCTGTTTTCAATCAAATTTACATCAAATTCAATTTCAGAAATGTAACAAATATTGTTTCAAAATCCTCTTGCGTAACTTTGCGTAACTTTGAAAATCACCTTTCAAAGTCAATTGTAGGGCTACTTAACTCTTAGGCTTATTGAGACTTTACAGTTGGCTATGGAGAATTGTTACATTTGTTTTGGAAGAAGAAGCATTCCATTGGTTTATAAATATAATGTAAAACATACCGCATTCTTTAATGTTATGGAAACACGGTAGCCTCTGTTGTAACATTGTAGTTCACTTTGAACCACGGGCCAACTCGCAAAATGGCGCTGACGGCATTAGGCCTATACTTCAATGGCCTATAGTCATAAGATACAACGTGGCGAATGCGACACATGCTGTTTTTAAGATATTTCTGATAGGAATGTCTGCACAATGTGTTTACAAACCCAGTGGAAACACACATGAACATAAAGAACACATAAAGAACACATTCACCTCAAGGCATATAATGGCACGTGTAAAAAAAAAAAGGCCTGTTGGCTACATCTCCATCCCGTTTCACAGCACTCCCTCCAGCATCCGCTTTAAATCTTTGTAATCCAAACGGCAAACACATCCATCCGGTCAGAAAATAGCCTTGACCGATGCGGGAAATATTTCAACTAAGAATCAAACTAGTTATACAACTGTAACAGCGCCATACTGTGACCAGAGCACGCGCCGCGTAAATGCGCGCAGTTATGGCTTACCTCAATTCGCGCTGTCTTGGAGGCCGAGGCTGTCCCAAATGTTGTCAACGAAGCATAACACGATTTCGCCCATGTTAACTCATGTTGGAAGGTTGTGTCGATATAATGGGCTAAATACAAAACTGTGACAAAGCCTGCGGTCAACTACGCCGCGAACACCGCTGAAAGTAAATGAAGCCGCTCCCTCGGAACACGTCATCGGCAACGTTGTGTCAGCCTCGGCCCTTTGGCGCCTGGTGGTTGTTGTTGTAAAGAGCTGCAATAGAGTCATGATAACATATTGTAAAAACATTAAAGATTCACCTGTTACACCAATTGTACTGACAGAGAAAGTAATGATTTGTCCTCATGGGAACTGGACAAAAAAAGGTTTATGCATTTTGATTGTATTTTGAAATAAACATTTTACAATTTCGTTTTTTATGTTTTTTATGTTTTTTTTATTGATCTTTTATGATAAAGATGGGTGATAAAGGTGAAATGTGTAATAATAATTGTTCAAGTATTTGACTTTGTAATGTTTTTTCTCATTGCTTTTGTATTTGTTATGTCTATTGTGAGGTTGTTTTTTTACCTTTTAACTGTTTGCCCTGCTCTGTGTGTAGCTACTGCGCTTTGGTCAACAGTGTTGTTTTTAAAGTGCAATATAAACAAAGTTGGATTGGATTGGAATATCCTAATCATCAATATCATTTAAGAGAGTTAACATATTAAATTAGGTTACATTATGATTTAAGGTTAAAATCGCCTCTATAGTTATTGTGATCATGCTTTGGAGTTTCTTTAATAAATGCATGTAAATGAATGTAAAGTGACGCTGACCCCTCACCTGTGGTGTTTGGGATGTGAGTGTGTTACAGAGCTGTGATGGGCTCTGTTTTAGAACACAGAACCACACACACAAACCCTTTCCTTAATAACCCCTGAGTTCTTCCCCCATGGACACTACAGCACCATATAACTATGAGCTCATAAATCCGAAGACTTTGTTTCTCAATCCTGTTGAGGAAAAGGAGATTCTGGATATTGTTAGAGGTTGTAAAAATAAAACCTCTACAGATTATTTCAACATGGATATGAAGACCTTAAAAAGTGTTATTGAAAGTATCTCTAAGCCGTTAACTTACATCTGTAACAATTTCCTGACAGTATGAAAGTAGCAAAAGTGATCCCTCTCTTCAAGGCAGGAGATAAGCATCTATTCACAAACTACAGGCCGGTTTCCCTTTTACCACAATTCTCAAAAATATTAGAGAAGGTTTTCAATTCTAGACTTGGCAGCTTTATCGAAAGATATAATTTGCTCTCTGAAAATCAGTTTGGTTTTAGGAATAATCACTCAACAGCTCTAGTGCTGTAGATAATAAGAAATATGCAATAGGATTATTAATTGACCTGAGCAAAGCTTTCGATACAATAAAATATGACATATTAATTTATAAATTAGAATATTATGGGATTATGGGGGTAACTCTACAGTGGGTTACCAGTTATTTAAAAAATAGAAAACAATGCGTGAAAATCTGAATTATCAGTCTAGTTGTCAGGAAATTGTGTGTGGTTTACCTCAAGATTCCATTTTGGGTCCAAAATTGTTTAATACCACATTTGTAAAACATCTCAAATACTTAGATTTATCTTGTTTGCAGACGATACAAATATTTTTGCATCAGGAGACGATTTACAACAACTGTGTCAGATTGTCAATTTGGAACTCAAAAGTGTTAACAAGTGGTTCAAACTAAATAAACTATCTTTAAATCTAAGTAAAAGCAAAATGATGATATTTGGCAACTGTAATCCCAATCCCCAGGAAGCAATTCAGATAGAGGGCGTTGTCAGAGCGAGTGCATGAAATCAAATTCCTTGGAGTTATTATAGGTGATAGAATTACTTGGAAATCTCACATTAAATATGTATCTAAAATTTCAAGAAGCATTTCAGTAATTGCGAAAGTAAAGTATATTTTAAACATCAAAGATCTACATACCTTATACTGTTCTCTGATTTTGCCCTATTTACCTTATTGCACTGTGGTTTGGGCATTGGGGTTGTACTTACAAAAACACATTAAATCCAATAGTATTGTTGCAAAAAAGAGCTATCCGAGTAATTCATAAAGCTGGGTTTTTGGACCACACAAACTCATTATTTTTATAGTCCGACAGTTAATGGGGTACAATTGTGGAATAAATTGGAGATGGAGATGAAAAGAGTTTCAAATATCAACCTGTTCAAATATAAATTCAAGCAAAAGATTTGTGCAAGGTATAGAGAAGAAAAAATGAGTTGCCACTAGGGGGCGCAATAGGATCAAATTACTTTTTATTAATTAAAGAAGAACGTTGTCGCTCTCAACGGTTGTCATTCTATTGCTCAAAATTACAAATAGAGAATTAGGGTAGGCGAGCTATGGATCTGTTGAGAGGGATCCTCCCAACGGGCTCGTAATCCTCGTCTTTTATGCACCACACAGCATAGGAACGTTATCTACAAAATCAGCTAGTTAGGGCAGCTGCGTAGGGGTTTGTTGAGAAGGAGCTACTGCCCTCTACAACTGGCCTTCTCTACACCTAGTCGGCTGCAAATATGGTTTGACCCCAAAAAAATTGCTACAAAAGGTTTTTCAATGGTTTTCTGTAGTATCAGGTGTGCTTATTAACATACTAAAAGTCTACCAAAATCTGACCACTGGAAAGGTGTAATTTCCAAGATGGCGTCCAAGATGGTCGCCAAATCCTTAAAATGCCCATTACTCCTTTATTATTCGTCCTAGACAAGTCATTTTGGTGTCTAACCCCATGTTTGGGGTATCTAGGAATCCAATAAGCTTGTTCAAATTGTAGTGACATGATTGCATAATTGTTAAATAGAAATGGTGGACAAATATCTATGCATTAATATTAGCGAGGTTGTCACGGCAACTGCACACATTTTCCCAGAGGCTTAGAGGGACATGGATGGGCTTATTTTAAAGCCCCGGACCTGTTCTTCCCAACACAATAAAGAATACGTCTCTACGACATTTACTCCCAGAGATATTCGCTAAAGTCTGCGAGGTGAGCGACCATGTCGGCCCTGACATGGTAGACCTGGATGGGTTTTAACCTCTCTGTTATCTCAGCATATTAGCAATTAGCATATTTACATTATAGTGAAATGATTGCAATTAGAAAGTGATTACAAATCTCTTATTTATTTTTGAAAAAAATGCCTTTGAATTGCACTAGATTTACAAATAGTCATTGTCACACTCGTCCTCCCGTAAAGGTTGATTATGTGGATTGTCACAATTTTTCACTTGACATGGTCCACAAGCAGATGTGCATGGTGGTCCATATCCTCTGCAAGTACACTGTGGTGTTCGGCAGTTGTGCTATTACAGTGGGCTATCTGCAGGAGACTTATCAGGGCAGCAGTTTTATCGGTAAGAACTGGCACAAACCGACTGTCCTCCAGTTTCCATCCCCAATCCACCGCATTCATGTCACTCTCCTTTCCAATCCACATTATCAATACGCTCTGAGCAAATGATATTAAGTTGAGAACTCGGTATGAGGGATACGTTGTGGGATAACAAATTATTTGGCGGAAATGATTTTCTTGCTAAAAAGGTTATAGCACAAAGAGGCTAGTGAATCAGTACCAAACACAGATTGAGAACCATATGTTTACATACACTTCTTAGGTCAAAATAATTTATCATTTCTATTCATCAAACTCCAGAGGAATGAGAGATAGAATTTTCTCAATTTTTTTTTATCACTTTTTACAGTCAGACGTTTACATACACTAAGATTATTAAACCTTTAAAAAGTTTAAAGCCCAGATGATGATGTCATGACCTGAAGCACAAGTCTGGTTCATCCTTGGGTGTAATTTACAGACACTTGAAGGTTCAGGTTCATTGGTTAAAACAATGATGGAAATGACCAGTCATCATACAGATCAGGAAGAAGGCGGGTTCTGTGTCCCAGAGATGAACGTGCTGTGTCTGAAATGTGAAGATCAACCCAAGAACAAATGCAAACGACCTGGAGAAGATGCTGAACCTGGTAAGAGTTTGTCATTATCCAGAGTGAAACAAGTCCTGAACCGACATGGGCTGAGAGGGAACTCTGCCAGGAAGAAGCTCTGACTCCAAAAGAAACATCAAAAAGCCAGTTTGGAGTTTGCAAATAAAAAAAGGATAAAGATTTACATTTTTGGAGACATATCCTGTGGTCTGACGGAAAAAAATAAAGTACATTTTGGGCATAATGACCATGGTCACGTTTGGAGGAAAAAGGGGTAATCTTGCAGCCTGACACCGTCCCAACTGTGAAATACGGGGGTGTCAGTATCAGGCTTGTTTTGGGGTTGTTTTGCTGCGGGAGGAACTGGTGCACCTCACAAAATAGATGACATCATGAAGAAAAGAATCACATTAATGTTACGTGTTTAGAAAGCTTTTTAAACCAAATGTATTGCTACGTTATGCTTAAAAATCCATATGACTGATGAGTCACATTGGTCACATGTTGGTCTGGCCCCTGAATGCATGGAATGTCAGGAATATTATGATGTGTAGAGACTGGATAAGTACATTTAACAGGCAATTTTTGTAATTTGTAATTATGTATTTTGTTTGCTTCTGCACTTTGGTTGTATGTTGTATATTTTAATTGTGGGTCCCTGTCCTTAAGCTTTGTGCTTCTTGGGATTCCCTTTTGCAAAACGAACCTCAATATCAACAAAACTGAATGATATAAATTGTCACGTTTTGTAAATAATATAAAAACTATGTGAAAAAATTGTACGAACATCTCAAGAGCCAGGAAGTTAAAGCTTGGGCGCAGATGGGTCTTTCAACTAGACAATGACCCAAAGCCAAGTTGCCAATACTGGTTACAAAGTGGCTTAAGGAAAACAAAGTCAATGTTTTCAAGTGGTCATCACAAAGCCCTGATCTCAGTCCAGTTGAAAATGTATGGGCAGAGCTGGAAAGGCATAGGCACGCAAGGCGGCCTACAAATGTTTCTCAGTTACACCACTTCTGTTTGGAGGAATGGACCAAAACTTATCTAACTATTGTGAGAAGCTTGTGGAGGGAAAACCAAAACGTTTGACCCAAGTCAAAGTCACAGTTTAAAGGCAATTCTACCAAATATTAATGAAATCTATGTAAATGTATGTAATGTTTGGTTTTGTAATAAGTAATAAAAAAACTTGTAGAAAATTCTATCGCTCATTCTTCTGGAACACTATAAATCTGGGAAGTTGTGTCACAACCTGTGAAAGCAACAGAGAACACAAGTCACTCCCCAGGACTTGTTTCATCTCGCTGATGTTGTATATCTCAGGAACTGTGGATTTGTCCGAACAAAAATAGAGACCCTAATTTTTCATCTCAGCTTAGTAGAGAAGAAGAATGAGCAAGTCTGTATCTTCACCTATCAAGGTCATGGGCTGATGTGACACCTTGATTGCAGCCTTCACAATGTCCACGTCTGCATCTCCTGATGCATTGATAACATTGCAGTCTTTCTTCTGCAGTTCCTCAGTCACAACACCAATAAGTCCTTGTTTGTTAGAAGGTGTGGAAAGGAAATCTTCTTTTTCCACAAACTCAGTTTTTGCATTGAAAACCTTCACTGTAGCCGTCACAAACTACGGTTGCTTTACCATAATGACATATCAAGCAAAGAATATCATAAATGTCATTTGCTCAGAGTGTATTACCAGATCAGGGTATGGACATGAATGTGGTGGATTGGGGATGGAAACTTGAGGACAAGTGGTTCGTGTCTAGCCTGGTCTCACCATACCCTCGTACTCATTTCGTACAGAGGATCTTCACAATGGAGCTCCATTTTCAGGTGGGAGGGGTGAACTCCTTTTAAACTTTTAAACGATTGGATCTGATTTTACCCAATCGCTAGCGTTTTTACCCGCTCACTAAATGGCAGGTTGAAATTCAACCGATGTAACGCGGTCACTGAGATCAGACCCAGACAGACATGTTTGGAAATGATAATTGACCCGACTTTGCGCATGGCTAAGGCCAGGCTAGTTTGTGCCAGTTCTGACCGATAAAACTGCTGCCCTGATAAGTCTCCTGCAGATAGCCCACTGTAATAGCACAACTGCCGAACACCACAGGATATAGACCTCCATGCACATCTGCTTGTGGACCATGTCAAGTGGAAAATTGTGACAATCCACATAATCAACCTTTACGGGAGGACGAGTGTGACAATGACTATTTGTAAATCTAGTGCAATTCAAAGGCATTTTTTTCAAAAATAAATAAGAGATTTGTAATCACTTTCTAATTGCAATCATTTCACTATAATGTAAATATGCTAATTGCTAATATGCTGAGATAACAGAGAGGTTAAAACCCATCCAGGTCTACCATGTCAGGGCCGACATGGTCGCTCACCTCGCAGACTTTAGCGAATATCTCTGGGAGTAAATGTCGTAGAGACGTATTCTTTATTGTGTTGGGAAGAACAGGTCCGGGGCTTTAAAATAAGCCCATCCATGTCCCTCTAAGCCTCTGGGAAAATTTGTGCCGTTGCCGTGACAACCTCGCTAATATTAATGCATAGATATTTGTCCACCATTTCTATTTAACAATTATGCAATCATGTCACTACAATTTGAACAAGCTTATTGGATTCCTAGATACCTAAAACATGGGGTTAGACACAGAAATGACTTGTCTAGGACGAATAATAAAGGAGTAATGGGCATTTTAAGGATTTGGCGACCATCTTGGACGCCATCTTGGAAATTACACCTTTCCAGTGGTCAGATTTTGGTAGACTTTTAGTATGTTAATAAGCACACCTGATACTACAGAAAACCATTGAAAAACCTTTTGTAGCAATTTTTTTGGGGTTAGGTGGTTTTTTTCCATATATGCAGCCGCCTAACCTGGCTTTTTAACGCAGTACACTATAGGGCTTACATAATAAATGCACATAATAATATTCATGGAGTATAATATGTATATTAATCTGTCTTTTTAATATAAAACTAGTGACTTTTGGTAATGCTAAGAATGCTAGGCATGGTAACCGTCTGAAAGAAATGTAATGATCGTTCCATGCTTCGTACATGAAACTAGACCATTGTTGTAATTGTGCTTCTTTTCTGTTGATGTACGAACACTTCAAACAGTGTTTTGTAAATTATAGTTCTTTGTAAATAGTTTGTAAATAGTTTGTAAGTATGTAGCTTTATCATAGTTGTGTCGTAATTAGTTGTTACGTAATCGGTATTGCTCCGTTTTGGGGAATTGTCGGTTTGCTGCTCAAATAAACAAATAAACTAAACTAAATTAAGACCCAGACCTGCTGTGTCCTCAGCTAATGCTTCCTCTTCTGAACCTCTACTGTTCTTTTCTAACACTGGTTCATCAGCTCAACTTTTCACAGTTCCAAGTCTGAATACTGTCACTAATTAATTCATAATATTCTCATTTTCATTTAACCCTAAGTTTCACATAGAAAAGTAGATATCATTTAAATACACATTTAGTCTGATGTCCATTACCAAGGGCATGGACAGAAAATGTTTGTCAACAGGGCTTAAATGTAAAAATATTGGTAAATATTTTATTTACAAAAGTAAAAAAAGACACCTCTCTGCAAGAATTAATAATTAATAAGTCTTAGGCTGTTAGAGCCGCCCCAGCACATTATATATTGTTAGAAAGCTCTTGATGTCCTCTGTACAGGAAAATAGGATTCAGATAGACTGCATGTAAACAGCCTGACATTAATGCATGGGCTGGGTCTCAGGAGGCTATGATTACGGAATCAACAGCAGCATTGTTAGAAATTTAAAATAGGCTAGAATCATAAAATGCATGGAGCCCTATACATTAAGACTACATATTAATAACTACAGTATTTCTTATACCTATGGGTGGAATTAGCGGTAAAATAGACAAAGCAATAAGCTATCAATAAGATCAATAAGACATCAAGCTGTTCTAATTTTTAACATTTATGTTTTTGCCCCTTTTCAATTTTCTTTAATTCATTGTGTAGACTATAAGATACCTCTTACTGCTACTGACACATAATCATGCGTTTTGATTGCACATTTTTCCTGACTACCCTCAATGTTCTTGGGAGTGAATTCCTCCTTCCTTCTTATCTTAAACATTAAATGATAGGCAGTGTAGCTTATAGGCCTAATACAACTGATGTGGTATCTTATCTTAAACCAGGTATCTTTTTATCTGGTATAATATATATTCATTTACAAAGAACCATTACATGTTGTGGTACTTTTATTTTATTTTATTGTCCCTTTATTTATTAGAGGTTGATCTTGATCTTGAGAAGTAGGAACATGAAAGATCTGGGGCCCATCCATTGACAGTATATTTACCAGCACAGATATGGAGCAGAAGGGGAAAAAAAGTCACGTGACACTCGTCGAAGTTATGGGTTGCTATAGAAACGAGCCCCAGGTCCTGCAGCCTCTCCGGTCTGTCCGCGCGCACGGTCTGCTGCCGACATTCTTTCATTTTTGGTGAGTTCATATTCTTTTTCCAACACTTCTGGATTCAGTGAATGGTCGTTTTTAAAGCCCGCGTGACCTAGAAATGAGATGCTGAGGGGGTTTGCCGACATCGCAGAGACACGGAGCTAAGCTAGCGGGAACTAGACTTTTACATTAGCAGTGATGCCTCTCGCTGCATGAGGTCGGACTGTTCGGCAAACCACGACGAACTTAGAACCTACAGTCATGTTTATTTTTGGTAATGACTGCTTTTGCCGCGGCTCCACGCTATTTGCTTAATAAATAGCTTACAACATCGACTATGCCCTAACCTTATGCTGCATAACCTTAAGCTGATTAATAAGTGACTCATCTATCTTTGCCAAATGTCCATTTCAGAGTTGTCATGTCAGTCAACAACAATGGGATGCTGCCCTTCCCACCCCCCATTAGCAAAGACAGGGTCATCTGGGTCTTTCCAAAGGTAAGATCTGAAAACATTGTCCTTGTGGCTTGAATTTATTTTCTTATTTTTTTTTTTTTCCAATTATGTTTTTATTAAGAGATATGAGACAATACAGATCACACTTGCCACATAGTGAGTCTACAATCATATTTGTAAAAAAGAAAAGACAAATATGGCAAATATATTCAAGGACATTTCCTGTTTTGTCTCCATCCCCCATTTATTTATTTTTATAGGGAAAAAAGAAATAAAATGAACAAAAACAAAATATAACCGCTGAACACCCAGAGAGTTGGCTTGAATTTATTTTCAACAACTGAGAATATGATTTTTTTGAAACTCTCGTTTCAGTAGAGTTAGCTGAACTGAAACATAACTAAAGCACATATATCAAAGTTGTGTTACTCTAAAACCATTGGTGCAATAGTTAGGTATCAAATAGGTACACAATTTGGGTGTTCCGATAACCCTCCATTGTGGCGTACCCCCCAATCCGACACTTTTTGATAGCCCCATTCCGACAATAGTTAGGGTTACGGTTATCTGCTCCTTGTACTCTTGTGATCGTGACGTGACACTTCATTTTCGACATCTTCTGTCTCGTGTGAGTGGATGTGAGCGTAAATATAAGTCATTCTAGTGGACCCACGTATTTTTTATAATTATCTTGTGTGTCGGAGGACCTGGCACAAAAGGTCAAGTGTGACCACTAAGACAAAGGGGTGAAAAAATGTTGCAGTGCCAGGACGTTTGATAAAAAGTGGAAAGGCCCCCACTCCGACAATTAGACCTCAATGTCGGAGTTCGCGGGTGTCAAAATGGCAACGTGTACCAACAGTCAGCCTCCTGGCATCTTGGTGGAAAGCTGTCTTTCAGTCAGTTGGACCTGGCCCTGATCGAGACTCCGCAGGCTTCTCCTGTGAGGCAGTGACATTGGCGTGGGCATCTCCCTCTGCGCAGTATACAAAGAGAGTATGATGGCCTCCACGAGTCAGGACAGGCGGCTTAGACTTGTGACTAAATCCAGCCTAAACCGGGACTAAACATTAAGACATTATTTCGAAGTTGACAACCTGATGCGTCGATGCGGGACAAGTCAGCACGGTAGGGCAGCACGGTAGCACAGCGGTTAGCGCTTGTGCTTCACAGCTAGAAGGTCCGGGTTCGATTCCCACCTGGACGGGGCCTTTCTGTGTGGAGTTTGCATGTTCTCCCTGTGTCTGTGTAGGTTTCCTCCGGGTACTCCGGTTTCCCCTACCACCAAAAACATGTACAATAGGCCGGGATGAATGATGTGAGTGAGTGGTTGGTGGTGGTCGGAGGGGCCGATGGCGCAGATTGGCTGCCTCGCTTCCGTCAGTCTACCCCAGGGCAGCTGTGGCTATAATAGTAGCTTACCACCACCAAGTATGGAGTGAATGAATAGTGCAATGTAAAGCGTCTTTGAGTGTCCAGAAAAGCGCTATATAAAACTGATGCATTATTATTATTATTAAGTCATCGGTCTCAAAGAGGTGTTGGTCTGCGTATTGGACACATGTGACGCTGGGACCTCTGCTCGACATACCCGACAGAAGATTGAATCAGGGTCAGTCACAGCAGCCGGACTAAATATAGGAGCTCTTAAGTGGAGCCTCAAAGGTGATGTTGTGCTGCGCCGCTGTGTGGCTTGAGCTTCCAATAAACCCACTTGAATGTTCCTGGAACGCAGCGACATCAAGTCATTATACGCGGCTTACATGAAGAGCAGGTACATGAGAAACGATGCTAGCACGGGTAGACAACAATTTCTCCAGTTCAGCTTTACCCAAATCTAAAAGGTTAGAGCCTATAGGCCGGGGTAACGCCCGATTTGAAAGCTGTCCCACAAACTCATCTAAACGGATAATTTTTCTTGCGTTGTTGCCAGTTGTCGTCACAGAAGAAAGGGCACTGGGATTGTTGTGTCGCGGCCGTCATCTTCACTGTTTTGGTTACGGCTCGGAGGAGCACAGGTGTTTGATGGGAAATCCTAGCGTGGAAGGTGATGCACTGTTAACTCCCGCCTCCCGTGCTATGATTGGCTCGTCTTAGTTTTGCCGGAGTCATTGAGATTCAAATGGGACAATTCCAGACTGGATCACCATGTATCTCTTAACATGGAGGATCAGTCTGGCTCGTGCCAGGCTAGCTCGGTTCAGGTGGGGGTTAAGAGGGCCAAAAATGGCCAGAACGACAAGTATCCTTTGGCGTTTCAGGGGTAGGGGTATTGTATAAAATAGGAACAAAAAGAAAAGAAAACTATCATCTAGTTCATGGTATCAGGGTCAGAACAAACCTCTTTCAGTTCTTACGCCATAAAACAGATTAATGTTGTTCAGAAAAAGAAAAGATTATAGCCAGTAGTTTTGTTATCTGTGTCAGAAAAACCTTAAAATTCCATGTTTGTGTGTGTTGTGTTCAGTGTTACACTCCTGAGGCCAGTCTGCAGCTGAAGCAGGACTGGGAGCCTCAGGCCAAAGCCTCCTGTCAAGACCGAGCATCCAGACACCAACCGTGAGTCATATTTCTGTTTTGAATTTTGATCCATGTTTGCAGAATATGCTCCTGGACTGTTGCTCAGTCGTGCCTGGTGAACCACACACTAACAACATTTCCACCGCCAAACTCTTGGACTGTTGTTGAGACCTTTTTACTTTTACTCTGCTACATTCTTAATATAAACACTTTCTACTCCTCCAGGTAAAAAGTGAATTTGTCTATGTGTCTTTCTTCATTTTAAAATCCTAATAATACACACTATGGACAGTAGGGGGTGCTGTGCAGATGAACTGTCAATACCACTGACTAACAAACAAGGAAGAAGGTTTGCCCCAGTCGTGTTGCCGTACAGAGGGTGAAATCAAATGCAATTTCTTTGTGTCTCTGAGGCTGCAAAGTTAATATTAATAACACTTATTTGAAAAGTTTTCTGGGACTGATTTAGGGCTGGGCAATTAATTGAAATTTGATTGATATCGCAATCTCAATAATCATCTGGGGACTTTATAATCGTCAGGTTTACAGCCATTTCTTTGACTGAAACAACAGTTTTGGAGTTTGGACGAGACAGTGGAAGATATATATATATTTTTTGTGTTCAATGATTGGAGTAAAGTATGAGGTTTGTATAAAAAGTAAGTTCGTGAATGAGGTTAAGGTAAGGTAAGTTATACTTTATCAATCCCCGTAGGGAAATTCATTCTCTGCTTGACCCATCCTCAATGCCGCTGGGGCGACCTGTAGGAGCAGGGAACTGCCATTCAGAGACCATCAAAATCTATTATTTGAGGCACCGGAAGCCAGCGCCAAGATCTTAGTACAGGAGTGATACATGTATGAAGTCTTGTTCTGGTTTTGTGACAACCCTGGCTGCAGAATTGTGTATTATTTGTAGCTGTCCGATGACTGCTTTGGTGTAAATCCTGTTAACAAGCCATTACAACAATCCAGTCTCCTTCAAAATGAAAAGGACAACTCTCTCGGTCATGTAGATGCATTTGCGATAATATGGAAACCTAGAAAACAGGCCAAACCCTTTTCCCCTTATTCTTTTCTGGACATGCGTCAAATCTTTATCCCACAGTAAGCCAATGAAGCAAATACTCTTGGTTTACTACAAAAGATGTCACATATTTGTCGTGATACGTTGAAAAATCATCACATTTTCAATACACAAGTCAATACACATAATTAACTGATCCCTGCACTGTCTTTCATTTCCTGCCGTGCTGCCCCTTTCTATAAACTGCAAGAGAGTAGTATATGCGATAAACGATGCGTCTTGTTTTAGATGGGACCGGCAGAAGATGTCCAAAGTGGTGGTCGTCGGAGACGTGAATGTGGGAAAAACCTGCCTTATTAACAGGTCAGAACAACTGCACACTGCCAAGCTTTTTACACTCCACATTTGTAAAACTCAAGTTCCAATCTGTCGTCAAACCCATAATCATCTTTTGCCGCTCCAGATTCTGTAAAGACGTGTTCGAGCGCGACTACAAAGCGACGATAGGGGTGGACTTCGAGATCGAGCGCTTCGAGATGTCGGGAGTGCCCTTCTCGCTGCAGATGTGAGTTCTTCCATTTTGTACGTGCCTCGGAAAGGACCCCTGAAATAACCCCTGTTTTCGACACAGTTGGGACACGGCGGGGCAGGAGAAGTTCAAATGCATAGCTTCGGCGTATTACAGAGGTGCACAAGGTTTGAGTCATTTCATTATTTGCCATTTCTCAATCATGCTAGATGGTTTTGTATTGCAACTCACTACGATGTTGGTCTCCAGTCATCATCACAGTGTTCGACATGGCTGACATTAAGTCTCTGGATCATACACGGTGAGTCTTTTATATGGTTATCAGTAGGGCTGAACGATATTTCATATCTTGATATTCATGCCAGATATCTCGATATCGAAAAGATATATCAAAATAAAATCATAATACAAAAGAGTGCAGTTTTATTGATGAAAATCTATATCATTTATATCTTTCTTTTACGATTTTAATATTTTGAATGTTCATATCTCGATATAAATATGATAACGATATATTTTTCTTTTGCGATATTGATATCTTGAATGTTCATATCTCGATATCGATAATGATATATCTTTCAGCCCTAGTTATCAGAATAAAGTACAGTATGTATGTAGACCACGATGTTCCAAAACAGTATTCGTATGTTCCCAGGCAGTGGCTCGAGGAGGCCATGAGGGAAAACAAGCCCGAGTCCTGTTTCATCTTCTTAGTCGGGACCAAAAGTGATTTACTGGTATGTTCTGTGTGAGTTAATGAAACTGGCTCTGGTACAATTTAAATTCCTTTGACAAATATTAATTCAAAAACTGTATTATCCAACAAAGTGGGAATTTGTCTAAGGTGTCACCTTAAAAAAACTAAATAAGACACAGCAACATCCTGCAGTCATTTTGGTTAAAGCAGTGGTTCTCAAGTGGTATGGCTTCTGGACCACCATTACCCTAGGATGACAAGCTGAAACCTAAATGAAAATATAATTTGTCATATATTGTCTGAAATATTGTATTTTCCTCACAGGTTTTTATTAAACAAGCAGTAGATCTGCCTTTAAAACTGAAATTATGATAAAAATAACCAAATAACATGAATTTGAACAGACTGTGGTAGCGTTTCCATGCAGTATCAAATGGAAAATATTGAAAAGAATTCAACAGAGTGTGCATAATTAACCGCCTGGGTCTAGCCTTTTCTGTGGAGCGGCCTGTCAGGTCCAATCAGGAGGGGAGGGGGCGGAGCTTGACCATACTTTTGAAAATGTGTCTCTCTCACCTCATTTTGCAATCTTACAGACTATCAGTTTAAAAAAGGCCTAAAGCCTTGTCAGGTTAAAAGAGTCAGCAGCTCTCACTGCTCTGGCCACAAAAGAGCATTAAAAAGTACGAAAGAGAGGGGAGGAGGGAAACATATTTGTGCAATAAGTTTCCCTCTCTCTGAGTGTGGCTGAATGAAGATTGTTGTGCACTGTACCGTTTTTATTATTTTCTCATCCAAGTACATTTCGTTGCATTGTTGACTGTGTATTGACCAGCATTTGACAAATACATCTAAAAGTGTTCTTTCCCCCTTTTAGTCATCAGAAGAGAGGCGAAGAACAGAAAAAGATGCTGTCAAAATGGCATCGGAAATGAAAGCCGAATTCTGGCCAGTTTCCTCCAAAACGGGTAAAGATTTGGATATACTGTATATATCACCTGTTAGTCTCCTAGGTTACCAAACTGTAGCAAATTTGTATTTTAATTGTATTCCTTTTTTTGTGTGTGTATAGGAGAGCACGTGCAGGGCTTTTTCTTCCGAGTGGCAGCCCTGGCCTTTGAGAACTGCATATTGAAAGATCTAGAGAAGGGAACCCCCGCCCCCATCGGCCTGGGAGACAGTATTAGTGAGTAGATATTACACATGTCATAGATACAGATCTGTAGTTTTCACCTGACATCATCTCAGGGCTGCCGAATGGTGGCGCCGCACTGTTCAAAAGCACTATTTACACTCGTGTTGTTTTATTAGGATCGGAGAGGGCCAACCTGGAGGCAGCCGCGGCGCAGGACGTGAAGACCCGCTGCTGCTGACAACAGACTGTATTTGAGACCTGGATCCACTGGATGTGCCTTACAGATGACTACACTGTTGCCTACAATTATAGACCCTGAAAAAAAAGTTTGGAAAACTGTAGAAAAGTTGCTTGGATTTAATCTCGTCAGAATCATGTTTGTCGCCATTGTAAGCAGTTTACAAAACAAATGCTCTTTCTTTTTAAGTAATAATAATTGTAATACGTTCTCAACAGTCCTGCAGTCTCCAAAGCCCACTCTGATTTCCAAATAAAAAAAAAAACTATAATTTTTTTCCGTAGACTTTTGGAAATATCGGGCCTAATTTACTAAAGCCAGGTGCTGGATTGCAAGTACAACCAAAAATTAGCAAATGTGATTCAAGGCGCATTGCATCTGATTTATCTTTAGTGGCGTAAGTCCAATTTATAAATGAGTTTGTGCTGTGTCTTCGCCTGCAATTTCCTGCCTTTTTTGAAGCATTTTGCTGTGTTTTCAACAGAGGTGGGTAGAGTAAATCTACATTTACTCAAGAGTAAAGTTATAATAGTTTTACTCAAGTAGAAGTTATTAGAGGTAATGATGTAAAAGTACAAAAAAGTATTTGGAATAAACTTAAAATTCAAAATCAAATGTTACATTCTATCGGAAAAATGAATAGGAAATTGACCAGAGCAGGTTGGGAAGTGGCCGGGGAAACAGGTGTAAAGGAACCAAAAGCCCAATGTAGAATGTGTCCCCGAGCGCGGGTCAAAGGCAGCGGACACATGTCTCCACAGGCAAAGGAAATGATGTCTTAAAAACAAGAAAGTGCAATTGATGCTAACTAGGTAAAATTATTTAAAAATAGAAGAAACTGAATAAAACAGGCCACAGATGTAAAATGATTCTTAACAATTACTGTTCAAAAAGTCGGACAACACAGGTTGGCTCAGTATGGGACAGTTTTTATTGAGGGCCAAAAGTGTTGCTATAGTGTAACAGCAGCTCACGAAAATAAATACATTTCAACATACACATAAATAGTATTGTGAGCTGTAAGAATATTGAATTGTATTTCCTTGAGAAAATGTTGCCTTTGCTGGAGCCTACGTTTGTTTAGTTGTTCTAAAAAAAGAAAAAAAATCTTTTCAGTGTGTGTTTATGTTTTACAGTATTGCCATATTATGACAATTGCTCTCTTCTTTTTTTTTTTTACTACGTATGTTTGAACAGAAACATGTTGACTGCCATGAACTAAGTTGGGATAACATAAATTAGTATATTTTCAGATGTTACTATTGCTGTGAAACTATACACATTGAAGGTAATTTTACAGACTCGCTGTAAATTGCACTGATGAGGTTTGTAACGATACATATTGCATAACATAAATCTATATATACATGTCTTACTGCCCAATTCACCTGTTTGAATCTTCAGCCTAATGAAAAGTATACATTGAAGGAAGGGCTGCCCAGTTATAAACCTTCAAAGTGAAAATGCTGAGCAGTTGCTTCTGACCCGTGAGTCGACGACATGCGTAACTTCACAACACGCCTGGTGGTAAATGTCTCATTACAGGTAGCACAGCTGTAAGGTCTTTCACTTGTGTGAGTGCACATATGAGCTGTGAGACCGCCCGTTTGGGTAAATGTTTTATTACAGAGTGAACACCTGTAAGGCCTATCGCCTGTGTGAGTCCGCATGTGTACGGCGAGAGCAGAACTTTGGGCAAATGTTTTACTGCAGTGTGAACAGCTGTAAGGTCTATCCCCTGTGTGAGTTTTCATATGTGCCCTGAGAGAAGACGAGTGGGCAAATGTCTTACTGCACAATGTACAGCCGAAAGGTTTTTCACCAGTATGTAGTCTTCTGTGATCTCTCAGACCGTAAATTTGACCAAACTCTTTCTTACAAATAGAACAGCTGTAAGATCTCTCTCCTGTGTGAACCCTCAAGTGTTTCTCCAGCAAACATTTTTTACAGACAGAGCATTGGTGCTTCTTTCTCTTAGCGTCTTCGTCAGCACCTGACACGTCTCTGCTGTTTACAGTGGCGTTGGTCTCTGGGGCACATGTGTTTTGGGGTGACATTTTGGTGCTTCTGTTCCTGATCTGAACTTGGTCGTATTGATCTCTACCAGCCTCTGTCTCCAACTGTGAAAATGAACAGCTGAATGGTTCACAGTCTTCATCATTGTAACTGTCAGAAGAGTGCCCAGTGTCTCCCTCGGGCTTCGGGTGGAAATGTGGATCTGAGCCGATGTCCTCTCCTTGTGATTCCTCTTTGGCCTCAGTTTGTCTTTGTGGAAGCAGTAAGGATTCTTCAGATTCCGCACAGACAGGATTTAACTCTAGCTGCTCCTCCGTTTTAACACTCTCTTCATCCTCTTTAATCTGTAGAGTCTTAACAAACTCTTGTTTTAGGTCAGGCCCAGGACTCGGCAACGAAATCTGGTCACCCACTGTGGGCAGCACTCTGGGGCCCACCATGGAGTCCAGAATCTGCTGTTTCCACCGGTTCTCTTTTTCGGAGCGACACAGTTCCTCCTTATACTCCGCTATCGTTCTTTCAAACAGCCTAAATATGTCTTCAGCAGCCGCAGCTAGCCACCCATTCACTAAATCTCTAAGCGTTTGGCCTTTAGACATGTTTACAACCGATTTCACCTTTAGCTCTTGGTAATCACAAACGCAGGCTAAAACCGGAAGTGGCCGAACGTCACGTGAAAAATGTATTATTATTATTATTATTATTATACTACAACGATTTACAGACAAACTAGCAATTTCCAACAAATTAAAATGACAGTAAAAATTCAAGGCACAAGACACTAAAGAATATAACAAGCGTTAATAAAATGTTGCTCAAGCAGCAGCAGTTAGGGTAAAATCAGTCTATTTTAAGTACGTTCTCAGGGAATCATAAAAAAAAAAATATATATATATATATATATATATTATATATATTTTTTTTTTAATAGTCCAAATGTAGACGTAAACAAATTACTTATGGAGGTTAATTTAAAGTAACGATGCACCTTTCCATCCTGTGTTAAATTCCTTTCGTTAAATAAAACACAATCATCATTATAATTATATATCTTGACCAATCAGATCACGTCTATGTATGTAGCCGGAAGTACACAGTCACGAGTCGTTCACACTCTGTTGCAAACATATCACTTCCCAGCAGCTTACGCCAGTCCATAAACAGAATTAACCACTTGTTTATGTTGTTTGAAGCTGCTGCAAAAATACCGTTTCTTTCGAGTGAGCTTTAATGGCGAGTGTGCCACGTCATGCCGTAAATACACAAAATGCTAAGCGCGTAGAGCTAGCTTCTGAATCTTATCATGCCACTATTATCCGCTTCGACCTCAAGCTGTTGACAAAAGCCACTGCAGGTATTGTCTTTGGTGCTGAAATGTTATTGCTGAATTGAGTGTGCCAAAGCGCATAAAAGATCTGGGTTGATATTCAATTTGTTTAGCAATATGGGAAAACTATTTGCAAATTGCTGCAGTGTTTGTTTCCAAGTTTGGTTAAATTATACTACTTGGCTATAATAAGCTGGGAAAAGAATGCTGCTCCATCCTGAATATGCACGCAGTATAACTAAAGAGCATGAAAGTCTGTCTGCACGTGTTGTGTTTGTGTGGGTATGTGTATGTTGTTTGACAGCAGTGTGTGTCAAATACAAATTTCTATTTCTATACAAAGCAACCTAGAAATGTCTGTTTTTAGGTAGTTCGAGATGAGAACCAACAAGTCATATAAGCTCGTGCTCCACAAGAAGGGGTTTGGTGGAAGTGGTAAGTACTTATTTACAAAAGTGAGATGTCAAGGTTACAATGTGAGGAAAAAAATGTGGCGTTCTGTAAATCGGATCCAACCTGAAGCTTGGACGCTATTATTAGTCCTTTCATTTCTTTAAAGCAGGACTTTCTCAAAAGCTTCATATGAGTTTGATAACTGTCCGTGAAATAACTTCTCAAATCGCATATAGTTGCATTTTCTCTTTGGGCATCAATTCCAAACATTTAAGTTAGCAGTAGGAAATTAGAGGAAACTACATACTTATTTTCTTTTTTTTCTTTTTATGTCTTTTCTACTAACGGACCATAGTTACTCCACAGAAAGACTCCTGGTGTAGAATATGGCAATAATTATTTCTGATGATTCATTTTTCCTATATTTACTTGTCAAGATGAAAGCAGGCCAATCTTGGATTAAGATAAGGATACTCTTAACATTTGTGATTTTGCATGGTACTTGAACATTTAAGAAAAGCTTAAATACCCCCAACAATGACTCTTTATCCTATTTTTTTTTTAAATAGTCTTTAAATTACTGAATTAACTTGACATTTCAAATCTATGTGATATAAAATAAAATAAAGTACTGTTTGATGTATTTTGCTGATTGTGATATTAATACATTACAGTCCTCTCTAACAACTCTGGCATTTTTGTGCAGACGATGAACTGGTGGTCAACCCAAAGGTCTTCCCTCAGGTCAGGCTGGGGGACATCATTGAGATTGCACACCCCACTGATGAGTACAGGTGAGGGGCTTTGTTTTGTTCAAGTTAATAGATGGTACTATTATTTAATTTGTCTCTTTCTCGTTGGTCAGCCCACTCCTGCTGCAGGTCAAAAGCCTTAAAGAAGATCTTCAGAAAGGTACGTTTTTTTTTTCATTGATCCTTCAGAATCCAATTCCCAGCCTGACTGTGGAAGTTGAAATAATACCAAACTCCCGGAGAGGAGATCCGAATTGTGTCCGGAGCCAGATTTATTGACAACAGCAATAAACAGAAGTTCATAAATACATAGAGGCGACATTCTGCTTTCATTGCTCTTTCCCATATCTCTCCAAAGCTCCAAACAGAAATTCACTGAGCGTTATATAGTTGTTACAGATTGGTAAAAATTACTCCGAATGCACCGGTCTAAAGTCGTTTCTTACAATTCATTTTACTGGACTGCAAGGGGAAAGTTAAGTTCTGGAGCATAAAGGAAGAGCAATGGTGTTTCCCTGTCCTCTAAGTAGCTTCACTGACCACGTCCTGCTGTGTGTTTTCCTCAGAGACCATCAGTGTGGACCAGACCGTGGCACAGGTCTTTAAGCTGCGGGCCTATCAGGATGTCATCGTCAACATCGCCGACCCAAAGGTATCCATTTCTGATCATTACACTTAGATCCAGAATCTACTTAATGGGTTTTTCTGCAGGAGGTGACTCTGGACCTGGTGGAGCTGACCTTCAAAGACCAGTACATCGGGCGAGGCGACATGTGGAGGCTCAAGAAGAGTCTGGTGAGACAAAGTGGAGAGGGGGAAAAAAAACAACTAAGAATTAAAATGGTCTCAAATCTTCCTTTTGCCATCGTTCCAGGTGAGCACTTGTGCTTATGTGACCCAGAAAGTGGAGTTTGCAGGAATCAGGTACTATACGAAAACACATATGTCATCCAAACCCTTTTGAACTGTTGGCGGAAACATAAAGTATGCTATTTTGTGGGCATGTTGCACCAAATTGCCTGTATCATAGTATTAGGGCCCCAAATCTGACAAATAAACAAGAGAATTCTGCGAGAATGCTGCTGATCCACTTTTACACGTACTAGCTATTTTGCAAATGAGCAAAGCCCTGGTAAATGACCCCCTCAGTGTTTTCTGTGAACTGAAAACGATACAAAGTTAAAGGCATAGGCCACTGTTTTTACATACTGAGATATGGTCTTCCCTTAGACGAGTTGATGCGTACCTGTCTGGCCTATTCCTTCAAATGCGTTAAATGCCACTGGTTTCTAAAAGTATTAAAAAGCAGGATAAAACGGAATTTGTCTTTAAAAACAATTCTTCAATTGAAGTCCTTCCTGTGTGTCCCAGAGCCCAGGCCAGCGAGCTGTGGGTCAAAGGTGAAAAGGTCACGTGTGGATACATCAGTGAAGACACCAGGGTAAGGCTGTGGCCGCTCTATTTGACTCGGGCGGCGCTCTTCTAAAGGAAGCACGTAGTCGGTGGCTTCATAAACACTAATACAATCGTCTGATTCATTTCAAATGGATGTAGGATTTTATGTGTTTTAACCTCTTAACCCCCGCCTTAACATAGTGCATTTTCTCCAGTTCAGCTTCACCCAAATCTACAAGCTACAAACTTTTTTCCTTGCTTGGCCATCACATTTTCTGTCACTTTTTCATCGTGTTTTTCGTCCCATGTTGTTGCAACATTTTCATAGCTTTTTGTCACTTTTCTGTTGCTCTTTTGCTGCTTTTTTGCCACTTTTTTCATCACACTTTTGTCACTTTTTTATTGCTTTTTCGTCACATTGTTGTCGCTCTTTTGTCGCTCTCAGTTTTTTCAAGAAGCTTTTAGATTTGGGTAATGTCAAACTGGAAAAGATTTGCTCAGTTCACGTGGGGGTTAAAAGGTTAATAATTGTAATTTAATGAACATTACCCATCTACGTATGTAAACACAATCAGAGCAAATAAAAAATTGTAATTGTAATTTGCTCTTATTTCTTTTATTTACTTGTCTTTCAAGCACAAAATAATGTTATATTTTGTAGATGATACATTTCTTCCAAAGTAATACACCTGTAATAACAGTTGTTTGTTCCTTCCAAACTTATTTTTTCCATCAATTTTTTGTTTATGTAAAATCACAACAGTTTCTACCGTTTCTGGAATAGACTAAATGTCACTTGATTAAAATGTGCTGGCCTGAAGAACATCCCTTTTACTTTATGTCCTTCTGCAATTATTGCCTAACTTGAGCATTCATTTTTTTAAATGTCGGCAATGCGAAGGCCATCATCAGAGAAATGGGTCATTAATGTCCGAATAACTCTTGCTTTTCCCCTTGTTTCTCTGTGTGTCAGGTGGTGTTCAGATCTACATCAGCCATGGTTTACATCTTCATCCAGATGAGCTGTGAGATGTGGGATTTTGACATCTATGGTAAACAGATAAAAACTCTGTTATTAAAGTTTTATGATTACATGGGTGAGACACATTTCTTCTACTGTGTGTTTTACTTAGGGGACCTTTACTTTGAAAAGGCAGTGAATGGTTTCCTGTCGGACCTCTTTGCCAAATGGAAGGTGTGTAATTACAGTTTTTGTATTTTTTATTTATTTTGAAAAATCCAGTATTAATGTTTCCGTCATGTCCACAGGAAAAGAACTGCAGTCATGAAGTCACAGTTGTGCTTTTCTCCAGGACTTTCTACAACGCTAAATCTTTAGGTGAGTAGTTGCTTTCATTAAAAAGCCAGCAACATAATCTGGAACGTTCTGTAGTGTGGCTTTCATTTGCACAAATCATATTTCTTTGTTCAGATGAATTTCCTGAGGCCCTGAGAGGATCAATTCACCAGGATCACGAGGGAAGGTTCTGTGAAGATTTCTACAGGTGAGTCCACGAACAAAAGCTGCTAAAGGAAAAACGTGACACAGTTACACAGAACCTTTTGATGTCCCGTCAGAGTTGTGGCTCAAAACGAGAGGCGTGACGAGTGGACCTCCTTACTGGTCACCATTAAGAAACTGTTCATCCAGTACCCAGTGCTGGTGCGGCTCAAAGAAGCTGGTAAGACTGAATATACATAGAATCATTCAGTGCAGGAAAAGCTAATGTGGATTATTTGTCTCATTCATAAATTAGATGGATTTCCTGTGGGATATAACTCCACTGCGGTTCAAGGGAACTACCTGGAGGCCATCAACCTTTCCTTCAATGGTTAGTATTTGTCAAATCTCACCACGAATGTCTAATGACAAATTTGACTGTTCAATTTGAAACTAAAAGTTCAAAATATGTGTCACAAGATATCCTGTAAAATGCAGAACCTTGACAACATTTATTCCTATGTTGAGAAATAACCAATGATATGTGTAAGGGTTACGTTTCAATTATTGCTATAAACGAGTATGAAACTGGATCTTGTCTAGTTTCCGTTTGGAAGATTAAAGTGGATAATGCGGTTTGTGATTAAGTTTAAGATGATCAGTGTTAGGGTTACTCCGATATTGATACTGGGACCTTCATGCCAATATCACAGATACTCCAGGTATCTTTATTGGTGAGTACTGAGGCTGGGACAATATATCGTAATGCTTTACTGTATTTTAATCTTTATACCTGATTTTTACCTGATAGCTGTTTTTTTTTTCTAGTAGTGGAACACATCTTGAGTCCTCTTTCTAGTGACCCTGCAAGTTGTAAAATGTGCTTATAAACTCGTCCCTGTGAAGAATTGGGATATTACAAATATGTTTGAAAAGTTAAGAATGTGTTTGGACAACAACTAGCATATACATTTAGTGGCTTTCTCTTTCATTGTTTAGATATAGGGCTTCTAAGTCAAGGAGACAGACACATGTAATATTACATTTACAAAGCAATACTAAGGTTATTGATATGTCACATGTGCATATTATATCTGGGTGCTCACCCAAACTCGCTTATAGACAAAATTAAATAAAATGTTTATGACTCTAAGCCAGGGCTGGAATGAGGACTGTTAAAGTGATAGTCTGTAATATTGAATGTTTTAGAAATGTGACAGATTGCGTATAATTGACCAACTGAATAACATAAGTGATATTCCATCCATCCATCCATTTTCTTCCGCTTTATCCGGGGCCGGGTCGCGGGGGCAGCAGTCTCAGCAGAGATGCCCAGACTTCCCGATCCACGCACACCTCCTCCAGCTGTTCTGGGGGGACCACGAGGCGACACCAGGCCAGCTCGGAGACACAGTCCCACCAGCGTGTCCTGGGCCTTCCACGAGGCCTCCTCCCAATAGGACATGCCTGGAACACCTCCCGAGGGAGGCGACCAGGAGGCATCCGGTACAGATGCCCTAGCCACCTCAGCTGGCTCCTTTCGACGTGGAGGAGTAGCGACTCGAGTCCGAGCTCCTCCCGGGTAACTGAGCTCCTCACCCGATCTCGAAGGGTGCGCCCAGCCACCCTGCGAAGGAAACTAATTTCGGCCGCTTGTATTCGCGATCTTGTCCTTTCGGTCATTACCCAAATCTCATGACCATAGGTGAGGGTGGGAACGTAGATCGATCGGTAAATCGAGAGCTTTGCCTCAGACTCAGCTCCCTCTTCACCACAACAGTCCGATACAGCGACCGCATCACTGCTGACGCCGCACCGATCCGTCTATCGATCTCACGCTCCATCCGTCCCTCACTCGTGAACACGACCCCGAGATACTTGAACTCCTCCACTTGATAAGTGATATTGAAAAATAATATTTTTTTGTTAAGTCCCTCCATTTGCTGAATTCTGACACTAATCAGAATTCCCGGGCGATCACTTTGACGAATGAAATGAGCTTTCCTGTGAGCCGGCCTGTCAGGTCCAATTAGGAGGGAAGAGGGAGGAGCTTGATCATTTACTATTGAAAGTTTGTCCTCACTCTCCTCAGGAGGGGAGGGCGGTGGGACTTGGTGGTTTACTTTAATATTTCACTCCCCTCACATTGCAGTCTTACTATCACATAAATAAACTGGCTTCGTTGTTGGTTGGAAAAAAAAAATACTGGCTGTGGCTCTAATTCTCGTCACATCTTTGTTGCCGTCACTGGCAGAATCGAGCGGCGCAGACTTTGTTGATCATGATTAATTAGCCTGGAGTGTAGTTTTTTTTAAAAACTGGATTCCCTGTTATTTTTATTCAGACCAATACTTGTCAAAGCTTTGGATCAACTATAACCCGTGTCCATGTTTGTTTCGGCAGTGTTCGATAAGCACTACATCAACCGTAACTTCGACCGGACGGGGCAGATGTCCGTGGTGATCACTCCGGGGGTGGGCGTGTTCGAGGTGGACCGGCTGCTCATGATCCTCACCAAACAGAGGATGATCGACAACGGTAAGGTCACACTCCAGAGGACACTGGAGCACATGGGAACATTTTACTGCCAGAATAGTGGGGAATGTGCAGCTCATAAATTCCACAACATGTTTTAGGCCCTGTGCACTACTTAGATATTTTTATAAACGCAGTGGAGAATATCAGACTTTTCTTCAGGAGTTTTGCTAAAGTTGATTCATGCGGTGTGACTGCTGCACGTCATCTTAAAATGCAGATTTGTAGATTTTTGTGGTTTGATTCTAGAAAATCTGTTGTAGCTGTTTTGGTGTCAGACTGTGTCTGCTGTGATACGCACAGATGCAGAAAGTGCAGTACCAAAGTTGGCGTGCATGTTGTTAGATTCATAGTACTTTAATTTATCTTGTTAATGGCGTAGACAGTAGGGATGGGACAAATAACCGATTTGTATCGATACACTTATTTGCACACGAGAGATGCGAGTGCATCGGCAGAGAAGCCACAGATCGATGCAGTTCAGAGGATAAACACAAGATGCATCGGATATTACGCGCTCATATCGATTTAATCTAGATACGTTACGGCTGCAAAGCCCCTCGGGCCACTGCGCGCGTCATTTACGTGCGTGTGTGACGCTCCTCCTACGAGGAGCGCGTGTGTTTTACCGGTAACTTCAGGCTGAGAGCGACAGAAACACCTCCGCGGCGGTGTGGAGTTGGGTTGGCTGCAGCGCTGTGTTGAATCAAGGACGTCTTGTGTGCAGAACGCTTTGAAAAGTAGCAGGAAGCCAAACGCAGATAAATATTCCAAACATCGCCATGATCTGACTGCCCACGTCATTGTGTCCACTTACAAGCGTAAAGAGTCCAGAAAGAGTTAAAAAATCCACTTTACTGCACTGTATTTGAGTCACGTGGGAGTACACGTGTGACTGCGCTGAGGCAAAGGAAGCCCCGCCCATTAGCATAACCATGTGAGCTTTTCTGTGTGTGTTATTAATGTGGAAATAATTCACACAATCGCCTTTTTAATTTTAACAAGACTGTTCATAGATTAATAATAATTGTCCCTCCAAAAATGTTGAAAAAACTAAAAACAATCTTAAGGTGGATAAACTCATAGAATATATAGGATACAAAACATAAAACATTTTTTTTATTTGAGCTGGTTCTATTGAATCATTGCATCAAGCATAGAGTGGATGGCGAAACATCGAGATGCATCGTGATAATTGTCCTAAATCGAATCGTATCGGGCTGGTGGTGGTCACAGATGTGTGGATCGAGATGCATCGTGATAATTGTCCTAAATCGAATCGCATCGCAGCTCTGGTGTTGCAAGATGTATCTTAAATGAATCGGATCGTGGCAGGTGTATCGAGATGCGAATCGTATTGGACAGAGGCCTAAGATTCCCATCCCTAGTAGACAGTCTTCTCCATGAGGCTGTAAGCTGAAATCAGTTTATTTATGAGGCGGAAAACCTCTTTGCATTTGACTTATATTCTACTAAAACAATGTTTATATTAGTTTGACCGAAACATGAGCATGGCTGCTTTCTGTTAATAATGTAAATATAATATAAATGACTGGTTTTGTAGGTATTGGCGTGGACCTGGTGTGTATGGGAGAGCAGCCCTTACATGCGGTGCCTCTGTTTAAGGTGAGACCTCGGCTTCGGTGTCGGCCTTAGTCCTAAGTGCAGCGTATCTATCAACACTGACTATCTGTGGCCTTTTGTAGCTCCACAACAAAACAACTCCTGGAGACTCTCGAGTGGGAGACGATTACAACCTGCCGCACTGGATCAACCACAGGCAAGGCCCCAGTTACTGCGATCAATCATTAACTCACGGATAGGGTTTGCGTCGCAGGACTTCAGGAGGAGCACCTTTAGAACTCTTTGCACAATCCATCAATTTTCAAAGACGTCTTCAAACAGAACTTCCTAATTTCGTGTTAGTGATTGGGTCCATAAGCTCTCAACCCTGTAAAGCGCAACATAAATCCTAGTCTTGGTTTTGTGGTGGTTAGAGCTGCCCGGCAGGAAGCTCAGATGAGTTGTTATCAAACCTATCACACCAAGTTCTACCTCATAAAATACTTGACCTTTCAGGATCAAACCAGGGCTAAACTGGGTCTTCAAACGGCTCTAACATATGCGTAATTTGGACTAAAATATGTGTAACTTTACCCTTTCCCTGCCCCTTTTCTAATACGCTTATGTTGCAGTGATACGTAAATGTTCTACACCAAAATGAAGATAAGAGTCTCTACTTTCATTTAAACATTTTTTCTTTATTATCTTAAAAATAAGGCCAGTCTGTTTTGAGTCAGAAAGATGAGATTCTTTCACATTTCTTTTTGTTGTTGTAATGTGCAAAGGCTTTACTTTCAAATTCAATTGATTTGTCAAGATGTGGACAAGTAAAAAGGCTGTGCATACCTGTGCAGCTGCCCCACAGTTCAATAAATAATTAAAATCCATTTATAGTCTATTGACAAATGTCACAAAAATGACAGTTCACATGCAGTAGTAAAGGCACTCAGTCTGTCCATCAGACTGAGCTGACAATTCATGTCTAGATTCCTGTAAGACCAAGTAGTAAACATTTTGTTTAAAAAGCGAAGACAATTTCTTTTATCTGTATGCAAATGTACTTCAACGCATTGTCAAGCATTGTCTTGTATCTTCTCACTGTCTGCAGCTTTTACACATCGAAAAGCCAAAGCTCCAGCAGTTACTTCACGCCTCGCATTAAACTGGCAGGACGCAAGGTAAGCTTCAACGAAATGATCTGAAAACTGGGTTATTACTGCTCAACAGTGAAGTCAATACTGCCAATGTTTTTTCAGCTTCATGCAGAGAAAATGAAGAATCACAAAGACCACGGTAAGAACTGACTCTTTACTCATGAACTGAAAGAAGTCGTAGCTAGTATCTAGTATGTGTTTAATGTATATGTCTGTTTTCAGCACTGTGTGTTCAGAAAGAGCCCGACAACAGCCTTCCCATCCAGGTGGACTACGATGCTTACGACGCGCAGGTCTTCAGACTTCCCGGTCCATCACAGGTTCAGAAGAACACTCATCTCAGGCTAGTTTTTCCAAGTCAATGTTCACGTCTAGGACATTATTACTTGAAGAAAGTGCCATGTAAGCAATTAAGTGCATTAAACATGAGTCTGTGGTTGGTTTCAGGTTGGGCAGAGACAGAGAAGGCAGCGTGAGGAAGAGTTGGGGCTCGGTGGAGGTGAGCGTGGGGGTGGGGGCGTCTCCTCCGGTGCGGTCCGCTGAGGAGCAGCGCAGCCTGGCCTCGGACGACAGCCTGGGCCCCGTGTCCAACATGCTGCTCATCCCCAGAGCCGTGCACGGCGGGCAGTACGAGGTCAGCAGCTCCCTGGGCTACACCAGCACAAGAGGTGAGGGCCAGTCCCAACTCTATACAGAGACTTTTTATTTTTCCTCCCTTTCCTATGCCACTTATGATTTAGAACAGTGGTTTCCAAACTTTTTTGCTTGAAGCCCCCCCTGCTTAAAACTGTGGCCCCCATAAATATATCAAAACATGAGAATAATTGCTAATAAGTATTTATTTCAAACAAATACAAATACACAAAGCTCTGGGCCCCCCTCCTGCAATCCCAGGCGCGGCAATATAAAACTGCTACTTTGGTGGTATAAAGCTATGAGTAGCTAAACTCATTCTTAAAGCCACACCATATAACATTTGACCCAATAAGTCGAATAAAATACAAGCATTTATTACAGATATTTTTATTGTTGAAAAATATCTGAAAAAAACAAACAAGCCGATCTCCATGGAGAGCCAAATAGGTTCAGGTCAGGTCCTCATTAGTATCACTTCTTTGATTATCCACTGTAAAAAATAGCATGTTCTTTGCCTCACTGGTCATTAGGTGCACTATGCAGCTTTTATTTAAAAAAAAATAAAATAAACAAAAAAAAGGTTGACATGTTTGACCTTTCAGTGACCCAGCAGCTGTATGAGTGGTTAGCATGGCGCCTTTGCTTTCCATCCCTGTGGCTCCTATGATGCTTCAGAGTTAGGGTTGGGCCATATCGTATCGCATATCGTTATCGTGATATAATGTTTTGATATCGTTGTAATTTTTTATATCGTTGTGGACACAATATAATTTATGTTACGCTCCGCTCCATCAGAGCAGCATAAACGGTGACTGTAGAACACGGGAAGAAGAAAGAAGAAGAAACTTTATTTATATAGCACCCTTCACAGATAAAATCACAAAGTGCTTCACAGGGGCACAAAAATAACAGATTATATTAAATGTATTGAAACAAATTAATTAAAATAATCTCAGCCTTAAAAAAATGAAATGAAGGATGTAAACTGCTTGAGTAGATCATATTTGGAAGTATGCTGTAAAAAAAAGAATCAAATATCACTGAATGAATCTTCCCAATAGGCGTAAGGCTGGGATTTTAAAGTAATTCGTCCATTGTCAATTATATCGTCAAATATATCGTTATCGTGATATTTATTTTTTCATATCATGATATAGATTTTAGGCCATATCGCCCAGCCCTATTCAGAGTACATTTATTTCAGGTTTTTTAGGATTTCTGGTAGGTTTTTGGAATGGAATATATACGTAACCATGGATAGGGTCTAATCAGCAGTGAACACCTAAAAACAATTGAGCTTGGAGCGTCCTACAGGCCATCGGAATGATAAGAAAAGGTGCAATGCTCACCAGCCAAGCATCCACTGGAGCTCTGAAAAGTAAAATGCGCGTTTGCTTTTTTTTTTTTTTACATAACAAGTTGCACCTTTAACTTTCCCAATACATTTCTAACATCACAATTCTTTACATAGTTTATGAGCATGTTTCATAACTTGCTGGGCCACTTTCACTTTTACGGTCACAGAAATGCCAACAAAAATTAGGCTGCAAATTAACATAATCGATACAGAACAAAACAATATTAATTCTACGACTATTTAAAAAAGAATCTGTTATTAATGCTTGAATACACAGAGCCTTTTGTATCTTTAACAAAGCCTTGGTTACATGTGTGAACATACATTTTGCAGCTGCCTTCTAACCTCACAGTATTACCCCTTCCCTCCTGTTCCTGGTGCAGACCTGTTGGAGAAGATGCTGGACTCTCAGCGGGACAGCAGTGCCCCGGGCCGCTTCACCGTGGGCAGTGCCGAGTCCACGCTGCACATTCGTCCTGGATGTTACACCCCCCAGAGGGCGCTCATCAACCCCTTCACCCCATCACGCATGCCCATGAAGCTCACCTCCAACCGCCGCCGATGGATGCACACCTTTCCCGTCGGTCTGTGGGATTGGCATCGCAACAGTCCAATATAATAGTTTAGTGAATGTCTGTGTACCAGGTTTCAGCTTAGTCCCGAAGTCCTACCTGCACTCCTAGGACAGTCGATACTAAAATAGGTTTGAATGTGACTAGGGATGTCAAGATTAACCGGTTTTACGATTACCACGATTATAAAAGGACGCGGTAGGTTATCCGTAAGAATTTCTGAAGCCACGGTTTACCGCAGACATTTTTCACACTGACGCACGAGCCGCTGCACGCCATAAACAGCACATAAACTCACCGGTAGTTGAGCAAGGCAGAAGGACGCTCTCCACCAGTGTTGTATCCACCCAAAAACTATTGAAGTCAGCAGAGTGGGACCTCTTTAGGATCCAAAAGATGACCACGGCGTTGTTGTTGTCGATGGACGTCCGTTATGCAAACCCTGTCGTCAGAAAGTTGCAGCAAAAGGCGCTGATATCGGCTGTGTCGAATATAAACAACATCTTGGAGATAATCCTTTGCTGTAAACGGCAAAAAAGTTGTCCAAATGTTCGGAAATAGCCGCCACAACCGGCTCAGGATGTAAACAAAAAGCTAACGCGCTCCGCTCTGCTTCAGCGACGCATAACAGAAGGAAAGTGAAACCGCGCACATGTGGAAATCAGCTGTTCAAAAGAGTCTCCATAGTCATTTTGTAAACGCGTTTCATTCTGTGTTCATCTGACAAATAATTAAACAGCAGCATAACTTTTGAGAACAGGAAACCTAGCCTAGCTTGTGGCCTAATAATATATAGTTGACATTGTTTTGTATTATTCAACGTAGGCCTATTTATTTTAATGCAAAACAATCTTAAAGCATTTTTCATTTTTAGAAACATTTACAAGTTTACAAGTATTAAAAAGCTTTTTAAAGACAAAAACTAAAAATATCAGTTCGATCCTTTCATTCGGTCGATAATCGTGAATAATCGTAAAGTTTTCTTTCACAATAATCGTGACTAAGAAAATTGAAATCGTGACACCCCTAAATGTGACCCTGCTCCTCAGGTCCGTCTGGAGAGGCCATCCAGATCCACCACCAGACGAGGCAGAACATGGCTGAGCTGCAGGAGGAGAGGGACCCCGCCCACACGTCTGCGGAGCTGCTGGAGCTGGCCTACCATGAGGCCACGGGCAGGTCAGGGGGAGCATGGGACTGGGGTCAGATGGACCATTCCATTTGACATCCTAAAGTTACATTCATTTTCCGTGACTGGACTTGCAACTACAGGGAAAGTGCTGCTTCATTTCAATGTCATTTCAAGATGGCATAGAGTCAACCAATTACATAAATGTGTCATGTGATAAAGCGTCTGACAGCAGAGGGAAAAAGTCTATATTTTTGAATGGATTTCAAGACAGAGAGGCTTTTACAGCGTCACATGGAGAGTCAAAAAATTAGCTAAAAGCATGTCACGTCACCAAGACTTGGCCATGTCATATCATGCATTGTTATTCCAGTGTAATATTTGGACACCGGTATAAATTGCTACAGCAGCATAAGCATGACTGTGGAGACTTTAGGGCAGGCGCTTAAAAACATGAACATTAAATGAGTGTAGCTTCTCTATTGCTTGAGTTGATCATCTTTGCAATAAAAGGGCTCAGCATTTGAGTCTTGGATGAACTTCAATGTAGCATAGCCTACTAGTGTTCCTTTAGCATGGCGCTAACAACAACACGGCTAAGAAAACCAACATGCAAAAATGGTTAAATTTAATGATATCCCATTCATCTGTGGCGTCTTCATCGCGACCTCAAGTAACTCTCAAGACTAGCTCTTTTCTGTGTGTGTGCCAAATATCTTCACCATGATATTTCTCTTTTATATGTTTTTGTAGACATTTTTGGGCCATATTGCCCTGCCCTAAATGTCACATCTGTGTAACCTATCATGTAAAAGTGATTAGGGATTATGCGCCCTCTGCTGGCATGTTTTATAACTACATTTTGTATCATCTGAATCACAGCAATTTCTAGATACTACTCCATACTACAGAAATAAAAAGGTTAATTGCTTCTTTAAGTATTCTTCTTTTAGTCAATCAAACATACAGTGCATTTACATCAAATATAGCTGTTTCTGAAACCCTTACATTGTACGTTTTTGCGATTATAATCTGGAGATCATGAAATGGATTTGTGCCTGACAGGAGGACCACATTACGTCATGCAGAGAGCGGGCTGTACATGGGAGGAGCTGTTGAGGAGTTCACGGGAAGTCCAGCGAGTCACGCCAGTGGTGAGCTCTGCATCAAGCTTTTGGGGCAAATCCTCACAGAAACAACTAGTACATATTGTTTTTTTCAGCTAGTTACAGATTTTGTTTGCCCCAAGGAACCTTCACCAATCGTGGGCCGTTTGACGACTTCTCTCTGAGCGGCAGTGATCCAAGTGAGTCCCTCTCAAACTCAAAATCGACCAAATTCAGATAACCCTGGCCTTGGTTCTACGTGCAGTACCTACCGCCTGTCGATTGGTGAACCCGTAAATGACCTTTAACCCGCGGTGTCTGTAACGTGAGGGGTCATGTTGACTGTCGGCACCAGGTGTCTCCGTTCGGTGAATCCGTGGGCCGGGAAATCCAAGTCATTCGGTCTGGGATGCCCCCTCCTCTCTCCTCCTTTTGTCCTGACTCTGAACTGCTTACTCTTACTCTTTCTCCACCGCCGCTCGTGTCTCAAACTTTCTCTCGATCTAAATCACTGATCATATGTTGGTGTAGTTCCCATTTCTGCCATTAACCCATTCCAGGCTGCATTAGGTTTTAATTTTCTTCCAACTCATTTGAACGCAGTAGAGCTCTCCGTTGTGATGTCGTCTGAAATTACAATAGCTGCTGCTGCTCAGAAGAACTTTCAGAAGAAACCGAATCATGAGAAAATCGAGATCTAGGCCAAAGAAAGCCAAAGAATTGTTTTCCCCCCAAGCGAGTCCTGGCTCGGATAATTTGCTTGTAAAATAATTGCGTAAAAAACAGATTGGCGGTCACTGTGCCTTTTTTGCTCCGGCACAGAATGAATTAAAAAAAATTTAGTACATTAATCTGTGCTACAAATTGAATATGTGATACTGTATATTGCCGAGAGAGCACCTACACTTGGCAGTTGAAGAATAGGTTACCTGGCTCTGCTCTCTCCCCTCACTGTTCCCCGTCCTCTAGCATGTCTGCGCTCTTCCTGCATGTCCAACTGCACTGGAATTTCTAAGAATGGTTCTACATCTGGCTGCACAACAATTAAACGCTCGAATGAGGTCACCTTTCTGTTTGCACGCGTTTCCGCCTAAATCTACAGTAAAAATCACTTTGCAGATCACTCTTTCCAGGTCCCCCTCTCCCTCACTCCTGTCCAACGCCACCGAGCCACAATCTGCATGTTCAGTCAATCCACCGCTCCAGGCTGCACTCGAATCGATCAGCACAAGTAACTCTGTTTTTTTCTTCTCTTCCTCCTCCTCCTCCTTCTTCATCATCTGTCGTTTCTCCTCCACAACCCTGCCCCCACCCTCCCCACTCCCCAAACCCATGTACGGCCCCGTGTCCACGCGCTCGTGCCGGTTTGTGTGCTGCGTTGCGTGTTGAAGTCTTGGTGCTGTCTGCGCCTCCCACAGTGCCTAGCTTCTGCTGCACAGTGGGTGTAGACTGGAAGTCGCTGACCACGCCCGCCTGCCTACCCCTCACCACCGACTACTTCCCCGAGCGGCAGGCGCTGCAGAACGACTACACCGAGGGCTGCTACGACCTGCTGCCCCACAGTGACCTCGACAGGTGTGGCAATAGTTCAGAATCATGGAGTGTAGAAAAAAATACTATTAAATATGAAGTAGTAAAATATTATTCAGCGTTATCTCTCCCTGTGTTAGACGTGAAGATGAGGCCCCGTCCATGAGCGCGACGCAGGTGTTTGAGGAGTTCATCTGTCAGAGGCTGATGCAGGGCTATCAGATCATCGTCCAGCCTAACAGGAAGTCCCAGCCTGTGGCAGCCCCGCCCCTCGGCAGCAGCCCACTTTACTCCAGAGGTGACGACACTCATTTATCATTTAAACACATTGTTTAAAGGCACACAGTGTAACCTTTTGGACTCTACTGTTGCCAGCAATACAAAGCTCCTAATGACCAGCTAGACCAGGGGTCGGCAATATGTACAGCGCTACACGTTGTAACAGGTCCGTCTGAAGCTGTCCTCTTTATATACACGTATGTGCAGCTGCTATGTTTTTAAGAATGAAAGCAAAGTGCAGGTGCGTGAACATGTGCTTCTGCGCGCTCGCTCGTATCATTCAGAAACTACGGCGCTGAGGGGCTGAAAGGGAATATCCTTTGACCCTCATTCATAAAAATAGAGGAAGGGAGAGACGGGTAAGAAAATCACTTGCAACCTGTTCATGTGCAGCTCCTCCAGCGCCGTGGAGAACACTGGCTGTTAAAAGTTGAATTAGTCAAACGTTTTAGAGTGTCTGCCTCGGATATACGTAAATATGTCAGCTTTATATCCTGTTAATTTAAATACCATCTACAATAACTTTTTTAAATGCTTTGTATGATAGCATGATTGCATGTCAAAATAGGTCAGTTTGTTGTCTCTCCTGTTTAAATAAAAAATACAAGAAGCACATATTATAATTTATAGCCTATTTTTTAATTAATTGGAATTGATGAAGAACCGGATCAATAAAATAAATTATCAGTGGAATTTATATCGACAAAAAAGTATCAATTCCCATCCTTATGAATAAGTACATTAAAAACACATAATTAATCATTTTAATCAATATTGTGAATTTGTATACATATCAACAATAATATTAATCAGTTTGTTCGGTCGGTTGAATGTTAAAACTTTCAATGGTCCGAAATGGCTGTTTTGATGTTGAAGGTTGCAGACCCCTGAGCCAGCCACAGGAAGTGGACAAAGTTACTTAAAAAGTTGCGCGTTTGTTGCATTTTTTTACAATGAGAAATAATGAAATAACTTAATAAGATAAATGCTTGTATCTATTGTGGGAAATGGGACACAGTGTGGCTTTAATCACTTTATTTACATCATTTTATTAAAGTGATAGTCTGGAAGTTTAAATGTGATTTGACATAAAGTCCCTCCCTTTGCTGATCTCAGACTCTAATCAGAATCCCCGCGCTGTCACTTTGACCAATGAGACGAGCTTTCCTGTTAACCGGCCTGTCAGGTCCAATAAAGAGGGAGCTTGATCGTGTTTACTCTCAAATTTTACCTTCACTCTCTCCTCATTTTGCAATCTTACAGAATATCCCTTTAAAGGCAAGATTTTTAAATTGTGACAGATAGAGATAGTTAGTAGCCACGGTCCAAATTAATTTCTAACTTTCCTAACGCTTTCCTAACGTCCGTTTTTTTTTTTCCCATACTGACTTTGTAAACACAATTCACAATTAGTGTTGCACATATCAAGTATGTATATTATCAAAATGTACTATATCTCTTCTACAAAAAAGTATGTCTTTTCTAATCTATTCTTTCTAAGTATATTACATTAATGGTCATCTGCAGGAAAAAAGCTAAACCTCAGATGTTCCAAACATGTTTTTTAATCCGATTCATGCTCATTTGACTATAAACCATGTGATGGCATTTAGATCAACAGTTATTTCTGGAGTGGGCTGTCATTGGAGTTTGTTTTTCTTGTTGTTCAGGTCTGGTCTCCATGCGCCGAGTGGAGGACGAGGAGACGGTTTACTGGCTCAGTATGGGCCGGACCTTTCACAAAGTCTGTCTCAAAGACAAGATAATCACAGTGACGCGCTACCTGCCCAAGTACTGTACCTCTAACTCTACACTACAATCACTGTGGACTTTTTAAACATGTCCAGAAGCTTTAACGTGAGCAGGCTTTGGAGGTTTTAACCATGTTATAATGATAACTCCTCATGTTTTGTTTCACCCAAGTTTCAAAAACCTCACCTGCTCTTTCTTTTAAAGTCCAGACACCTTCAGCAAACATGTTTCATTTAAAGCATTTCAGTGTTTCACCACGGTGCAGTGACAGATTTGTGCCCTCTGCTGGCATTTAGTATAGAACTACATTTACATAGGCGCATTGAGTTGCCTTGTGTATGAAGTGCGCGGTATAAATAAAGTTGCCTTGTCTTACCTTGCCATTTTATAATATCTTTAGACCTAAGGGTATTTTCTAGTGTAGATTCATAATTTTGTTTAAGTTTTACTGAAAAAAATACCACAGTAAATGTTCAGAGACTGTTTTGGTCTAGAGGTTTTATTAGACAGGACAGTACAGGGTGAAGGAGCAGGGAGAGACATTTTGCAAACTGTTGGAGTCGGAACTCAAAGTCAGTACTCAGGACCTTTTTAAGGCGAGACATGGCAGGTGAAAATATCGATTTTTCACACAGTGGTCAATGTGGAGATTTTTAGCTAGTTTATATATCCCGGAAGTAACTCAAAAACCGGGTTCATTCACAAGTATGGACATTATTGTATATCCACGTGTACAAGGTGCTCAAGATGACGCTGTAATCTAAATATGTCCATTTCGCTACGAAAGACCGGAGGTTAGTGTCTCACACGATACAAAACTTTAGGGCCGGTTTTCTAAAAATTAAATTTTTGTTCCATTAATGCAACAACTTTTCCACTTTAGTAGCTCCTACCGACTTCCCAAGGGAATTTTTAACTTTGAACCACCCAAAAAAGTTTTTACATTACTTATTTTTTTTAATAATATAATGAATAATAGCTTATTCAAAAACTAAACAAAATCCCAAATCCCCTCTGGAATAAAAAGTAAAACTATACATTGAAATCTGGGTCTATCCATTATTTAGATTTTTTCCGCTACTCGCCTGCAGCGTCTCGCCTTAAGAAAACCTCACAGGGACGTTTTCTTTTGCAAAAGCAGCTGTACTTCCTAAATAATTGCCGTCTGTGATTTGCTAATTGTGACCGGATAAATTCCAATAATCTACTCTCTGTGTGTATTGTTAGGTACCCCTACGAGACGGCGCAGATCAACTACAGCTACAGCCTGTGCCCGCCTCACGCTGACGCCCAGTTCGTGCCCTGCTGGGTGGAGTTTGGACACGAGCGGCTGGAGGAGTACAAATGGAACTACCTGGACCAGTACATCTGCTCCGCGGGATCCGAGGACTTCAGGTTTATTCTCTGTGCTCTTATTTAACATACATTGGATTGCACAGTTTTGGATAAATGTAACTGTATCTTAGTGAGATTTTGCTGGACAGGACTGCGATTAGATTAGAGATTTGTATTTTAAACCAAGCTTCAGTTCACAAACCTTGATTCCTGTCATCAGAATTTAAGCCAAAGCAATGTTTTGTTTTTTTCTTAATGAAGTTGGACTTAAACTAAAAGTAGTTCATGAGACTAAAACCGTCTGAAATGGCCAGACATGTTTTCCCTCATTTATATTCACTGCCAAAGGAACAAGTCTGTGCTTTGTCCAGGTGGGAGAAACTTCGTGAAACAGTGGACCAAGAAAATATTATAAATGTACAGTTGACTAAATTTGTTTTAGATGTAGTTAAAAAGTGTCAAAATGAACTCCAGTATTGATATGTTTTAGAATGTCAAATATTGCCCATGTAAGGATAAAAGAGTGACTTAGGGGTAAAGGCCGTTGAGGTGTTTGCCTGGAGCTCCCCCTGTAGGCAACAGTGGGAATACACTAAGATACTGGCACTTCTAGCATCATCTTATCACTTATCTAAGGTTTTTTCTCGTATAGTATGTTTATAAAATACGCTAGATAAAACAAATTTCCCTCCACTACTTGAAAAAAATCAGGAATAGCCTTTAAGTCTGATCGGTCAATCCGGTGTGGCGCGTTCACTAACATGCACGGTCCCAATCAAATAAACAAATGAATAAAAAAGCCTGGATAATATAGTTGAAATAATGAAGTACATTTTGAGTGAACTTGCCTGTGCCCCGTGTCCGCCTTTTAGCCTGATTGACTCGCTAAAGTTCTGGAGGACGCGCTTCCTGCTGCTGCCAGCTGGAGGGGCCCGGCGCGTGGGTGACATGGAGGGCCCCTGGGACGTGTATGGAGAGGGCCCCGCGGCGGGCTGCGGGGAGGGGCCACTGCCTGATGGGTTCATACGCTTCCTAGAGGGCCTGAACCGCATCCGCCGACGCCATCGATCGGACAGGATCATCAGAGTGAGTGCGGTCAGGCTGTGATTTCATTTGACTTACCTAATAAGAGCAATAAATATATTTAAAGGGGGCGTATTACCATGTTACAATGTTGTTCTCTCATCACAAAAAGACCAGGACTTGTGTTTCAAGCCGCTAACACCTCTTTGAGTAATCTTTGGATCTTCAACTACTCATAATGATGCAGTGTTGGAATATGGGATTCAAAAATGTGGAGGACAGTTTCTTGTTATTCAAATACCACATTATGAGTAAGAAGTACAGATCAGTCTTCTACAGTAGAAGAAGAAACCAAGAGTGACCAAAGTAAACGGGATTACTCCAAACTGTGTGAATGAAATGAAAAACAGGGCTGTTTTTGATCAGAGAAAAACTTTACATGCATTACAACATTACAACATGGTTTAAAGCTCAAAAAGGTCCATTAGAAAATATATGAAATTGGCATATGTGTAGGTGGTCAAAGTACTGGATTTCCTGAGTTGAGTAAAAGTAAAAATATTATTGGTCAAATATACTCTAATACAAATGAAAGTTTCTCAAAGTCAAATTAATACTGAAGTCAATATACTGAAGTATTTACTTAAAACCTGAACGACAACACAAGTGGAGTAAATGTTCTCAACAAAAATACTACTCAGGTAAAGTACAACCTAAAGGTTAGGTCTGTTTGCACCATTTTTAATGCCTCAATAAACAAAAATCACCTTTATTACTGTGAGCTGACAATTAAGACTTTGTGCCAGTTTTTGTTTCATGTTGATAGGTAGTATAAGTATAAAGTATGCCATTTAAAATAACAAAAACGTGATCGATTTTCTTCCTTTGGTACAGAAAGGGACCCCGATGAAGGTGACTGCCCCTCTGCCCTCGTACCCCCCTGAGCCGGTGCCCCCTCCCCAGGGAAAGAAGGGCACATCAGCCTTATCCGCCCTGCTGGAGATGGAGCAGAACCAGAAGTGAGTCATGCGGTCACAAGGTTTCTTTATTTAAAGGTGATGTCTGTAGGATGTGCTCATTAAAGGGCATTAAGATATGAAAAGACTTTGGTTACAACAGGAAACACATGAATTTACTTGGCGTGTGCGCATGCGTTGGCGTTTTCGTTGCCAGCTCAGACGTGCTCTTACACAAACGTAGTTTTAGCTGTTTTTTACAAAACGTTCTCTTAAACCTCGGGGTTCCCATTCGTTATTAACGTCTCTTTCACCTGGATCTATACTTGCACAACTTTTAAACACTCAGTGTGGACTTGTGCTAACCGGCGGCTAGTTAATGGCTACACGACTCACCTCCACGCCCAGTTGCGGGGACTGTACTGGTCTGAGCCAAAGATTTGCTGATCTGGAGCAAAGGATTTCCATGCTGTTCAAAATCCAGGAGGAAAAGGACTCTGAGATAATCGTGGGTAAAACTCAAACCAGTCCCACTACTGCGCAGCTCGCTGACACGGAGCATTCTTCAGGAAACGTCTCATCACGCTCCAATGCTACCTGTCCACGTCATCAGGCCGATGTTGTCCCTCGCAGCGGAAACTACAGGCGCGCGCGGACAGAGCAGCAGGAGGGCGCTCCTCCACTGTGAATGTGGATTAGACTTGGAGCCAGGATCATGCCGCGGTGAAGCCAAATCCATCAGTCCTTGTGTTGGGAACGTCCATGGTCCGCAACGTGAGGGTGATTAACGGCCACACCTCCTGCCACCCAGGTGCTCTCGTGCAGGACATCAATAACTCTGCCCCAAACATCCTCCTCAGTCATCCTTCAGTCTCTACAGTAGTGATCCACGCCGGTACCAACGACCTCAAACTTCAGCAGTCAGAAAAACTCAACCAAGACTTCATTTCACTCAACACCATCAAAAACAACAATAAAACCTGCATAGTTTCTGGACCATTCTCTGCGCCCCGTTTTGGGGATGGAGCATTTAGCAGAGCGAGGCTGCTCCATCTACTTTTAAAGAACTACTGCGCGAAGAATAACATCCCATACGTGGACAATTTCTTAAAATTTTTTAACAAGCCTGGACTTTTCAAAAAGGACAGACTACACCCCAACTTCACCGGATCCACCTGTTTTCACAGAACATTGAACTTACAATAGAATCAGCAGCATGAAGGTCTCCCTCCACACCCACCATAACGGATATTCCTGTTTTTATCAGCAGAGGGCGCACCAAAGGTAAGACTACTCGCACTGTTAAATGTCCGCTCTCTGCTGAATAAGTCTTTTATTGTAAATGGTTTGATTTTAGATAATAATCTTGATTGATTGTTCCTAACTGAAACCTGGCTGGGTGCGGATGCAAATGCCGTTCTTGCTGAGGCCTCTCCTCCTAATTTTAGCAGTGCCTTTTCAACCAGAAATGGAAAAAAGGGAGGTGGCACTGCCTCTATAAGCATAAATACTCTTGCACCAAACCTATTTTATTTGATCAATACACGAGTTTCGAGCACCACGCAGTTATCTTTAGCAACCCCCCGATTTTATGTGTCACTATCTATAGACCGCCCAAAAGATGTCCCCTTTTTATTAATGAATTCTCAGACTTTCTATCAATTTTACATACCTCCTTCAATATGATCATTTTAACCGGTGATTTTAATCTACACATAGACAACGTTTTAGACCCTATTTCTGCTGAGTTTTTAAATGTTCTTAATTATATGGATTTCACCCAACACGTCACTCAGCCCACTCACGAGAAAGGCCACAGTCTGGGGGGACTGCAACGACAGCACAGTACATCTCTTTGTGAAAGTCAAGTCAAGTGTCAGCATGACCCTCCAGTGTCTGCCTCAGATGATTGAGTGGGTAGGACCTCCCCAGGTCATCCACAGGACAGAGCACCAGTTCAGGCCACTTTAGAGATCTTTGTGGCTGTTATGTTTTATTTCAAAAATAAAAGATGAGAAAACAATCTCTGACGTATCAGAGGTTGCTGCCAGTCAGTCAGTGAGTGGATTACAGTTAATACAGAGGTGCTCCACTGTGTCCCATGCCCTTCAGCAGTCTTCACATGCAGCACAATGGCTTGTGATTAGCATGTCGGCTATTTGCTTAGGGGTCAGAGAAGCGCTCTTGCCCTGGGGCAGAGGGCCATTTATGAGCAGTTAAACCATCTTGGTGTCAGTTAAGGGAGTCTTGTGATTTGACCATGCTCTTAGTGCTCCCTTTGGGCATCATCTCATCGGCCAGCAGCAGTAGTGTTTGCTCCAGCTTAGGCTCCAGCTTTATTCACAAAAATGAATTGCTCCTTGGTTTGGTGGTGATTAATACTGCAATCTGTTAGTTCTATTGCAGTATGCACCAAATATAAGATATACTTTACTTTATTGTGCCTGTAGGGAAATTTGAAAATATAAGAGTGCTTTGTGGCAATTTTGTATTTATTTAATTAATGTATTTAGTTTAAAAACCTTTTTTTTTTTATATTTCGTTTGGTATTTTGTATGTATGGAGTTTTTAGTTAAAACTCTTGTTGGTGTTTTTCTCTTTTTTTTTCTCTCTCTTGGTGCAAAATGTCATAACTGAGGAGTTCCTGCATGCGCTTCTTTGGATTGAAAGAGATCCATTTTACCTCCGTTGTTCCCCCTCCAGGCAGTTTCCTAATGAGTTTAGCCATTGTTGTATCATCTACACTTAAGGTCTGCAGTGAGCACACTGCTGCTGTTAACATCATGTTACCTTTGGTAACCATTTTCTGATATTTAAGTAGTGTTCGGTAGGATGGTCTCTTACTAAATAATTAATCCTAGCAATGTCATCGGGGGTTAGACCAGGGGGCACCTCCCTCCCTCTCTGACAGGCTAAAAAAATCAGCAACAACAGGGTTTTGCAACTTCTCTATTGGTACTTTTTTCTCTTAAGAGCAGGAGGAGGTTATGTTTGTGTTGTTACATTAGTATGATTATCGATCGCACTCTCACCACCTGGGGGCACATTGTCCTGTCTGTCAGACGAGCTGTGCTGCACATAATGCTGGGATAACACTTCCACTCTTTTTATTGAGCCACTTTTGGAGTATCTCCTCCTACTCGTCCAGCAGAACCCGCGAGCCCTGGAGCTCTGGCCCCAACCAGTACAATGCCATGGCTGTGGTGATTAGCAGCTGTTCCCTTGACAGCCCCTCATACGGGTGCTGCTCAGTGCGTAAGCTTATCAGAACTCCCACGTTCAAAGAGGCACGAGCGCTTTGAAGGGCCACATACTTAACTGTTATGGCAGTGCATCGTACTGATCGGACTGAGAAAGCACCAAGTTGCACAGTGCAATCTCAGTAAAGTTTGAGTCCTCACCTGAAGTATTAACCACTTCTCCTTCTTTTAGAGGGACGTGACTATGTCCAGCCGGATCATTTTGAGTTTGTTTGAAACCAGCACAACTTGTCACTTCAGTCTTGTACGGGGGCGATTGGGTCAGATTCTCCTCATGCACTGAGAATAAAGTGAACCCTTCTACATTCACAGATGGATGGGACGGGGGCACTGCAGCGCTAGAGAATATCACAGCCAGGCCTGGCACATTTAAGTGTAAAACCTCTGTGTTTGCGGAGGCTATAGAGGTATTTTTTAGCACCTGATTATGTCCACCCAGACGCCATCTCGTTACACCTGACTGTAACTCACACTGCTCAGGGCCCGTCAGAATTAAGTACCGAGGAGCCAAATGCAGGAAATCATACTTACCCCTTGAAGGAATTCAGGAGTATAGATCTTACTCTTATGCTTTTCAGCTAAGTTACAAAGAGAAAGATGCCAAACCAGGAGTGAAAGTCCAAAGAATATCTGGCTGCTCTCAGAAGTATCATTGAAAAAGGAGCATGGAGCAAAGGAGCAGTGCAGTCTGACTTCGAAGATGACCCGCAAAAATGAGCTGCTAAGGAAGATAATCTGACCATATTGTCAAGGCACATGAATGAATGAATGCAACTTGCATTGTTCGTCTTTAAGGGGGTTTCAGCGTATCAAAAGGCTCCGTTTCTCTCAGGATTGTTTAATTTTCTTTATTTCCAACACAATGTACTTTATGTGATTATTATTGAAGACATTAAACTATAAATAAACACATGGGATTATGTAATTTATAACAATGAAGCAAACTAGGAAAATATAGTAAATGAACAGTGATGAAAAAGGACTGTGATCGACTCTAGGGCGCACTCACTCTTGTCTATTCGAACCATGCCTAAGTGTGGAAAGGCCCTTCAGCGCGGTTCGTTTGTGTAGTGTGTGCACAGTCAAACTGCTCAGGTCCAGGTCGGTTCCAGACTTTGGCCCACTTGGTGGAGGTGCTGATGCGCACGGATAAGGAGCGGTTATATGAACGGCCGCATTTGTCATGGTGAAAAAGTGAGAAAAGGCTATAAATTGACATGTGTAAGTGCCACTGTGCAGTGTTTCCACCCAAAGTGACAGTTTCCGAAATCCTTTTAATTGGTCAAATTTTCACACACAAGATTGGGCCCTCTAACCTCATTCACAGTCTTGGGATTTGTGTACTGTGGAGTGTATGAACATATTCCTGTTCTCGTTCCAGATCACTGGAGGAGCAGCAGCTTCAGCCCAAGCCCCCCGCGGTAACCCCCGACCCCCCAGCGGTGTCTGTAGCGCCCTCATATGTGGACAGCCCCCGCAAGGTCAGTCAGACTTCTGTGTTTGCCGCTGTAGTTCCACTTTGACCTTTGAACGAGACATATTATTTATTCGGACGTTTTGAATACTTCAGCTTTTTCACTAATGGTGTTCAAGTTGTCCTCCAGAATCTGTTGGGATTTAATTGAATAGATTCTTCCCACTTTTGCACTTGTTCATCTTCTCAAACGTGCAGCTCTTTTTAACATCCTAGACAATGTTGTATAAAGCTCAAACGCCTCCTGAAAGTGTCTTCTGTATAATATGTCTCTGATTGTTGACTGTGGGCTTTGCTGTGCTGGCTCTCTCCTCTTCTGTCGTAATTGACTTGGGGTGTTGAATCCTTGGTGTTTTCTGTCGCTGGCTTTAGGACGGTGGCTTTCTTTTGGACTTTATACGTAGTCCGCGCACCTCCTACATCCCCCACTCACAGGTCAGTACGGAGCAGTGTGTGGATGCTTTCTGCATGCGTTTCCCCCTCCCTTTCTTGCTATGCTTGGAAATATGGCTCTCCAAACATGTTCTGAAATGCATGTTTGTATTACTTAGCCGTTTGTATTTGTCTTCTCTCTAACGTCAAGACTCCTGGACATGTTAGAAATGTAAACTGAATTTTAATGTCTAAATACTTTGGCTGCATCTGAAACCATCAAATTATAGCCTCTAAGTACTAACACTAGCAACTAATCCTTAACCTTTCATGGGGTCAACTGTTTGATATCTATGCAGTTAGTGAACTAGAGCTTCAACAGCATTTGTCCAATTCGACCATCCTTACCCAGGGGAAGGGGAAGGGACATCACCAACAGCTGTTTTTCTTCTTCTTTAAAGTTATTGGTGGAGTGCAGGCCAAACAAAAGTGCATACCGCCACCTACTGTATAGTGTCCAACAACAACATAGTGTCCAAAGACAGACATTTAAGGCGAAAAAAAAGAAAAATCCACATGATCCTTCACATTTCCCTTTAGCGTTATTTTATCTCAACTAACTGCCTTCATTTAAGCCATTTACGTAGGTGGCTCTTAAAAACTTGACATGTGACTGTGCTGTGGTGACGACAACATGTATTTTGTCACTTTTATAAAGTTTGGCTTGTGCAGAATCTTATTATTTTTATTATTAAATGTACACCTGTCAATCAACAGTGGTTGCGCATGAATCACTCGAGGGTGGGGACGAGGGGGGTGGGGGGATTGGCGGCGCGGGGACTTATGGGATGTCACATAGCTCCTAATCGCCCGTAAGGGACCACCAGAGGTCCCTATGCTAAAGTAGCTATGATAGTTAGCATTGAGGCTCCTTTCCCTAACTCCTTCCTTACTGACAGCCCAATTCGGACGCTTCTTATCATGGCGGACGCTGACGCACATCCGGTTTGACCTCTTACCAATCTGCTCATTTCGGATTAGGCCTTTAAAATGTGGCGCACTGCATGTACCGGTCAACTTCCTGTTTGTTCAATACTCTTTCCTGGACCCTTTTTTTTTTTAAACATAAAAAAATAATAAAATAAGATAAATAAAAATAAAAAGTAAATCAAAGTCAAGACGATTGTTTCATGTAGAAATTAGTTCAGATTGTGGAGCCATTTTAATGTTTATTATCAAAATAACGTTAGCATTTAGCTTCAAGGCTAACCACAAAAGTTTTGTTTATACATGTTGTAAGTGATTATTAATATGTGTTTTAATATTTATCTATTTTGGACTAGCTCCACTTAAAGGAATAGGCCACCGTTTTACACACTGAGATATGTTCTTACCTTAGCTTTGACTAGTTCATTTGTACCTGTCTGGTCTCCACGTGTGCCTTCCGTAACGTGTTTACATTAAGATAGAAGCTACCAAACTCTTCCACGTTTTCCCTATTTACGTGAAGTGTTACACTATAAAGTATAATTACACAAAATTAAACAATGTGGATTTTCTAAGCGGACTTACTATATTGTAAGGCGTAATAATAATACCAGGAGTAATTCGGCATCCGCGCAGTGATATCTTCACTTTACTGTGCGGATTCCGAATTACTCCTGGTATTATTACACCTTGCAATATACAGTGCCTTGTGAAAGTACTAATACACCTTGAACCTTTGCACATTTTGTCAGGTTAACAACCCTAAATGTAAAGATTTTATTTTGAATCTTTTTACTGAAAGTTCACACACAAGTAACAGACAACTCTGAAGTGGAAGCAAAATGATACATGATTGTTTTTTTAAATAGAAAAGTGGGGCGTGCACAAGTATTCATACAGCATTTTCTGAGTGCATTAAATTGCTTTTATAACATTCCTAATGACTGCAGAATGTTCACACCTTGCCCTAACCATTAAATAGAGGCCACCTGTGTGTAATCTACTCTCAGTATAATTCCAGCTATTCTGTGAGGGCCTCAGAGCTATGGTCAGAGTGTATTGATCACTAAACAACATCATGAAGGCCAAGGAGCTCACCAGAGAGGTCAGGGATAGATGGAGGACACAGCTACCACGTGGAAGAAGGTGCTTTGGTCAGATGAGACAAAATTGAACTTTTTGGCCCAAATGCAAAACGTTATGTATGGAGCAAACCTAACACTGCTCATCGTCCTGAGTGCACCATCCCCAGTGTCAAATATGGTGGGGGAGCATCATGCTATGGGGCTGCTTTTCCTCAGCGGAACTGGGAAGATTGTAAGAATAGTTGGGAAGATGGATGGAGCCAAATACAGAGACATTTTGGAGGAAAACCTGCTGGAGTCAGCAAGAGAATTGAGGCTGGGGCGGAGATTCACCTTCCAGCAGGACAATGACCCTAAACACAAAGCTAAATCTACAATGGAATGGTTTAAAAACAAACATATCAATGTGTTAGAATGGCCCAGTCGAAGTCCTGACCTAAATCCTATTGAAAATCTGTGGAAAGACCTGAAAACTGCTGTTCACAAACGCTCTCCTTCTAATTTGACAGAGCTTGAGTTGTTTTGTAAAGAGGAATGGGCTAAAATGTCAGTCTCTACATGTGCAAACCTTGTAGAGTCAAACCCCAGAAGACTTGCTGCTGTTATTGCAGTAAAAGGGGGTTCCACAAAGTATTAAGTCATGCTGTATGAATACTTATGCACGCCCCACTTTTCGGTTTTCTATTTTTTGTTTTAAATAACAGAATCATGTATCATTTTGCTTTCACTTCACAGTTGTCTGTTACTTGTGTGTGAACTTTCAGTAAAAAATTCTAAATAAAATCTTTACGTTTATGGTTGTAAACATGACAAAATGTGCAAAAGTTCAAGGTGTATTAGTTTTACTTTTGCAAGGCACTGTAGTTCCCCTTTTTATCCGCTTAGAAAATCCACATTGTTAAATTTTGTGTAATTAAACTTTATAGTGTAACACTTCAAGTAACCATATTTAAATAGGGAAAACGTGGAAGAGTTTGGTAGCTTCTATCTTCACCTCGTTTGGAGCTATAGAGGAGAAAGAGGGGCTAAATGCTAACGCCTGTGCTGTGTTTACGTTACGGAAGGCACACGTGGAGACCAGACAGGTACAAATGAAATAGTCAAAGCTAAGGTAAGAACATGTCTCAGTATGTAAAAACGGTGGCCTATTCCTTTTAAGAACAAAACAAGGACCGGAAGTGGGTACGAGCACAGGAAGTTAGCCTGAACTAGCATGATGTTGCCATGCATAAAGCCTATTGGTGCATTAACAGAACACCGTCTCTTCCAGACATTTGAAAGTAGAAAGTGTGGATAGAGAATTGTCAGTTGGACTAACTCAATATGTTGACTCTCAAAAGATTTTCTTTGCCTGTAGAGATTGGTGTTGTACATCATGATTGTAGCAGAAATGTTAAATGCTTGTGGTCAACAGCCCGTAACGTCCTTAACAATATTTAGAAAAGTAAGTAAAGGTAGAACAAAGTACTTTCATACTGTCTTCTTCGATTAGACTATTACTGTTTTGTTCTTTTAGTAAGACAGAAGGTTTGTTTACCTGCTTTACTAGTTTCGATCACTTCTTGTGATCTTCCTCAGAAGCGTCACCTGGTGGTGGAGGTGACGTGCCGTAGGCGGCTTATATGGATTTTCCTGTCAGTAGGGAGAGCTCACGCCACCTTCTGACTGGCGCCTTCTCCAGGACGGCAATCCCAGGTGTGGGATAAGGTGTACTCTCCGTTGTCCTCGTTAATAGATGTCGGTGCACGTTTCCTGATCTCGATGGCTTCTCTGATCCAGCGGTGGTACGTGTTACTTTCGGCACAAAAGGCGTAAGCTCTTCCTACTGACTGGAAAATCCATATAAGCTGCGTACGACACGTCACCTTCACCACCAGGTGAGGAAGATCACATGAAGTGATCGAAACTAGTAAAGCAGCTAAACCAACCTTCTGTCTAACTAAAAGAACAAAACAGTAATAGAACAAAATAGAAGAAGGTAACATCTCATTTAACTGCTGGGTTGCATTGTTGTAAATATATTTATCTCACTGTAGATTTGAGCCAAAATCACTCATTGTTCTGTATCCAGGATCGCTTTTCTCGCACTGGGCATAAAATATTCCAAACCTGCGATCGTAACCGCAGGAAAATGGCCGGTTTTGCTCACAAACCTTTTATTTTACTGCCAGTTGGACAATCAAGAGCCTTATTTTGAAGAGCAGAGACAAGATGATCGCTAGCGTCACTCTGTCGCTCAGTTTATGCTACCAGCTCCACCCATGACTTTACACCAATGTAATATTGACTGATTTTACATGACACGATCCCAGTCTCTACATAAAAAGTTATAACATGTAACGTCTAACTCCCATCTCCTGAAATCACCATAGTAACTGAGTAACCTCTCCACCACGCTACACTGGGCGATAACCTTAACTACTAAGTCCGCCCTCTGTGCAGCTGCCCTCGGAGCCCTCAGACAATGTGGATAAAGCGGGCCAGCAGACCCCTGCCCCGGCCACCGTGGAGAGCAGCTCCACAGATGCCAGGTAAACGCCCCCAAGCTGGCTCAAAGGATAAGACGGGGTTAGTCTAATAAAGTTTGTATTTACAGTGGGCAGTCTGCAACAGGAGCTCTGTCTCTGTCCTCCTCCCCGACTTCACTAGACATTCTGGAGGCCATCAAACATCCCACGTGAGAGTTGATTTTTATATTTAAGCTAAACAGCCACATGGATTATTATTAAACTGTTTCCTTTTCCCATATTTCTGATGCTTAGGACCGGGGTGCAGCTCCTCCCTGAGCAAAAAGGTCTGCCTCTGAACTGCTTTATCAGTGCTGAGGTGGTGCACTGGCTGGTCAACAATGTAGAGGGAGTGGCCACGCAGGGCATGGCTGTAGACATCATGCAGGTAGACACAGCACCAGCAGGAGAATGTGGGATAGTGGCTCCAAGATTGTACATTATGTTATAACACTGTCTTTCTAGAAACTGCTGGAGGAGGGCTTAGTGGCTCACGCTTCAGGAGATGCCATGCGCACGTTTGTCTATGGGTTCTACTTTTACAGGATTGTGGGAGACAAGGATGGTGAGTCCACTGTTGTATTGTCCTCAAAGCACACGATGTCAGTGACAGGCTGACTAATCCAATGTACAGAGAGTAAATCTTATGCATCTTGCCCAAGCTGAGATGAAAGCTAAATTTCTATGATAATTGCATGATGTTGCTCAGGAAGAGTCCCAAAAGAACCATGTGTATCACCACGTTGGATGTTAAGTCACAGTAACAAATAAAAAGGAAATCCGCTGTTGTGAAGCGAACCAATGAGACAACAGAACATAAAAAGTCAATCTTATGATAAAATATCAATTTACTTCCTTTGGATAAATGTAAAAATAGGGTTATGTTTGAAAGCTTTACAGTATAGAAAGAAAATAATACAGGCCTACATCGAAAACAACTCTTTTCTGAATATGAAAAGGTATAAACGGCTTACAGTCTTGTTAGTTTCAAAGGTTTTTAGAAAAGCTCTGTGTGCAGCTGCAGCCTCTCAGCCGCCACCCTCGGCAGCAGGTGGCTGGTCCACTGCAGCACTGGAGGACTTTGCCCTGTTCCAGAGGAAGTGGTTCGAGGTGGCCTTCACCCTGGAGGAGCGCAGACCGTGTGACCTGCCAGCCTTCCTGTTGCCATGGTTACCCAGCAGGCCCGCCTCCTACGCAAGTAGGCACAGCTCTTTCAGCCGCAGCTTTGGAGGACGCAGCCAGGCCGCCGCACTGCTAGGTACAGCCAGCCGACTGCAGAGCCTTTGCAAGAGGCGAGCTCTGAGCCTAGTCTGAGAGGGCACTGTGTAGCAGGAGTCATACTCACACCTCCATCTGAGCACGTCCATCTCTTGACACATCCATCTGACCACCTCCCTCTGACCACATCCGTCTGAACACATCCGTCTGAACACATCCCTCTGAACACATCCCTCTGAACACATCCCTCTGAACACATCCGTCTGACACATCCGTCTGAACGCATCCATCTGAACACATCCCTCTGACACATCCGTCTGAACACATCCGTCTGAACACATCCCTCTGACACATCCGTCTGAACACATCCGTCTGAACACATCCCTCTGAACACATCCCTCTGACACATCCGTCTGAACACATCCGTCTGAACACATCCCTCTGAACACATCCCTCTGAACACATCCCTCTGACACATCCGTCTGAACACATCCCTCTGAACACATCCCTCTGAACACACTTAACATGTGAACCAGGAGTCACACCTCCATCTGAGCACGTCCATCTCTTAACACATCCCTCTGAACGCCTCCCTCTGAACACATCCGTCTGAACGCATCCCTCTGAACACATCCGTCTGAACGCATCCCTCTGAACACATCCGTCTGAATGCATCCCTCTGAACGCATCCGTCTGAACACATCCGTCTGAACACATCCGTCTGAACACATCCGTCTGAACACATCCCTCTGAACACATCCCTCTGAACACATCCCTCTGAACACACTTAACATGTGAACCAGGAGTCACACTCACACCTCCATCTGAGCACGTCCATCTCTAAACACATCCCTCTGAACGCCTCCCTCTGACACATCCGTCTGAACACATCCCTCTGACACATCCGTCTGACACATCCGTCTGAACACATCCGTCTGAACACATCCGTCTGAACGCATCCGTCTGAACACATCCGTCTGAACACATCCGTCTGAACACATCCCTCTGACACATCCGTCTGAACACATCCGTCTGAACGCCTCCCTCTAAACACATCCCTCTGAACGCCTCCCTCTGACACATCCGTCTGAACGCATCCGTCTGAACGCATCCGTCTGAACGCATCCGTCTGAACGCATCCGTCTGAACACATCCCTCTGACACATCCCTCTGACACATCCGTCTGAACACATCCGTCTGAACGCATCCGTCTGAACACATCCGTCTGAACACATCCGTCTGAACACATCCCTCTGACACATCCGTCTGACACATCCGTCTGAACGCATCCGTCTGAACGCATCCGTCTGAACGCATCCGTCTGAACACATCCCTCTGAACGCATCCGTCTGAACACATCCCTCTGACACATCCCTCTGACACATCCGTCTGAACACATCCGTCTGAACACATCCCTCTGAACGCATCCGTCTGAACACATCCGTCTGAACACATCCCTCTGACACATCCCTCTGACACATCCGTCTGAACACATCCGTCTGAACGCCTCCCTCTGAACACATCCGTCTGAACGCCTCCGTCTGAACACATCCGTCTGAACACATCCGTCTGAACACATCCGTCTGAACACATCCGTCTGAACACATCCGTCTGAACACATCCGTCTGAACACATCCGTCTGAACGCATCCATCTGAACACATCCCTCTGAACACATCCGTCTGAACGCCTCCGTCTGAACACATCCGTCTGAACACATCCGTCTGAACACATCCGTCTGAACACATCCGTCTGAACACATCCGTCTGAACGCCTCCCTCTGAACACATCCGTCTGAACGCCTCCGTCTGAACACATCCGTCTGAACACATCCGTCTGAACGCAACCGTCTGAACACATCCCTCTGACACATCCGTCTGACACATCCGTCTGACACATCCGTCTGACACATCCGTCTGAACACATCCGTCTGAACACATCCGTCTGAACACATCCGTCTGAACGCATCCGTCTGAACGCATCCGTCTGAACGCATCCGTCTGAACACATCCCTCTGACACATCCCTCTGACACATCCGTCTGAACACATCCGTCTGAACGCATCCGTCTGAACGCATCCGTCTGAACACATCCCTCTGACACAGCCGTCTGAACACATCCCTCTGAACGCATCCGTCTGAACACATCCCTCTGACACATCCCTCTGACACATCCGTCTGAACACATCCGTCTGAACGCCTCCCTCTGAACACATCCGTCTGAACGCCTCCGTCTGAACACATCCGTCTGAACACATCCGTCTGAACACATCCGTCTGAACACATCCGTCTGAACACATCCGTCTGAACGCCTCCCTCTGAACACATCCGTCTGAACGCATCCGTCTGAACACATCCGTCTGAACGCCTCCCTCTGAACGCCTCCCTCTGAACACATCCGTCTGAACACATCCGTCTGAACGCCTCCCTCTGAACACATCCCTCTGAACGCATCCGTCTGAACGCATCCGTCTGAACGCATCCGTCTGAACGCATCCGTCTGAACGCATCCGTCTGAACGCATCCCTCTGAACGCATCCGTCTGAACGCATCCGTCTGAACGCATCCGTCTGAACGCATCCGTCTGAACGCATCCCTCTGAACACATCCGTCTGAACGCATCCGTCTGAACGCATCCGTCTGAACGCATCCGTCTGAACGCATCCGTCTGAACGCATCCGTCTGAACGCATCCGTCTGAACGCATCCGTCTGAACGCATCCCTCTGACACATCCCTCTGAACGCATCCGTCTGAACGCATCCGTCTGAACGCATCCGTCTGAACGCAACCGCCTGAACACATCCATTTTTCAGTAAAGACCCAGACATTCTTCAAATTAATAATCATTTGGCTTCACACAGACTGAACCATTGAGCCATATTAAAACCTTCTCCATCATCTTTATTCTGATTAACTAATGTTCTACTGTGACACGCCTTGTCCTTAGCACCTTTGTGACTCCTGCTCACAACCTCCTCTCAGACTAGTGGTCATTAGTGTGTAGTGCATGGGGTAGAAGGAGCCCTAGTGTGGTGTGTCCTGCATGTTTGGTGTTGGTGGTTGTAGTTCAGTAGTGGGTGGTCACAGTGCCTGCCCCTCGCCTCCCGCTCGCCTCCCGCTCTCCGCTTGGCTTCAGTGTCTGCACCAGCGCAAAGGTTTGTTTTTGTCCTCCTGTGTGTGACCCTGGCATGCTATGATGGCCTCCTGCTTCTCTCAATACATTATTTTTTATATTCGTTGACACATAAGGGAGACATATTATGCGTTTTTCTGGCATTTTGTGATCATTGCAATGCAAGAGGTAATGTTTACCTGAAACAACTTAAAATAGAAACGAGTCAGTTATTTCTGGTCCAAAGCTATACTGAAGGATGTAGACACTCCAGACCTGCAACATTTTCCAAAAACACATGAAGTCTGCGTGGCTTTGTAAAGGTTTCTCCTGCAGATAACCAGGCTGTGGTAAGTCAAGGCAAGGCAAGTTTATTTATACCGCGCATTTTGTACACAAGGCAACTCGATGCGCTCAAGTCATAGATCCATTTGCCAGACAAATGCGTCTGATCCAGCAAGCAAAATGTTGGAACATCCCAAACATGAGCCTCAAATCAAATGCCGCTCTGTGAGTGTTTTAGCTACCGTGTAATGGAAAGTGAAACTGAAACTTATCACTCAACGAGCACATGGCCTACACTGCGCTGCTTTTTTCCCCTGTGTACCCAGGAAGAGCAGGTCTGTGCTCTTCCTGGGTACACAGGGTGGGGATAGGTGTAAACGGAAAATTCCAGAGCACAGAACACACACAGGGCAGTGGAGGATGCATCAGACATATGTGAATTGCTTATAATACAACTCCGTCCAAACTAGCTTAGCTTTAGCTTCACTGTAACTTCGAAGAAAAGAGTGGTGCACTGCACACTAAGTTTGCAATGCCTGATGCTCTCTTATTGAATGTAATTTCATTGTACTATTTTATTGTATAATGACAAATAAAGCCTATCCTGCTGGTAAACTACACAGACAAACCATCATAACCAGCTTATGTTCACCAAAGGCCATTTGGAATGATATGTCACCTTTAAATTTGTGCTCAGATTTGAAATGTGAATACCTTCAAATCAAAGCTGAGTGTTTGCATTCTAAGCCAAAACCAATGAAATTATGTTTGGTAAAGAAATACAAGAAGCAAATGTCCCAACACTTTGCAGTCCAAGCTAATAAAAAAACAGCTGCCGGTGTGTGTGATATTTCGCCTCTGCCTCCTCCACTCTGTCCTGTCCTGACCTGTCGACCTGTCCACCTCCCCCCACAGCGGCCACTGTCCCGGAGCAGAAGACGGTGACTCTGGACGTGGACGTGAACAATCGCAGCGACCGCAGCGAGTGGTGCAGCTGCTTTTACCACGGGAACTTCTCCCCCAACACCGCCTTCGAGATCAAGCTGCACTGGATGGCCGTCACCGCCGCTGTGCTCTTCGAGATGGTAACGATCGTATCTTAAAGCGCTTTTCACACATGGTGTGAGATCGTGATTAGAGTTGGGGTTTTCCTTGTCTTGTAAGATGTTTCTGAAGGAGTTTGTGTTTTGTTCCGCTCAGGTGCAGGGCTGGCACAGGAAGGCAGCCTCCTGTGGATTCCTCCTGGTCCCGGTGCTGGAGGTGCCCTTCTCTCTGACCTCCTACCTGTACGGTGACCCCCTCAGAGCGCACCTGTTCATCCCCCTACACATCCACAGTCTGCTGAAGAACAGCATCGACAACCTCTTCGAAGGTACGCAGGATCCCTCACACTTATTCCACACTCAAACCATATTCATCAGAATCGGAATCAGAATAGGTTTCTTGCCATTGTTTCAGAACAGGTTCACAAACTAGGAATTTTTTGTCGGTGCAAACGTGCGACATAAAACACAGAATTAAGATAAAAATAAGCTAAAGAACTTTAAACTATAAGGCTATAGGGGCATGTGTAAAAAATATTAAATTAATAAGATGAAATAAAGTGACGTATGGTACGACAACAACAATTTGACATTAAAACAACAGCGGGATTGTATTTACAGATGTGTAGGCATATAAAGTGATATTAAGTGTTATAAAGTGATGAGTGATAGCAGCGGGTCTAAGTGTGGACACACCGCACAGTGCAGAAACATCCATGAGTCTGTAACTAAGCTACAGAGACTTGTTTCTGTTCATGAGTCTGATGGCGGAGGGGAAAAAACTGTTCAAGTGGCGGGAGGTATGGGTCTGGATAGACCGTAGCCTCCTGCCTGAGGGGAGAGGGGTGAATAGTCCGTGTCCAGGGTGAGAGGGGTCAGCTGTGATCCGACCCACACGCCTCCGGGTCCTGGAGGTGAACAGGTCCTGGAGAGATGGGAGCTCACAGCCAATCACCTTCTCTGCAGCAGCACAATGCGCTGCAGTCGGTGCTTGTCCCGTTCTGTAGCGCCGGGGAACCACACGGTGATGGAGGAGGTGAGGATGGACTCGATGATGGCCGTGTAGAACTGCACCAGCATCTTGGTTGGCAGCTTAAGTTTCTTCAGCTGCCGCAGGAAGAACATCCTCTGCTGGGCCTTCTTGATGAGGAAGCTGATGGTTGGCTCACATTCATCACCGCACCGTTTGATTTGTCAGCGTACTTTTATCTGGGTCCTATTGTGTGAGCCGTCTAACCTGTGTCCCCTCTGTCAGGGTTTGAACCGGAGACGTACTGGGACCGCATGCAGCTCTTCCAGGAGGCCATCCTCTATAGATTCGGATTTGTTCATGACAAGTTCTCGGCCTCTGCCTTCAACTTCCCCTCTGAGAACAAGCCCCAGTACATCCATGTGACAGGTTTGTGTGAATGAATGGGTTTTATTAATCCTATTATTCAATCCTTTCATGGACACACAGGTATATGGTTCAAGTGAGATTATTCAACGACCACATCGAAGGCTCCACAAGGCCTAGAACCTGACCCTCATGTTGAGAGACAAAAGTGCTAAACACTGGCTTTCTGGTCCAATCAGGAGGGAAGGATGATGATTGTCTATTTTCATGTCACTCTGAGTGTCTCCTCACTTTACAATCTTACAGACCAGTGGTTCCCAACCTTTTTAGTCTTGTGTACCTGGGCCTTTCATTTACACTCCGAGTACCCCTTGCCTCGAGGGTATTGCTTTGAAATTACTCTTATTTATTAGGTAAAAAAGACAACTCTCAAACTCATTTTCTTTATTGGAAATGTTTTTAAATAGCTTTACTTTTAATGAAATTACCTGCTGTTAAGCTCTCGCGTACCGCTGGTTGGGAAAGTGTTACAGACTATTACTTTTAAGGCTGTTATTGCTCTTGCCGATACCGGCGCCCTAAGAAATTAGACATTGACTACGTTTACATGCCGTCAATATTCCGGTTTCTGAACCATTTGGACTAACCAGTTTACATGCGTGAGCAGACAGAGTTACTCCTAATGTATATATGGTCTTTGTAATCAGTTGGGATATCCCGATCCAAACCGCGACGCACGGAGAACATCATGACGCAAATATGCTCTCGATGCTTTCTACCATCAATATTCATGTCATTCACCACACTAATAAAGTAATCGGTTTCCCCCTCGCTCTGAAAGTGTGCTGCGTCTGAGGTTCGACTTCTTCAATAGTTTATTGGCGGGTGGCAACCAACGGCTTAGGTTGTTTTATTTTATTTTATTGAACATGTAATTACAGTAAGAATAAAAGTGCAACAGAAATAAGTATAAACATGCTACTTGCTACTTTCCGGAAGACTTGCACACCAGACGGCGCATACAAGTCCCTCCTGTTCTCAAAAACCCCGATTAATTGTGGACAGAACACAAATGAATGTTCCTTTCAAAGGAGATATTCCAATTCGCGTTCACATGACCAGATATTCGGGTTAGAAAAGGTGTAACCCAGGGTCATATTCGGGTTTTTGCCAGCGTTTACATGGCCATGCGCTATCGGGTTATTGCTAATATTCCTGTTATGAAAGGGTTTTTGACTGCAGCATATAGGTTTGTTTGGAAAGTAAATAATGTGTGATATTGATGCTGATGGCAGAAACCTACACTTGCCATATTTAGTTTGTGTGTTCAAATCAACAAGGTTTGTCAAAGAAAAAGCCCCTCCATCAACCAGCCCTACATTTGCTCGCCTTATTCTGTTTGTGTGTGTGTTTTTCACAAAAGCAACAAGATCAACTGAGCAGGTTTGTTCTGCAAATCTAGTAACGACACGATTTGTTTCAACAACTGTGAAGTATCCATATTCAAATTCTTGAATATTGTATATGCAACCTATGCAATAATGGGAGCTTTGCTTTAAAACAAGGACACTTTAGTTGTTATAAGGATTCAAAAGTAAAATGATGCCCAATTATGTATAAATAAATATGGATATGATTCCACTGGGTTAGAATAGTGTTATTCTTCCCGTAAAGTCAAACTGTGTAAACTCTTCCTCTCCCAGGCACCGTGTTCCTGCAGCTGCCCTACTCCAAGCGGAAATACTCTAGCGCCCCCCAGCGCCGGCGCCGGAATTCGACAGCGTCTGCGGGCCCGGGCCCGTTTGGGGGCGAGGAGCGCGTGGGCTTCTACTGGGCGTACAACACCATGCTGACCAAAGCGTGGCGAGCGGGCGTGCTGGGGGACGAGAGGCTGGCCGACCGGCTCCTACGGGACTTTACCGACTTCTGCGCCAACAAGGACAACCGGCTGGCCACCTTCTGGGACAGCTGCGTGGACAAGATGAACGCGAGCGCGCCCTGACAGAGCCACTCGCGGCTTTGTGGAGGTTTGTAGACGCGCTGCTGGACCTTTTTACTATTTATAACTTCACATAAGGTTGACCTACGGATAAAGGTCGTGTTCGTAAACACAGACAATAATAATGAAACGTGCAGTAAAAAGTCTCTGCAGATGTGTGCCAACACGCCTTAAGGCTGCATTTGACCCCCAGACCGCACTTGGGTCACCCCGGTGTAAGCTCTGCTTTTGTCCAGGAGCATGTTCCAACCATTGCTCTTGTAGCCACGAATTGAACTTTCTTTGCTTTTTAGCACCACTGCCAACAACACAACATGCACAAGGCTCAGCTCTACATCCGTCATCTCACAGGAAGTTGTACCTGTAATCGTTTCTTCATCTGTGGCCCCAGGAATAAGGTGGATAAAAGAAATCAATATCACAGCAAAACAGCACTAATGAATGACAGTCTGTATACATTTCCATTTAAGCTAATGCAGAGAGCAGAGTTTGCCGTGTTCTTTTTGGTAGAGGAGAAAGATTTCCTGACACAATGGTGACTGAATAAAACTCCCCGTACTCAAATAAATCTCATGGTCCGCCCAAGTGCCTTTCAAACGACTCCAATATGTGGTGATGCTTAGAGTAAAACCCCTGCACAAGCACATCAACGACGATCCTGTCATGTATAGTTGTAAATAAACGATACAAATACTGTATATCATGTTTTGTGTTCTTATTTACAGAGTTGGTGCCATTTCATTAATCTGAGCAAAAATGAATCATGCACATAAATACCATTAAGAGCTGGATGCTGAAGCAGGTGAGAGTAGAACCTGCAGTGTCAGGATCACAGGCACACTTCCCTGACAGATGATTTACATGTTTTATGTTGCAGACTTTTCGGTAAAATTTCAGAACCATAAAACAAGCTCCCTTTGAAGCATCTACTAAGCATGAATGTCCTGAATAAAGCGCCCCTTGCTGTCACACTTCAACACTGACACGTTTTACAGTTTAGAAGCATCACACACAGGATTATAGAAGAGACCTCGCCTCCGTCATGCCTTTAAACTCTTGTTTATTTTTCCCCACAGGAGTAACAAAAAAAGTACAGAGAAAATGAACTTCCAAATCCTCCACCACATAGTGTTAAAATCCCTTTATTTACAAATATTTGACTGTAAAACACAGCACTGATCCCTTTCGCATAAAATATCAACTTAATTCTATCATTTTTTTAAAAGTCAACAAGGGTTATATTTATATTCAGGGCTGCTCAATATGTCGCAAAATATTATCACAAGATATCACTGAGGATCTTTTACGAACAGCCTAAAAACTCATTTAGTGTTTTTGCATTTCTAGTAGGTTTTCTCACACATTCCATCACATTCCATAGAAAAGACTGATCCTGGATCTTAGAGACCACAGTGATGGAAAGTAAAGGTTCCATAATGCACCTTTGAACGTTGTTGAAATGAGTAAAACACCTAAATATCTGCAACAGTTATGGACTATTGTGCAGCCCTGGTTCTGTTAATAAGAACATGTAAGGTTGAAAACGACGAGTGCATTTGTGCGTATAAATTCCAGTTTTACATTTCAACACATCAGAATTAGAAGTATTAAACACCAAAAGATTGTTCCCACATTACGTACCTATTATTGTGTCTTTGGTGCGATAAATAAACATGGCATAAAAACTCAGAGCCAGCCCCTGACTTAGGAAAACCTCGAACTAAAAACCTCATGGCAATATCTACATTTATTCAATGCTAATTCAACCAGGACGAGAACCTCTGCAAAATATATAAAACGGTGTAAAAGCTACTAAAGTGGAATGAAAACCTTTTTTTGTGTCCCAAAAACCTTAACTCTCCTTGCGTCTCCTGGCTGAATTATCTTTCCCTAAAATGTAGCTCCTTCCGTCCTTGAAGTAAATGTGTGCGTTTGTGTTTTCTTCCTTTAACTCAGGTCATTTAAAAAAAAAAGAAGAAAAGATTAAATACATGATAAAACACTGATGAGGTGTAAGTGCTTTGGCCTATGGAGGGACAATGGTTTGTTCCCTCTCGGTTCGAGTAGAAGTGCAGCCTCTGCTCCAAAGTGCACCAAGAACCTCCCACTCTCGCTTCAAGTTTAGAAGTGGTTCCTTTTCAGTTCACGGCGGGTGAGTCTTCACTTAAGGCGGGCACGTTTCCTGGAATAAAAACAGGCACAAGAAACGTAATTAAGCTTTTAAAACCAGGACAGTAGATTTAGCGAAAGTGGGTGCTCAAAATAAACCCTCATCATAAAAGGGGACCAAACCAAAGTGAAACCTTTGGTTGAAAAGCTCCGGGTCCTGCTCTTTCAGGGACGCTCATATTTGGAGTTTTGATGCCCGTCCAGGGATAACATTAAAAAGGAAGTTACTTGGTTGTTTCAGCTTAAATAAATTATACATATGTGAATAGAATATAATGGAATATTATTGTTTTTTGGTCTAGTATTAGCCTGGTTTTACCATACCCTCGTACTTGTTTCGTACAGAGGGTCTGGACTTTCTCAATTGAGCTCCGTTTACAAGTGGGAGGGGTGAACTCTGTTTAAAGTTTGAAACGATTGGGTCTGATTTTACCCAATCGCTAGCGTTTGGTTGTGAAGTAATGCGCCCGGCCGAGTCAAGCTATGCTTGACGTCACCTACAACACCCGCCTCCCCCGCTCGCTGAATGGTAGGATGAAATTCAACCGATTGAATCGCAGCCATTGAGATCAAACCCAGACGTACATGCAGGGAAAGATATTTGACCGGAGTTTACGGATGGCAAAGGCCAGGCTAGTCTAGTATAGGTATCAAAAAAGTATTGTTCAGGCATCGGTATTGAAAACCAAGTATCGTTAAAGGGACTAGATGCAAGTTGGGTCATTTTTATACTCACAACTGCCCCCTCAGGTCTTATGCGTAACTGCAGTCTATCGGACCCGAATAATCACCTTTTTGAGTGACGGTGCAGGATGTTAGAGGCAGCATTTTGGTGAACCGGTCTGGGCTCATTCTACACATTAGGACATGGCTGGAACATGTAGGGGGAGGAAAATACTTGATATAAAGCGCTTTGGGCCTAATGTAGGTGGAAAAGAGCTGTATAAATGTGACTATTTACCATTTAATGATTATTCTAAATCAAGATGTTTTGCATATGAATGGAGATGTTTTAGAATATTGTATTTTTTAGTGTAGTGTAAAAGGCCCAACCAGGAACAGTCATTAAAATTAGCATTAGCCATTCAATCTTTTTTGCATTGCGTCGGCTATAGTTAATAGCTAATAGTTTGGGAGGAACACTCGTGTGTTGAGGACAAATGGAACATCCACATCAAAACCCTCTCCTCACTGTGAAGTCTGGGGCAGGAGAATCATGGTGTGGGGCTGTTTTGTTGCCTCAGGGCCTGGACAACGTGCTATCATCAATAGAAAAATGTATTCACAAGTTTCTCAAGATATTTTACCTGAGACATTCACAACAGCGTGGAATAAGTAAGTGAACCCTGTATTAAAAAGCTGGCTGATCCTTCAGCAACTGCTTTTCTGTCGTTGCAGATTAGACGCTCAGAACGATCAGGGTGAATCTTGGACCATTCCTCTTTACAAAACTGCTGCAGTTCAGTGAGATTCAAGCAGTTCGCTTACTTATTCCTCCCTGTCCCGTGAATGTTTACATGTTATGGCCAATAAAAAATGATAAAATGTAAATGTTTGGGTGGTATTAGTTTGAGGAGACACTGTTTAATCATTCATCTGATATGAATAAAGATCAGACCACATTTAGTGACCAATTTAGGCAGAAATGTGAGAACGGTGTACTCACTTTTTCCTCCCACTGTACATTTATATAAAGTCCTGGGACCAAACGGGGACAAATTTGAACAAAAGAGGATGATATTGTAATGGGCTGAGGTAAAGTCTAAAGAAAAATGTCAGCAAATATCAGCGTTCTGACATCTGACCCATTTACCGTATATTGTATAAAGTATCTTTGGAAACCGTTTGGGAAAATGCTGCACACACGAGCTTTCCTGGAACACGATCCAAAGCGTCAAAGATCTGCTCCACTGATTCATCAGGCTCAACACTGACCGCTTGTACCAATATTACGCATTTACAAAAAAGAACTACACGAGCTACCAGTAACTAACAGTCCTTTTCAAGCCTAGAGGTAAGTGGGGGGTCATGTGACTCACGTATTCGGATCTTGATTGGCCAGATGAGGATTGAGCAGAGTGCCAGAGCAGCCATGAAGGCCACGCCCCCCGTCACGAAGACCATGACGTAGTGGTAGAACCAAACGCAGGCTGGGCAGCACGCCACCGTACTGGAAAGACACACAGATTAGACAGGGACCCTATTGTACATGTTTTAACGGGACTTAATGTATGCATCTGCATAATGAATTAACACGTGACGAAATAAGTGCGGTTTTAATGATATGACAAAGTGCAGTTATACTTTCCGCCAGCAGGGGGCATTATTTCGTTTTTGAAAAAAAAGCAGAGGTGGGTAGAGTAGCCAAAATATTTACTCAAGACAAAGTACTGATGCAAAAAGATACTTAAGTAAAAGTTTTAAAAAAAAGTACTTTGAAAATGATTTATGTTTCAGTTGTGACATAAATTATGAGAAACAAAACGTATATAATGCATATAAATATTATATATTAACAAATGAAGATGTTAAGAAAAAAACAGAAGCTGGTTTTGCTTGATACAGGCCTTTAGAACTGCCTGAACGTCAGACCTACTCAAACTTTCTACATCTCCATTAAGTCCAGTAAAGGGGTGCACTCACTGGCAGGGGTGGAGGCTCTGGATCAGCATGACGGCCAGTCCGTTGGCCACTTTGTCCGTGAAGCTCATGGCGCCGTACACAAACGCTCCACTTTGCTGCACAGACGAGAACACACAGGTTTTACTTTGAAGAACGGCGAGTGTGTGGTGTGTCTGTGCGGCTGCTGTTCTTACCGTCTGGTCGGAGATGAGTTCTGCGGTCATGGCCAGGGAGATGACCAGGATGGTGGCTGAGCCCGCCCCCAGCAGCACCGCGGCCCCGTACACTCGCTCACCCATAAACTCATCCAGCAGCACCCAGTAGGAGAAGGTCAGGATCATCAGCAGGCCCACGAAGTACGTCACCTGCAGCATTTTACATACTCATTAAAGGTGCATTATGCAACTTCCATTCCCCTAAATAAAAAATATTCTATAAAAATAGTACATTTGTTTTTATGTACTATATACAATGTATGTTATACATGTGACGTGTTAGAAATTAATTCTAAGAGTTCTTGCAGGCCATGATGCAGGCTAGCTAATGCTAACCCCATGTATTCCAATGGAAGGAGGGGTTTTTGTTTTTTACATTTTCTAACTAGCACCAAAAAAAATCAAACCCATTGTAAATCCATGCAGTCTGTATTTTTCGCATTTAAAAGGGTCTGAAGAGGGTTAATTGAGAGTTAGTGATATTAAAATACTCTGTTCGTCTTTTTTATTATAGTATCCTAGTAGCCGACCCACCGTCAAGTGTCCAATCAGAAACACCACAGGGGTCAGGGCTTTGGGTTGCCAGATGGCTAAAACCAGATTAAGATTAACATGGCTTGTCTTTCTTTTTTTACAATTCCAATTCTCTTTTGTACCTCTTTGTCTTCTGCTTAGCCTTTCCCCTCACCCTTACATTATGGCTTAAATATGAGCGCTAAGGCAAAGGGTTGTATATTCAACCCACCCAAATGGGACACCCCTATGTCGTTTCATCAGGCGTCCCCGTTTACAAGATAAACGTGTTATAGAGCATAACATCAAACTCAAAGGAGAAGCATTATAATCAGACATGTTAACGTATGCTATCTGGTTATATAAAACGCATCAGACAACTTGTACGCCTGTGTCCCATCGTTAATAAAAGTTACGATAAATGACAACATGATGAAGACACAATAGTGTTTAGAGCTTCCCAAAAGTTGTAAGTAAGTAAAATACTCACATTTTCTGTGCTACATAAAACCCTTCATACCCCTTTCGCTGTAAGTCTGCATTTGAAAAAAAGCTCAACCTCCAGGGCGAGTCGGCCCTCTACCTTCGCCCTCACGGCAAAATAGAATCGGGACACCCCTTTGGCTCTCGTGAACGCGCAAAATTGAGTAGAAGGGGGCGAAAAGGCGAAGGGGGAGAAATGGAATTGGGCATAAATCTAGGCTACTTCTACACTGCTATGTTTAAAATGGGACATCTGATGATACATCATTTTATTTCCTTGTCTGCATCTTTATAGAGCGAATCCACAGTGTGACTCACAGGTTTCCCGATGAGTTTGCTGATGGGCTTCATGATGAAGGAGGAGAGGAAGCCGCTGAGGTACATGACCAGAGGGATGGTGGCGATGAACTTCTGTTGGACACACACACACACACACACACACACACACACACATTTCACAACCTTATTTCCACGTTTGGAAATAACCAAAGTGCACCACATTCTGAAAAACGTGCAGAAGAACCTGCAGGCGCCACGTGGTCCAAGTATCAATGAGAGGCTCAGCAGGTTTACCTTGTCCAGCCCCAGAGTGTTGATCAGGTACATGGAGATGTAGGTCTGCGACAGATTCACGATGAGCCTGGTCGACATGTACAGCAGCGCCACCTGCAGACAAACACAGGTACTGCCGTTTCTCCGCAACGCTACAATTCATCCGAGTCCCAAGTGACCAAACTAATACTTTACATCTTTAGACAAGGAAGCAACGTCAGGCCCAGGGGCATAATGCGGCCCTCTATCATGGAACCTCTGGCCACTGAGAAGATTTGAACAAATATTAACCTTAACAGAGTGCATTTTCTCCAGTTCAACTTTAATCAAATCTAAATCTTCTTGAAAAAGCGACAAAAACGAGACAAAAAGGAGGATGAATAACGCAACAAAAGCACAACAAAAAAGTGACAAAAAGGCGATGACATAAAAACGTCAGGAAAAGCAGGATCAGTAGTAGTAGTAGTAGTAGTGTATGGCATACAGTAGTGCATGGCGTACCTGGTAGAAGGACGGCTGCCGTAGCCAGCACTTCCACTGCAGCAGAGCCGACAGTGTAGTCCCCTGCGTGGCCAGCAGAGGGCTGTGCTCCCCCTCCTCCCCCGGTCTGTTTCTGCTCTCAGAGGTGCCCAGGTGAAAGAGCAGAGAGAACACCAGCCCGATGCCCAGTACGATCAGAGCCAGGTTCTGGAGGACACACACGGGATCAACCCATCAGCCATTTTAAAGTGATCATCTGTAAGAGTGCAAAATGGGGACAATTTTAAACTAAAAACAAACGAGCTTCCTCCCAGTCTGATAGGACCTGAAAGCTCCTCCTCATTTCCTGTGCAAGTGACTGACAGGTCGGTCCACAGGAGAGCTCGTCTCATTGGTCAAAGTGATGGCACCGTTGTTGTTTAAATCAGCAAAACTTTAGAAAAATGGTTGTAGAACATTTAAACTTACCGACTTCACTTTAATGCCCAGATACTAGATTTAAAAGCAAAAATCTCACCCTGAAGACGGGGATGTCGGCCGGTCCCAGGACGTCCATGTCGGCCTCCTGTCCGCTCTGCATGTGGAAGAGCAGGTAGGCCACAGCGTACACCGTGATGTTAGCCACCACTGTGAAGGCATACCTGTGAGCACACACACACACACACACCGAGGGACAGGTCAAACTAAATTGAAGAGGGGAACGATACAGTCTCCGCTGGAAACTGGGAGGACTGAGACATTTTTTTGGGACAATATTCGGATCAGTCACGTGCTTCACGTAGATACCAAACATGTCGATATTTGTGAATTGACGAGCGTGGGAAACGCAGCTGTAGTGATATTTGGAGCTGGGACAAAATATTGTTAAGATAAGCCTTTATTGATCTCACAATGGAGGAATTCACTTGTTACATTCAGCTCTCAGAAACCCTCAGGGTGTGCAGGATAGACAGGAAATGTCCAAAAAATTAAATAGTAAAAATAGAGGCATCTTATATACAATGACTACCAAAAACTTTAAGGGGGCAAAAAGTATTAACAATAAAAAAAAATTGATAAACAGACTATAATAAAAATGTAGTCTGGTCAGTATTAGCAGTGCAGGTTTACAGTCATAGAGCAAGTGGATACAGAGATTATTGCACGTAGTTTTGCAAAGGGGGGTTATTGCACATGTTACTTTACAGTCTTGTTGTACATAAAATGTTCTGAGCAGAGGCCCGCTCACACCGAAGGACCTCAGTCTCCTCAGAAGGTGGAGGCCACTTAGGCCCTTCTTGTACAGGGCGTTGGTGTTGTGGGACCAGTCCAGCTTATTGTTGAGGTGAACACCCGGGTACCTGAAACTGTCCACCTCCTCAATGGTCTCTCCCTGGATGTTCATTGTTCAGCGTTGTGTGTTTTGTGACACATCGCAATCCGTCTTGGTTGTGATCCGTGTATTGTATCAAAAACGATGTATCACGATACTTTTCATACTCAACTCAGTTATAGAAAAAAAAAATACACAAATGTTTTTGACTAGATTTGGTTCTGGTTTAAACAAAAGCGTCTCATCTTGGGCTTTATTATTAAATTAATTAGTTTGTCATAATGAAAAATCATATAAATGTAATACTTTGTGCATTGGGATTTATTGTAAGCAATACATATCGTATCGGGCCCTCTGTGTCATGACACGTAGTGGACTGTGACAAAAGCGCATCGCCCCAGTCCTCGTGATTCTCCTGACAAACTGTGATGAGCAAGTCGAAAACACATCATAAAATAAAGATAAGAGTTTGTGAGAGAAAAATCAACGGTGTCAGAGAGGAAAGATGAGTCTGATGCCTCGGGACATCAAGTCAAAACACTGAACTAGTCCACTACAGTCCGGCTCTGCTCCCACATGAAGAGTGCGCCGCTAAAGATGATCCCGTTGTGAAACATTAGGAAGGCAGCACAAGTAACCTCTGCTGTACGTCATACTGATGTGCGAGCCAAAGCATACAGTCAGGGTTCGAAATTAACTTTTTTGATCACCAGCCAAAGTGGCTGGTAACTTTCTGAAGTTACCAGCCAATCAGAATTTCCATTAGACAAATTTTTACGTTGCGAAAATAAGAGATTATGAATGCCACTGGATGAAAATGTGATAATAGGTATCTAAAACGTCACCAGTAGTGTAGTGTTCATGGGAAATGTAGGACAGAGGGGACAAACCACCCAGAGCGTCTCTGACATGATTTGCATGATTGGCTCATGCTAGTGATGGGATTTTCAGCTATTTTTGGTGAACCGGATCATTTGGATCGGCTCACCAAAAAGAGCCGACTCTTTTGGCCCCCAAATGGCTCTTTATGTTTTTTTAATATATACACTTTAAATTTAGGAGAGATTTGGATTAATGGCTCGTTAAATGAGCCTCTCTACTGCTCCCTGCACAAAACAACTATAATCAAGAAAGCAATTAAAAAGAAAAGAGGAATTAATTTTATTAGTTGCTATAATAATGTGATATTGGCTTATAGTGGTCTGTGTTGTCTTCAGGAATCAAAGTAAATTTTTTGAGGTGGTAGAGCCATTGTTTATTATAGCAACATACACTTTTAAAGCTGCCATTAGTTTCATGTATGTACTCTTTTATTTACAGTCAAAATGCTTCTCCCATAGCTTCTCCCCAGTCCCTCTGCGGCCTCAGCTCCGCCTCCGTGAGCTGCTGGAGCCTCGCGCTGAGAGAGAGTTACAGACTCCAGACATAACTGAAGTTATTACTTAAGCCAGGACTCCTGTACGTTTGTAATGCGCTCATACACATGAGAGGAAAAGGCCGACATCGCGTCGTTTCGCCGCTCCGCGCGTCATCGCATTGTTTTCACTCCACAAACCCAGCGTAACTTTTTCTAACCATAAAACCGAAAATATTAAGCGGATCTCTCTCAAATATAAAGTGACTGAAAGCTATGGATGCGCTGACTACATTTATGGAGTAGTTTAAGTTTATAGAGATCTTGATTTTGTGTAAATAGCAGGTTCATTCCTCGCGAACGGGCTGCGCCTGCAGAGTTCTCCTTTCTCCCTCTCTCCCCGATCCCATTCTCTTTACTCGTTTACTCTTTGCCTTTCTCTATTTTTCTTGAATTTAGCAGAAAGCGGGGCACGGTGAGCTTGATAAACATGCAACATGCAAAAAATAAATAAATAAATAAAACGGCTCGCGGGTGAGGCTCGGCTCTCATCTTTCACTTAAAAGAGCCGGCTCTTTGTACCGACTCGTTCGCGACCGACCCATCACTAGCTCATGCATCACCGGCCAAACTGGCTGGTAGGTTTTTTATCGGTACCCGCCAAAATGATTTTTAACCCGCATTTGGCGGGTTGGCGGGTGTTAATTTCGAACCCTGCATACAGTACCTGAGAGACAAACCTATGGCTATACGACTTTGATAATAAAACTAAAAGGACAAGATTGCCCACCTGTACGGCAACACCGCAGGCACAAACCTCAACCTTCGCTTCTCCTTTCTGTTCACGTAAAAACACAGCGGACTTTCCCAAAACAGAAGCCAGTGAAGCACGTCCTCCTCGCAGCTGCCGCACTAATATCACGCTATCACTTGAAAATATGTGGAATCGTCACTGCAGGACGTTTTGACGCTGACGTTCCAGGGACAGCATTAAAAGGAAGTGACTTGGTTGTTTCAGCCCAAATAAATGATACAAATGTATGGAATAAATCAACATTATTGCTCTGTTTTCTGATTCTAGATGACTACTAATATTTCTGTAAAGGAAGTGAAAAAAGTGTTGTTCCGGTATTGGTATTGTGATGGTATAATGTTGATTTTTAGCTAGTTGTTCCCGTGTCAGTTTGCATGCTGGTAAGCCGGAGATTTCCAGGAGGTAACCAGAACAGTGCAGTGCTCCCTCTCCTTTCACACAAATATTTATTTATCAAGAAATATGTGTGTTTGGTATCCATGTGTGGCATGAAATGCGACTGAGATGATGCTGTAATCCAAATATGGTCATTTCCCTTCTGGCACACAGAAGTGAGTAATGTACACACACAGGTACGTTACAAAACTTTAGGATCCGTTTTCTCCATTTTCATTCCACTTTAGTCGCTCCTACAGACTCCAAACTTTACAGGCTTGGACTGAACAATATTTTTTTTCAGAGGGATTTTATCAATAATAATAATAATGATTCTTGTCTGATATGTTGAACCCCCAGACCCCCAGATGTTTTTCATTATTTATTCAAAAACGAAACAAGATCCATAATCCCTTTTAATAAAAAAAAAATTCTAATTTATCAACAAAATAGAACCATAATTTAAACCCTATTTTGTCTGTTGTTACATGTTGATGAACATCCTGGAGGAGTAGCTAACATCTAACATCTAACTGCAGATCCTGGACTTGGCTGACAGGGTCAGTGTGCTGGTACCTGTAGGCGGTGAGCTCCACCTTGGCGTGCTCACAGCGGACCAGCTCTGGGATGAGGGACAGGTGGGAGATCTGCACGGCGGCCCAGCCAAACTGGAACACCACGATGAAGGGCACGAAGAACAGCATGCTGGCCCATTGCGGAGTCAGGGAGGAGCAGCCCAGGCACTGGTTAAAGATGAAGGAGAAGGACAGCGCCACACTCAGGGTGCCTGGGGACGGACACAAACACACGGCGCGTTAACCCACCGACTCAGGGATCTGTGTGTCGTGGGGAAACAATGGAGCGTTCAAAGCCAGTGCAGACGGGGCTTTTAGAGAAAACCTTTTTACATTATAAACCGCAGTGTAAGAATGTGACTTGATAGTTACACACTTCTATATCCATCACAGGAAAGATGTGAGCACTATCATTATTAGAGTGTTTTCAGAGTCTGTACAAACGGTTCTATAGTTCTGGTCTGTTCTGTTTAAAGCAGCTGCTCAGACACAGGTCCCGTGTAACTACAGTTCTATGAATCCCGAATGACCACCAGAGCTCCTCTGTGACTCAGAATCCTTGCGTTCTCATGAGAAGATTCTTTAGGAACAGAGGCTCGGATGACGTGGAGCTATAGAGCCTCCTGGTTGGTCATCGGGAAGTCACAGGTGTGACGTTTTTGGTATTACTACTCGAAGGGCGCATGCGCGAAGGATATATTCAGTGCTTAAAGCACCGCCTCTGGCGGTCATTAGGGATGAAATAGAACTCTCCCGTTTGTCCCACCACTTAGAAAGAAGCTGAATTTACGTTTAGGAAAGTTGTGTTATGTTTGTGACATGACGATCCTCACATTAAAATGTATGTGTAAAAAAACGCACTGTAATTAAAGGGTAACAACAAGTTCAATTATTAACAGGAAGAAAAGCAAAAAAATATATATTTATTGAAGTGTTTTTGACTGTTTTTAGTTTTTGAAAATTCCCAAAAAATGTCAAGCTAATGTTCCCATTGAAAGTTTCTGGAGAATAAAGTGGATGGTCTAAAAACGTATAGCGCGAAGAAATCTTGGTGTTTCCTTTCTATATAAATATATTTTCCAAACGGTTTTAAAATGTCTTACTAACTTTATTGTCATAGAGCAGTGGTTCCCAAAGTGAGGTCAGCAACACCATAACGGGGGGTTCCTAAAGCTAGTGTTCCCAAACCCTTCTGGTCGTGACCCCCAAAATCAAACAAACAACTCGGGACGCTCTTCTGTAAAATGTAATTAGCATTTATAATTATTTAAGGGGCAAAACATTTAGAATCTGGTTTAACGGTGTTAGTTTGGATACTGTGTTTTGAGATTTGGCCCAATTTATCTAAAAAATGCTGTTTTCAATAAAAAACATAAAATTCAATGTCAGAAACGTAAAACAATGTTGTCTCAGAATCATAGTGTCCCGCGACCCCCACTTTGGGAATGGCTGTCGTAGAGTAATCAGTAAAAGAATAGAAATATGATTTTAGAAATATTAAACTGCTAAATAAGAAAATAAGAGTGACTAAAGGAGCAGTGAAGACTTTATGAAATAAAAATAAACTCCTGCCTGAGGTCTGCTTTAAGTCACCTGACAATCAGCAGTTGGAAACAGCGGACACTTTTGTTGACCATAAAAGAATCCATAAAGAGAGGCAAAGTGCTCATTCTTTCAGGGCAGTGTTTACGAGCTCCTGAAGGTTACGCTTCGGGACGGACTGTCAAACGCAGCTCACCCACGAGGTGCCAGCTCTTCCTCTTGCCGTAGTTTCCACACCCCGGCGCCCGGTCCGACTCGTAGCCGATGAGAGGCGTGCAGATGCCGTCGGCGATCTGTCCCACGAGCAGCAGCACGCCTGGACACAACATTCAACACCATACATATCAGAACACAACAACAACAACACAGTAATCTGACTGAGATTTACACATTTTTGCAAACTCAGCCTAAAACCAAAATCGCATGGAACTTAAAAATGTTCAAAAGTTCAGTTTTAGTCCTAAATGTCCTGATTTACAGTTTTAGCCTCGTTTTGGTCCTGATTTTGTGTTTTCTTTTGAAGTCTTGTTACTTACAATTTGTGTTTTAATTGAATTGAGCAGTCTGTTGATAAGGTTTAGTAAAATACCGTGGTAAAATCGTTATCACAATATTGCATTTCACACATTTTAAATATTGTGCAGCCCAAATGTTAATACTTCGTTCTTATGTGACTGTAATAAGCTAAACTTCCTCCTTTCCTCAACCAGGGCTAAAACCGAGACTAAAACAGGTTTGACTCTAGCCTGGTTTCACCAGACCGTCGAGCTCCGTTATCAGGTGGGAGGGTGAACTCCTTTGAAACGATTGGATCTGATTTTCGCTAACGTTTGGTCGTGACGTATGTAATGCGCCCGAGTGAGTGAAGCAGCTATCACAGCTCTATCACAGCTCTGTCACAGCTCTATCCCAACTCTATCACAGCTCTATCAGAGCTCTATCAGAGCTCTATCACAGCTCTATCAGAGCTCTATCACAGCTCTATCACAGCTCTATCACAGCTCTATCACAGCTCTATCACAGCTCTGTCACAGCTCTGTCACAGCTCTATCCCAACTCTATCACAGCTCTATCAGAGCTCTATCAGAGCTCTATCACAGCTCTATCAGAGCTCTATCAGAGCTCTATCACAGCTCTATCAGAGCTCTATCACAGCTCTGTCACAGCTCTATCACAGCTCTATCACAGCTCTATCACAGCTCTATCACAGCTCTGTCACAGCTCTATCCCAACTCTATCACAGCTCTATCAGAGCTCTATCAGAGCTCTATCACAGCTCTATCAGAGCTCTATCACAGCTCTGTCACAGCTCTATCACAGCTCTGTCACAGCTCTATCACAGCTCTATCACAGCTCTATCACAGCTCTATCACAGCTCTGTCACAGCTCTATCCCAACTCTATCACAGCTCTATCAGAGCTCTATCAGAGCTCTATCAGAGCTCTATCACAGCTCTATCAGAGCTCTATCAGAGCTCTATCAGAGCTCTATCACAGCTCTATCAGAGCTCTATCACAGCTCTGTCACAGCTCTATCACAGCTCTATCACAGCTCTATCACAGCTCTATCACAGCTCTGTCACAGCTCTATCCCAACTCTATCACAGCTCTATCAGAGCTCTATCAGAGCTCTATCAGAGCTCTATCAGAGCTCTATCAGAGCTCTATCACAGCTCTGTCACAGCTCTATCACAGCTCTATCACAGCTCTATCACAGCTCTATCACAGCTCTATCACAGCTCTGTCACAGCTCTGTCACAGCTCTGTCACAGCTCTATCCCAACTCTATCACAGCTCTATCATAGCTCTGTCACAGCTCTATCACAAGTCTAGCATAACTCTATCATAACTCTTGGGAGCATTTCTTGCGCATCCTAAGGCTTCAGTTATAATTTCTGGATACATAGGAGCAGAGCCAAAGCGGATTGAAGAGCTTCCTTTAATTGACCGTAGTTTACGGATAGCTAAGGCCAGGCCAGATTGACTCCAGATCAGGACGAAACCAGAACTTATCACATATTTCTGAACATTTTGACTGAACTAACGTTTCAGTTCAGTTTCATGTGAAGAGCGGGAGTGGGATGTGTGGCTTTGGTCATATTTTTGTTTTGTTTTTAAATTATTTATATCTATATTTATATATTTATATATATATTTATATTTATATATATATATATATAAATAAATAAAATAAATATTCACCTGATTTTTTAGTTCTTTTGTTGATCAAAAAGAATGGGGGAAAAAAGAGTAACTAGGCCTGACCCGATAACAGAATTTGAAGTTTGATACAGACCCGAAAAGTTAGAATATCATGAAAAAGTTATTTCTGTATTTCTGTAATTCAACTTAAAATGTGACACTAATATAGACTAGAATTAATACAAAACTGGTGGTCTCTCAGTGGTTCAGTAGAATTCACCATCATGGGGAAGACAGTTGTGCAGAAAATCATTGACACCCTCCATAAGGAGAGAAAGGCTCAAAAGGAAATAGCAAAATAAATGGGATGTTCTCAAAGTGCTGTATCAAAGCACATTAATAGAAAGTTAAGAGGAAGGAAAAAGTGTGGAAGAAAAAGGTGCACGAGCCGCAGGGATGAGCGCAGTCTGGAGAGGACTGTCAGGGAGTGTGGGGGACCTTCACAAGGAGTGGACTGAGGCTGGAGTCAGTGCATCAAGAGCCTCCACACACAGACGGATCCTGGACATGGGCTTCAGAGTTCGTATTCCTCTGGTTGAGCCGCTCCTGAACTACAATGTCAGAAGCGTCTTGTGAGGGCTAAAGAACGAAAGACCTGGACTGTTTCCCAAAGCCTAGGTACCTTGCCTTGCCTTGGCGTTGAAGGCAGTGCCTTTAAACTCACTTCCTTCCACTTACCTCCAGTCCAAGGCAAGTGTCCTTCCTTGGTCCAAAAAGAGCTGCTAATGGAACACACTTAAACGCTAAAGGAAGTGACATTACAAAATAAAACAGGAAGTTGTGTTTCATCCAGGGGAGAGGAGAAGATCTGCTGAGGAGGAGAGTTCTCAAGCGCTATAATTTAATTTTTTACAGAGTACACGTGACAAAAATAAAAAGTATAGTCAAAGAAGATGAAACCGAGAAAACATAAAAGTATCCAAAGCAGGTACCAAACAAAAAAAGTCTTATATCTTTAGATTCAAGTTTTGATGCTGTTGGTCCCTGAACCAAGGACTAAAGGAAGTGACTTGGTTGCTTCATCTTAAATTAACTTACATTTTTCCCTCAAACCACACGTTTCCCCTACCACTAAAAACATGTGCAATAGGTGAATCCTCCAGCCAGGTGTTTTTGACCACCAGCCGGCCTCCACATCTGGAGATGGGTCTGGTTGCCCCAGTGGTGTCAAAGAATGAGTCAAAAGCAGAGGACAAATGTTGTTGTACAGTGACAAATAAAGCACTTTTACCTTTACCAAAGATAAAAATATTTGTCAGAAAAATCTCAATTCGTTATTTTTAACTTTTAAGTTCCTACTTAAACTTTGAATCATCCAAGTGACGTAAAGAGAGAGAAGAGGTTTCATTTTTTTAGCCCTTTTTTTTTAGCCTCTCTCTGTAAGAGTTTGGGTTCCACTCTTCAAAATTCCAAAAGCAGTAGTGATAAAAACGTCAATGTGAAGTGAAAGAGTCACGGGCCAAAGTCTGAGCTTGAATCCGCCGTGTGGCGTTTGGTCCGAGTGGTCAGCCTTAGCGTCCTGTTGAGCTGTCGGTTCAAGTTTAGTCGGGCTCCTCTCTGGGGTTAAAGGTCATCAAAATAATCATGAAAGCTCATTCCGGAAACTGGGAGGTTATCGCAGTTTCTTCTTCCAAGAAGTAAGTGAACTGGTCATTTGGAGATACATTGTACAATTCCATCCTTTTGTCCAGTGTGTTCTCTTGTAAAATGCTGCTATAAAGGTAACTAACGGTTGTTATGGATAGATCTTCTGCTGTATTGTCACGCATATGTCCTCGCTGTGTTGAAATGCTCAGGATTATTGAGCTGTAAAACTCTGCAGGCACTGGAGTCCCATGAAGGCCACTTAGTTCTGCCACTGAAGGCGTAGAACGGTTTCAGCGGCTTCACTGCGCTCCACCAAAAACCTTGAAGAAAAACAAGCAAGCACACTTGTCCTGTGTCAACAAAAAGATAATAATAAAGATAAATAAAGAATTTACATCGAAACTGAAAAGAACCAAGAACAACAGTTAACATAAAGTCTTTTTCAGAAGGATTTACAACTAAAAAGCCAGTTTAAAAATAGATAAACCAAGGCACCCTGATGAGAGTATTTTAGGCTTTTTTTATATGTTGGTCCACTCATGCCTTAAAAATAAGGAAACTTAACCAGTACCAGAGAGTACCTTGGTTATTCTGTTTTTCTGTGACTTTCCTGTTGCGTCACAGGGCAGAGAAAACTCCTACCGTGGTACTGGGCTACACTAAAAAAAATCTTGATTTGATTTGCTCCAAAGAGCACCTCTGGTTTTTAATCATACACTCCTTTGAGTTCAGTGTTAATTTCGTTGAATACAATATTTAGTCATAATTTTAGTCACAGTAATATTTTTGCCGACTAAAATTGGACAAAAACTCAATTAAAAGTTGTTTATGAGACTAAAACTATGACAGGTATTTTCTTCGATTAAAATATGACTAAATAAAAATGAAAAGAAGAGACTAAAATCATCCAAAACTTCCAATGATAGTTGGACCTCAAATCATTTAACCTTTCTCCAGTTTGGCTTTATCCAAAACGGATAATTTAGCTTATCTTTGCTTTTTTTAATGCGACGTTGTCACTTTTTGTTGTTGTTGCAAAAAGTTGCATAGTTCCCCATTTAAATATGATTATAATAAATATTGTAAATGCATAGTCGACTAAATTAGTCTTAAATTTAGTCGACTACAACTAGACTAAAATTGAAGACAATTATATGACTAAATCTCGACTAAAATTCAAGGACATTTTTCGTCAAAAGACTAAAACTACATTAAAAATGTGTTGTGCACATCAACACTGGTGAGGGGCACTTACCCGCGTAGGTGTTCTTGAAGCCCAGGACGTCGTGGTAGAACACCAGCAGGTAGGTGAACCACATCGAGGCGCACAGATCGTTTAGAAAGTGTCCCGCGGCGTAGCTCAGGCGCCTGCACAGAGGCAACGACCTGTCCGTGTCCGACATGTCCACTGCTGTCTTACTAAAATCCCTTTTCTAAAACTACACCGTGTAAACGCCACGACACCTGCGCTCCTAAGTGTTTTTGTTTTTCATGGCATTTCCCTTTTGAATTATCGCCTCTTCTTTAGCGAGACTAGCGATCAGCAGGTCTTAAGTTACGCATCCCATTTGCGTACGTTTCCTCTCCCAGTCAGGTGACAATGACAAGCCAAATGAAAGAGGAGGGAGAGGCAGAAACAGCAGCGCGAGCGCAGTCAAGTGAGCTTCCAGCGCTAAGCTTGACCGAAAAAACACCGCATATTGGGCTAAAAAAAAAACGGGAAATAAATATAAAAACTTAAATGATTACTGGCTGCCATTCCCGTGTTTTCTGGCAAAGGATATTCATGTTAATTCCAAATAAAACGAGCGAATTCCGGAAAAAATAACGTTAGCTAGGAGGGAACATCAGGCGACAATAAAGCAGATGATGTAAACAGACCGGTGTTGATGACGTCGGCAGAAAAGGGACCAATGAGAGCCACGTCTGCACAGCGCGCAGCCAATCACTGCCATGCCACGGCTTCACCACGTGATTTACGTTAAGGCGACAGACAGCGGTGGCGAAGTTGAAAACAATCATAATAAACTTTAAAAAATTATAAATAAAATAAATAAAAAATCATAATACTTTTTTTTTGTCTTTTTTTTTTTTAATTGATAATGAAAGGACTGCGGGTGTAAAGAAGTGCATTTTCTCCAGTTCAGCTTTACCCAAATCTAAAAGCCTAATTTGAAAGCTAAGACCTACACAATTAATTTAAACGTATCTTTTTCCTTTTGTGTTTTTCTCGCGTTGTCACTTGACATTTCTTTTCATTGCTTTATCACTTTGTTGCCACTTTTCTGTTGCTCTTTTGTGGCGTTTTTGTCACTTTTTCATTGCTTTTTTTTTTGTCACTTTACTGTTATTCTTTGGTTGCATTTTCATCCTCGTTTTCATCTCATTTTTGTCGCTAGTTTTTTCAAGGAACTTTTAAATTTGGGTAAAGCCAAACTGGACTGAAAATGCCCTCGGGTTAACAGGTTAAATAATAAACGATATCAAATTATCGGGTTATCATGGAACCGTAGGGGTAAAGAAAATAAAAATAACTTGTGATTCACAAAGAATTATAAAAATGTCTAAACCACAAAGCTGACGTAGAAGGTGGAAGTTAAAAATAAGGAACGATTCTCCCACATCTTTTTCTTTTTTTAGGTGGAGGGACAGCGGTGGCTTATACTTAAATGTTATTTTTGAGTGAAACATTTTGGTGGCCCACAGTTCAATATTTGGGCACATGAAGCCATTAGGCATTGGGATGCACATATTAATTATTTAATGTGACAAGAAAATGTGTCTCTCGCACTGGCTCTAAACTTAGTATTTAAGACGTAAAGGAAGATTACTAAGTAGAAATTCAAACAAACATATGCATTAGGTAAAAAATATACTTCAGTAATGATTTCACCAACAATTAGGCTGGCAACTCAATAAATATACAGTAATATCCTCTAAAAAATCCTATAGGAGAAAAAATAAATATAACTGCAAAAATGACTTAGTTTGCAGTTTCACATATGTGCCTTGACGAGTTAAATATTATGCGCAGGTTTCTACTTGTGGTGTTTGTTTGAGAGTCAGTCTGACCCTGACATCAGCACTAATCTGTTAATGATCAAAAAGGCTTATAATAAATAAATAACCCACAAGATAAAACTCTTTGGGTCTCACTTTCATTGCAATACCCAAGCCAGTCTACTACAGCTATTCCGATATATTTCACACATAACAGGACATTTTGTCTCATCAGCTCCGTATCAACTGTGAGATAAATTGAAATATGTAAATAAATGCATACAGACAGCTGGATTTTCCTTTAAGGACTGAAACAGAACACACGACGGCAACTAAAACTACACAAAAAAGTGCTGAAAAAGTGACACAAAAGCGTGAAAAACCCAACAAAACAGGCGACAAAAAAGCGACCAAAACATGACCATAAAGCATGCAAAATACGACAAAAAAGTGAAGACAGCGTGGCGACAAATTGAGGAAAACTCTTCAATCCGTTTAGCTTTCAAATGAGGCGTTACACTGGCCGAGACGCTTTTAGATTTGGGTAGAACTGAACTGGAGAAAACTTGGTTATGGCGGGAGATAACAGAGCCTTACATTTAAATTTGAGGAAAAACGGATCCTTTAGGAATGTCGAAATTAAGATTTGTGACTACATTTCGATGCGAATCTTATACATCTTAAAGAACTTAAAATAAGTATTCAATAAACAAAAGACAAATTCATCTCATAAACATATCCTTTCAAAATAAAAGCCCGTCCACTCAGACATTGCATTGCAGACATTGTTCCATTATTCATTATATCATTTCATTTGCACAAAAAATATTCGTTATTACCTGACCCTCTGCCCAGAGCTCTGCGGATTGGATAAATGTCCTGAGACACAGACGGATCATATTTAAAACATTTACTATGTACAACGCTCTCCATAACCAACTTTAAAAAACAAGTAGTTTGTCATCCAAAACACTACACTGTCATGTCATTTTGTGAGTTTGTTTAAACCAGAAAAAACATTCATCAATTACTAAAATAGTTGTCGTCCAATAATGAATCAGTTGTGGGGCCCTAGTTCAGAGCTCTACAAACGTTCTTCTTCTCACTTGTGTTGATGCCTTGATTAAAGCATATCCCGTGAACTCCATGTCGACGCTAAAGCGGACGTACGCCGCATAATTAAGGCTTAAAAAACGCATCGACTCTTTCCATTGTGCAATTTAAAATAGTCTATACAAGGATAAAACAGTGACAGAGGCATAGGGACCAGGCTGGGCAGGAGAATGATGCGGTTAAAACAAGCTTTCAGTTTCTGCAAACGGCATGCAGTGCAACTTCATGAACACACTTGGTTATCACAGACAGAAACCACTCAGAAAAGGCGTGGTGATGAATAATGGACACAATGTGGACGACAGTATTGTTTCATCTATTAACGCATTATAACTTCTACGGCAGTAGAAGAAGAAACCATGAGAGGATTAAAAAAAAAAGTTATTGACCAGGGAACATTATCACAGTTTAATTGAAGCTCAAAAAGGCCTATTTACAGCAAAACAATAATCTCTTGCAGGGATCGTGTGTGTTTGGTAAATTAGGCTTTCCCTTGGCTAAATTTTGATACAAATGTCATTCTTGATCCGCACGGATCATCAACTGGCCTGATAAAAGTACAAACTTCTTTGTGAAAATAAATAAAAAGGTGATGGGACGTGAGAGACTGCCATCCGTTTATAGATATAAACATTCACGTGCTCTGTGCGGCTATGAGGCTTGGTCTGGGGTTTATGTTGCTTTAATGTAGATGTTGTAGGTGAGATGGGGGCAGACGAGAGGAAACCTGAGCAGACTAAGGCGCTGTTTACACGGCAATAGTCTCCAGGAAAACTCAGTAGTCACGTCCTCTCACAATCTGCTTTTCTATGAAAACGAGGAGTCAAGAAAAAAAAAACTGCAGAGCACGCAGCAAACAGCGCTTTGTTCCCAACATACGCGCCGCGAGTGCACAGAGGAAGACAGTTTATCTGTTTCGACTTCCTGGGATAAATATGGCTTTTTAAGGCAACTCTGGAGCTTTCTAAAGTAAAATTAAGTCATTATTAAGTATTTACAAGCCGTTTTGGACTGAATATAAATGTAAGAAGTTTCACAACACCATTAAACAAAGTCGTCAGTTTAGCCAATCAGTGTCAGACAGGGCTGGAGTTTGTGTTTGTATTCTGCAGTTCACACGAGACACAAAACTACCTCCTCCATAGTGGGATACGACGTGCGTTCAAACATGCGTCCGATACCAACGTACCACGGTGTAAATGCGCCCAAGAGTGGTCCTGCCCCCAAACGGCCACAGGAAGTGCGGGTCGGTGCGAATCCGCAAATCCAGTCCGACGGCTAAATGAAGCAAACTCCTCACAGGTGCATTATGGGAACAAGACCCGCAAATGTTCATGATGTTTTTATTCCGTTTGGTTGTTTGAATGGAGATAGCAACGTTTAATCCTCCAACCCAGAGAAATAAAACAAAGAAACCGACGACAACAACAAAAAGAAAAGAAAATTAAAAATACAAGTTATTTAAAAAAAAAAATGACACTTGGAGGAGATCACACTAAGAAGCTACAAAAACGCAAACTTTCGAAACAACTCAAAAGAAGACAGAGCGATGTTTTTTAGTGACAAATTAAAACGGACAAGTCTCTTACATAAACATCTTTTTAAACGTTTCATTCGCGCGGGTGAGAATAGATTCCAGTTTTTTTTTTAAGTCTCCGTTGTAAAGTCTTCGCCAAAAAAAGGTCATGGTCCATATACGAGTCCGTGGGTTTGTTGCTCTACTTTTCAGAATAAACTCCTCTGAACCAGTCAGTAAGGAAAAACAAAAAAAATCATCTGAAAATGAATGAAAATAAAAGTTACAGCCTCTAGAGAAGTGTTCATTCATTTTTCAGCTGTTGGTGGTTGAAGCTCGTCCACCGCGCTGTGGGGCTCCAGTCGAAACACCAGTCTGTACTTAAAGCTCCTCAGTGAAAGGGGTCTGCCCACAGCCGGACAGAGACTTTGTCTGTTTCTTTCTTTGTTTTTTTGGACCCGCTGGGCTCCCTCGTACAGAGGGTTTGTGTGAGGGACAGAGGTACAAGGAGACAGAGGTAAAAAGACAACGGCCCGGCCAACGGTGATTTTTTATTTGTGTCTCTGGAGAGCTTTCCTCTTCCTCCTCTTGAAAAAGCAGCAGCACCTGGAAGACAAACAGAATAGCTCTCGTCAGCTTAAACAGGGCTCTGCAGACGCTAAAACCTACATTTGTGGTAAGATTTAATCTTTAAATTAATTTAAATTTAGTTTTTTGTTCACGCTGGTGTACAACAAACTAAATCAGTTGACAGCTCAGCCCCTCTCTTCACTCGAGTGTCCGAGTGTCGAGTGTATCGAGTGTCAATCATTGACCTCCTGCCTAGGGTGTCCTGGTGCCACGTGCACTTATGGACATCCTTGTGCTCGAACATGTTTGTTATGCACAAACCGTGACTAGCACAGAAGTCCAATAACAGAACACCACTCGGGTTCCGATCGGGGAGGCCGTTCTTCCCCATCACCCCCACCCAGGTCTCACTGTCATTACCCATGTGGGCGTTGAAGTCCCCCAGTAGAACAATGGAGTCCCCAGCCGGAGCACCATCTAGTACCCCTCTCAGGGACTCCAAGAAGGCCGGGTACTCTGCACCGATGTTGGGCCCGTAGGCCGAGACAACGGTGAGAGACCTGTCCCCGACCCAAAGGCGTAGGGATGCGACCCTCTCGTTCACCGGGGTGAACTCCAACACGTGACGGCTGAGCTGGGGGGCTGTGAGCAAACCCACCCCAGTCTGCCGCCTCTCCCTGCGGGCAACTCCAGAAAAATGGAGCGTCCAGCCCCTCTCCAGGAGTTGGGATCCAGAACCCAGGCTGTGCGTGGAGGTGAGCCCGACTATATCTAGCCGGTATCTCTCAACCTCCCGCACGAGCTCAGGCTCCTTCCCTCCCAGCGAGGTGACGTTCCATGTCCCGAACGCCAGAAGCTGCGCACGCAGACCAGGTTGTCGAGGCACCTGCCTAAGATTGCCACCCAGTCCTCTCTGCACCCGACCCCTACGGATCCCTCTGCAGGTAGTGGGTCCACAGGAGGGCGGGCCCACGTCGTCCTTTCAGGCTGTGCCCGGCCGGGCCCCGTGGGCAGAGGCCCGACTACCAGGCGCTCCCAGATATGAAATCTAATAATACTAATTGTACTGATGATTTTGTCACAAAAACATTTGACATGATGTTAAAGTATTGTTTTATATTTTGTAAGTAAGTAAGTGCTTTATTGTCATTGCACAAGCGTACAACGAAAGCGTGTTCAGGTGTTAGTCCAGAGCTGCTGCGGCTGAGCCGCGCTGCCACTGTGTCAACCTGACCCGCATGACCTTGGAGGTCGGGGGAACTGTAGCACTCGGAAGAAACCTGGCTGGCTGCCCTCCCTCTCCTCTGGTCCTTTGAAATGATGCCACGCCTCCTGGGTTTGTCCCCATTTCAGAGCGTGGTATCCTGCACTGGTCAGCTCCACCTCCTCCTTCCTCCTCCTACCTCCGCTTCACAACAGTCTTTCCTGTAGCTCCTCTTGTGACGCCTCGACTGTGCTGCAGCTGTGGGGACTCTTGGTGCCTCTTCAGGGTCTCAGAAGAAGAAATGTGTAGGTCTCAAATGGGTTTAGCTGATAAGCTAGCATTGTGTTTACCTTTAAAAAGCTGCTTTCTTCAGGACCATTTTAGACTCTCAAAGTAAACAAATCCACCAAACCTCCACAAAAACACGGCAAAGACGTACAAAAATATCCAGAAAAAACAATGTTGAACACATAAACGACAAATGCAGTTTGCAGAAAAAGACAAAAAACTCTGCACAAGGAGAGAGCAAGGTCGCTTGCCGTTTTCACGTCGCCATGACAACATGACAGTGTTTGGGTTCTTAAACACCATCTATCGTCTGATCAGAAAGCCCAGGACCTGAGGGTTTGGACTGATAGATCCACACTGTAGACGACTAGTTAAAGCAACTAGTTCTTTTTTACACATTAAACTTGCATGCTGCAACCTTCCTTTTTGGCATTTAAGTATTTAGTAAATATTCTAAATTAGGACCTCCTCATTGATTTATTTCTATATTCTTCCCTTGAAAAAAATAATAATAAAAATAATAATAAATAATCTCCCATTACAATGTTAATTTAAGGTGCATAATTGAATTCTTGTTCTGTGGAGACGATTTTGTGCTGGATGGAGCAGATGAGAGTCTTACTTGGTATCATCAGCCACCTCCACCTCGGCGTTGGCTGTGATGGGTGCGTTGGAGTGTCCCGCTGTGGGATCGTCCGTGTTCAGCTCCCCATTGGTGGAATTCATCACCTGAGAAGCAACACCCAATGAACAAACAGGCTTAGATATTGATTCATTTAGTCCCCAAAGCCGAGACATCTGAGACACACCATAGTAGATCCAGTTAAAAGGTCGACTTGTGACATGGAGAAATCTACTGACGAACACAGTCTGCAACAGACCAAGCCCTGGCAGACAACATCAACACCTCTCCTGCATAAACTGAGCAAATACAAGAGCCCGGACCAACGCCAGTGTATAATGATCTGTGTGTGACTAAATAATGAGACGGAGGGACATGCAGACGCACAGACAGCGGACACAGGCCCTGTTCAGACCGGACTAAGCAGGACTCCTTTCTAATGCTAAGGTCTTTGTCCTCACAGATCGGATCATCAAGTTCAAACACCCTTCCAACTCACATTTGGAATCTGTAAACTCCTTCAAATGAAGTGAATGAGACAGACTCCAGTGTAGACTGAATAAATGTTTGGCCCAGTTTTAGCACAATAGACAGAGTCTAAGGCGCACAATTAAGCTGGGAACATCAGCGCGATAAACAAGCATTATAAAGATGTTTATGAATGAAACGCTGGTGTAAGCTCCAGAGGCAGGGCCTGTCCTGGTGAGCTTAAAGAGGCGAGGTGATGACCCTGCACAAGGGAAACTGGAGCACGTCGCCTGGTCCTGATCGTTGAGAGAATCGAAGCATTTTATTTGCCTAAGTCACTTTTGTTGACTTTTTAATGTGTAACATTTCAATCATAGGCTGAAAAAAAACAAAAAAATCCAGTCTCTTAGATTAAATTAAAAACTCGTATCTTTATTATGGACAAGTCATTTTGCAATTAGCTAAGAATAATGAATACTGACTGTAATTTATTGCAATTACACCTACTTAAAATTCCCTGAGTTTATCTTTTCAAAGAAAAAGTGTATACAGTGCCTTGCGAAAGTACTAATACACCTTGAACCTTTGCACATTTTGTCATGTTTACAACCATAAACATAAAGATTTTATTTTTTACTGAAAGTTCACACACAAGTAACAGACAACTGTGAAATGAAATGATACAGGATTCCGTTATTTTTCAAAAAATAGAAAAGTGAAAAGTGGGGCGTGCATTCACGCAAGTATTCATACAGCATTTTTCTGAGTGCATTAAATTGCCTTTATATCATTTCTAATTACTGCAGAAAGTTCACACCTTGCCCTAACCATTGGTAACTAAGCAGCATCATGAAGGCCAAGGAGCTCACCAGAGAGGTCAGGGATAAAGCTGTGGAGAAGTTTAAAGCAGCGTTAAGTTATACAAAGATTTCCCAAGATTTGAACATCTCACGGAGCACTGTTCAATCCATCATTCAGAAATGGAAAGAGTATAGCACCACTGTGAACTCACCAAGACACGGGCGTCCACCTAAACTAACAGACCGAACAAGGAAAGCACGGGTTAGAAATGCAACCAAGTGCCCCAAGATAACTCTGGAGGAGCTGCGACGTACTGCTGCTGAGCTGGGGGAATCTGTACATGGGACAACTATAAGTCGTACTCTACACAAATCTGGCCTTCATGGACGAGTGGCAAGAAGAAAGCCATTATTGAAAGGAGGCCATAAGAAATCCCGTTTGAAGTTTGCTAGAAGTCATATGGAGGACACAGCTACCATGAGGAAGAAGGTGTTTTGGTCAGATGAGACAAAAATGTAACTTTTTGTCCCAAATGCAAAACGTTATGTATGGAGCAAACCTAACACTGCTCATCGTCCTGAGTGCACCATCCCCAGTGTCAAATATGGTGGGGGAAGCATCATGCTATGGGGCTGCTTTTCCTCAGCGGGGACTGGGAAGATTTTAAGAATAGTTGGAAAGACATTTTGGAGGAAAATCTGCTGGAGTCAGCAAGAGAATTGATGCTGGGGCGGAGATTCACCTTCCAGCAGGACAATGACCCTAAACACAAAGCTAAATCTACAATGGAATGGTTTAAAAACAAACATATTAATGTGTTAGAATGGCCCAGTCAAAGTCCTGACCTAAATCCTGTTGAAAATCTGTGGAAAGACCTGAAAACTGCTGTTCACAAACGCTCTCCTTCTAATTTGACAGAGCTTGAGTTGTTTTGTAAAGAGGAATGGGCTAAAATGTCAGTCTCTACATGTGCAAACCTTGTAGAGTCAAACCCCAGAAGACTTGCTGCTGTTATTGCAGAAAAAGGGGGTTCCACAAGTATTAAGTCATGCTATATGAATACTTATGCACGCCCCACTTTTCTATTTAAAAAAAAATAACAGAATCATGTATCATTTTGCTTTCACTTCACAGTTGTCTGTTACTTGTGTGTGAACTTTCAGTAAAACATTCAAAATAAAATCTTTGTTTAGGGTTGTAAACATAACAAAATGTGCAAAGGTTCAAGGTGTATTAGTACTTTCGCAAGGCACTGTATATCTAAAAGTGCGAGCCAATGACTGAAAGTAAATGGAATGATGAACTTTGTGAATGGTCTCATCCCTGGAGGGTCTGCTGTCTCGGAGGAAACATAAACATAACCACCACTCCCTGATCTAGTGGCATGAAATGCGGCGTTTGCTCATTGTACTCAACTCAAATCAAACAACGACTCGTGCTTTGAGTCATTTCCACCATATCAGATTGTAAAGACTGAGGGGCTCAGGCGTGTTCTCAGACAGGCCTGAAGAGGGCAGCAGCAGCAGTAGCAGACACACACAGCCCGAGAGAGCGCCCAGTACCTGCACAGAGCCTCCCAGCCTGTCTGCAGTGAGGCGATGGGGCAGCGGAGTGGGCTGAGATGCCCTGCCCTCTGCCCACTACAGGGGCCCAACGCGGGGCCAGAAAGACAGAGGAGAAAGGAGCAAGAGCACAATTCAGAAACCAAAAAGAGGAGCAGGAGGGACAGAGTTCAAAGAGCTATAAATGACTTGGTTAGGCGGTGCATGTGTGTTGTACGAGGGAACGACGTACCTGATTTTTGGTCTGTGGCGCCTTTTCTCTGTTGCCTGTTTGCAGAGGGGTCTCTGTGGCCACGGGGCCAATGGGCGTGGGCTGCACATGAGGACACAAGCTTTACTATCCACGCATCAATCATCCCAATAGACAATAGACACCGTTTGGGCAGCAGCTGAGAAACGCGCTCTTCATTTTCAAACTGTGTGTGTTTAGTAAAGGGATGAGCTACTTTGCATTTTATCCACATAACAGCTTAAGGCGAGACACTGCAGGTGAATAGGGGGGAACTTTTTTTTTTGAGATATCAATTTGAAACTTTGGCTGAACATTACTCATAGAAATATGAGGGAAACAAATGTATTGCAAGTTCTGTCATTTTTTGTTTTCATATAAGAATAGGGCATTTGTGTAAAATGGCCATAATGTCCTAAATCTAAACAATGGATAGACCCAGGTTTAAATTGGTGTGTGGTTTTATTATGGTGACACATTAGTAACTTAATTATTAATTTTTTTCACAGGGGACTTTGGTTTTTGAGTAAGCTAATTTTAAGTACAAATTGTTTTGATCGGTTCAAAGCTCAATAAATCTTGGAAGGAATTAGATATTAAAGAATCTATGAAAAAAAATCCAAATCCAAATGATATCAAATATTATCATATTATCAACAGTGAAAGTTTGGAGTCTGTAGGAGCTTTTCGAGTGGAGATGTTTTGGGAGATTTTGGATCTTGTTTAGTTTGGAATAAGTCAATCATAAGTGAAAAAAATCTGTAAAAACTCGAATTGTGCCTTGTTTTTTGGGGTTCAAAGTTTAAATAATAAATAATTAGATAGAGAATTAGGATAATTAGATGTTATTAAATCTTGCTAAGCCTAAGACTGAAACGTTTGGAGTCTGCAGAAGCTAATAAAGTGGCTATTTCGTTGTGTGAGTAGAACAACCTCCTCCTTTTGAGAAACTCAGCCCTAAAGTTTTGTACAGAGTGTGACAAAACGTCATAAAATAAGCATCGCACGGGGTAAGTTTTGTCATTTTCACACTCTGACATGAAAACTAAGATGTTAAAGAGGAAACTAGCTAAAAACGTCCACATCGACCACTGCGTGACAAACCAGTGTCTAATCTGAGCCTAAAACATCTCACAGTAAGCACTAGGCAGCTCCATTTTGACAAACAACCTAATTGTGATTTTTTAAGTCTGATAATGCTACTGCAATTCCAGGGTTTCCCCCATGACATTTGTTAGTTAAGGGTCTGTCGAGCGGTATGTATTTCGCCCTGGATTCAATATGCAATTTTAACATTTTACATACAGCTTAAAAGATGCATTATGCAACTTTTTAGGCGGGAAAAAGGTAATATTTGTGCGTATTTGACCTTTCAGTGACCCAGCAGTTGTTTGGGTGATTAGTCTGGCACATTTACTTTCCATCACAGAGGCCTCTACAGCGCTCCAGGATGAATTTTATTTCAGGTTTGTTAGGGTTTCTGGTAGGTTTTCTGGATGGAATGCCTACCGTAACTATGGAAACAGTTCAATCAGCGGAGAAAAAAGACGCCTCTATGACACCGTGATGGAAAGGAAAGTTGCCATGCTAAAAACCCAAACTGCTGGGTCACTGAAAGGTCAAATAGGCGCACACATTAACTTTTTTTCTGCTCCAAAAGTTGCATAATGCACCTTTAAGTTTTATTTTATTACTCAACCTCTTAACCCCTGCCATAAGCGCATTTTCTTTTTTGTTTTTTGAGTCCGACTCACCAGAGGCTTGCCGGTCCAGTCGTACTGATAATCGAAGATGTAGCCGTTTCTGTCGAAGAGGTCCGTGAACAGTTTCCTCAGGTAGTCGTAGTCGGGTTTCTCAAAGAAGTCCAGACGCCGCACGTATCGCAGGTACGTGGCCATCTCTTCTGTTACACAAACACACACAACATGTTCACGCAGTAGCACAGACGGGGCACACACTATAGCACTAGCCTGATCGCACGTTGGTGATATAAATATGAGAACAATCTAAATAACGGATCGAGCCAGGTTTAAATATGTGGTTTTATGTTGTTGATACATTAGTTACAAAGATTTGTATTTTCCACAGGGGACTTTAAGATATCTCGTTTAGGTTTTGAGTAAGCTATTTATAAGTGAAAAAAGTTTTTATCAGTTCAAAGCGCAATAAATCAGGCAGTAATTAGATATGAATTAATCCCTCTGAAAAAAAAAAACTTCAAAACATGATCAAATATTATCAGCCTGATGATGAGCCTGCACACATTTTGTTGGTTGTCAAATCCCAGACCCGATTTAAATTGAATGTTCTATCCACATCCAAATAAATAGGGAAGCCAGGCGCAATACTAAAGTATGAGGAAGCATTTTTTGTCTTGTCCTTTTCATGGCATTTATATAATATCTGTGGTTTCTTTATCATTTTATAAGATGATGTTTTGTGGCCACTGGATGCGTTTCCAAGCAACAAAAAACAAAAACTTACCTGAATTTAGGAATTTAGGACACTTTTGTATCCTAATCTAAACTCTCCAAAGGTCTGTACATTCATTCATAATTTCCGACTAGGCTTTTAACTCACCTAATTGTGGCCGATGGTTGACAACAGCTGAAAACATCAGGATCGTTCATAGTTTGTGATTATTGCTGGCTAAGGCTAACGCCTATAGGAAAAATGTATTGAGCAGTAGGGGGTGGGCGATATGACAAAAATAGAATATCACGATTTTTTAATTATAAACTCCCGATTTCGATTTTATCACAATTTTTTTTTATAGCAACTAAAATAACTTAGTTACACACTGAAGAAGAAACAGATTGAATTAATATACTAATTTATTCAACTTTGTGATAATCAACAAAGCAAAAATAGACTTAGAACTTAGACTAGACTTAGAACTACAGCAAACTAACGCTATACATTAAAAAACACAATAAAACTCCAGACAATAAAAGTAAAATAGCAACACTAAGTTTGGTAAAGGCTTGTTGTTCGTGTCTGTTGCTGTTTGGCATCTTTTCTGAGACGTCTCTCTCATGACGTCAAGTTGATGTGATACAGCGCTCTGTTGCTCTCTGACCCTTTCACAATAAGAGTCTTACTAAAGCGATAACATACTGTGTCTTTTATTGTGTAAAAGGCTAACCGGAAGCAGATAGTTACCATAAGTTATTACTTGACCAAGTAATTCATCAAAGTTGAACAAGTCTTATATTTTCAAAGACATGGATAAACAGCGCATTTGTGGTCCAGGATTTAAACAAATGAGAAGGAAGCGGCGCCTACAGAACTGTAAGGACGAAGAACACACTCGCTTCTTCGCACATGTGCCGCCAGGTAAATAAATAAACACACGCTGCGATCTACGCAGAGCAGCGGTGTTACGGGGGAAAGACACTGACATAAATACCGCTGAAATAGAGACAGAACGCTGGGTTTAAAAGCTCCAGATTGAGGAGCCTGGTCCTGTATGTGACTGTAGAGGAGCGGCTCGCTGCCAAACCCTCGCATTAGTGTCCGACATTGCGTAGCAGTAAGTGCGCGGCTTGGGTTTACGTCACTGACGGTGAAAAAAGTCAACTGAGCAGAAGTGCTTAGCACCGTGCTAAAACGATCCCACAAAAATGACAGATCGTCAGCTCTGGAGATCGTAAGACGGTCTAATATCGTCATATCGCCCAGCCCTATTGAGCAGACCGGCAGACTCTGACTCCCGGACTAGCCTACTTGCAAACACTGCGTCTCATTTTTATTTCTATGGTTGCAAGAGTGTAAATAAAACCTCACTTTGAGAAAACGGGCTCTAAAGAATCGTAACATCTACGTATCCGCCTGTATATTTCTCCTGTCTTTAGCCGCTGCCGTCTCCCAGAAAAAGGAAATGACCATATTTGTTGTTATCGAGCGAGTGCATGAAATCAAATTTCTTGGTGTGATTATTGATGACAGAATTACTTGGAAATCTCACATTAAATATATATCTACGAAAATGTCTAGAAGCATTTCAGTAATAGCAAAAGCAAAGCACATTTTAAACATCAAAGCTCTACATATCTTATACTGTTCTCTGATTTTGCCCTACTTATATTATTGTACTGTGGTTTGGGGTAGTACTTATAAAAACACAGTTAAACCAATAGTATTGTTGCAAAAAAGACCTGTTCGAGTAATTCATAAAGTTGGGTTTTTGGACCACACAAACTCATTATTTTTAAATTCAAAGATCATGAAGTTTTGTGACATTGTTGAGTTCCAAACTGTACAGATGTTATACAAAGCAAGGTATAAATTGTTACCAAACCAAATACAAAGAAGGTTCCAAGAACGTACTGGTCGTTATGAATTACGTGATGAATTAAACTTTAGGATTCAGAAACATAGCACAACCTTGAAAAGTTTTAGTCCAACAGTTAATGGTGTTCAATTGTGGAATAAATTGGAGATGGAATTGAAACGATGTCCAAACATCAACCTGTTCAAATTTAAATACAAACAAAAGACTTTTGAAATATACAGACAAGAAGAAATGTGTTGCCACTAGGGGGAGCAGTAGGATCAATGATGTGTATTTTTTCCTCTATATTCAAGGAAGAGTGTTGCTGCTTGGAACGGTTGTCATTCTATTGCTCAAATTCACAAATGGAGAATTAGGGTTGGCAGGTTATGGATCTGTTGAGGGAAATCCTCCCAACGGGCTCTAAACCTTGTCCTTTAATGCACCACTCGGCATAGGAACATATTCTACAAAATCAGCTGTTAGGGCAGCCGTGTGGGGGTTTGTTGATGGGGAGTTACTGCTCTCTTCAACTGGCCCGCTCTACACTATGGCTTTTTAATGCACCACACTATGCAGGGCTACAGCATACTTCACATATAACTCAATTAAATAAATATATAATAATAATGATTATGAAAATTACACCCAAATTAAAATTATACTGAGAATGGTAATGACAACAGGGAAGTATCAAGATCTCGGAGTATAATACCTATTAATGTACCTTCATAACATAAAAGTAACTCTCGGTTATCAAGGGTAAAAATCTGAAAGAAATATATTATGGATCACATTTTTTTTTGACTGCTTTGTTCTAGACATCGTACATGAAACAAGATTGTTGTTGTAGTTGTGCGTTGTTTCAATTAATTATATAAACAGTTCATATATTTTTTTTGTAAATTGTGAGTTGGTCTGTACGAATGTAGCTGCTTGAAATGTTCTTTTTTTATTTTTATTATTTTATTGCACTTGGGGGTGGGCACTCATAAGCTTTTGCTTCAGTCCACTCCTTTTGAGCACTATGTGTACTGCTCAAATAAACAAATAAACTAAACTAAACTATATTTGGATTACAGCATCATCTCGAACGCCTTTCGCAGTGCACAATGTATACAAAATATATACAAAGTTGTGAATGAATACGCATGTGAAACTGGCCAGTTTACTAGGATGTTGTAGATACTCATAAACTCAGCATTTTGTTTTTTTAATCTCTCGGACATTAAAACTTATGTTCACAATGTTCACTTTTTTTGAAACAACCAGAGAGTGCAAGTTGCAACAGAAAAAGGTAGTAGCAACACTTCAGACCTGGAAAGCTGTCACAGAGGACTTCTATGGGCGTGTCCCTCTTGGTGTCTCCGATCTTCTGGTATCGCTCCTTCAGCGTGTCAGCCTGAGGCACAGGACACGGACAGCCTTTAGTTTAGGTCTGTGTCTTTACTGTGCTATTCCTTGGTACTGACCTTAAGTCCTTGCCAGGGCAGACTCCCTCTGAGGAAGTACATGAACATGTGTCCTAGAGCCTCCAGGTCGTCTCGCCGGCTTTGCTCTGGAAACACAACCATTAGTGAGATGCAAGTGGAGAGGTTGTAACCAAGATGATAATTCATAAAACAAAATTCATAATCTGGCCAAAACAGTCCTGGGGTCAGCTAGCAGAGTGCATGAATCTGCAGCAGGTCTCGTCTGCAATAGGAACTGGCTGGAGCGGCAGATTCTACACATTTGGACTCATCATTGAACTAAAAATAACGTCATAGAGCCAAATGTCGGCGGTGGAAATCGTGCATCTCTAGTGACAGTGCACACCTGGGTCTGGTTAAGGTGAAGTCAAATCATCACGATTTAGGTGCTTGCAGCTTATGATTAAAGAAGACGTATCCCAAATGTTATCATGTTGTTCCCTCGTCAAAGACAAACCTGGAACAGTATTTCACTACATTCACGCAGTTTGGAGTAATCCTCGAGGAAAAGCTTTATAATTTAGCAGTTTCTTCTTTTACTTTGTAGGCACTTCGTTCTACAATGGCGTCATTGTTAAAACCCAAAACTGTCCTCAGGTGGTTATGTACTCCACATTCAGACAGATGATCTTGTCCTTTTTTTCACCCAATGTTGGACTCCTGGACTCCACTTAATCCTAACGCTGCGGTTGCCTGCTGTAAATAGCTGACGCGCAAAGTGCTTTTTGTATATCGCCCCGACGCACCTGGTGCGACGCCAAGTCATAATCGCTGTCTACGTTTAGAAACACAAGATCGGGCCAAAAATATCAATGATAAGGCTAAGGCTGCAGCTAACGATTATTTTTCTATCGATTAATCTATAGATTATTTTTTCGATTAATCGATTAATCTATAGATTATTTTTTCGATTAATCTATAGATTATTTTTCCTTTTACCGATTATTTTTTCATTTAAAATGAAGGGGGAAAAATTGACGTAGGCCAATATTTTCAAATGGCATGGCTTTTATTTAACCAAATAAAATTATGGCTCAATGTGCAACTCAGTAGCCTATAAAATGTGCAATTTCTGGAACACTCACTGTAAACATTTGAATAAAAGTAAAAGTATTGCTTATTTGCTTTAAAATGCGCAAAATAAAAAATAAATAACCAGCACACAACAATGATTGTATGATTAAAGTTAATTGTTCGTTTGTACATAACTGTTAATGTTGTACAAAGGTAGTTTAGTTAGTTACACAACTAACGTAACGTTATGTAGCGTTAGACACGCGCGTTTTTGACTCCTCTCAGAGCGGAACAGTGCTTTAGTTTATGAATTTACAACGCAGATACAAATAATACATTAATGTTTTTGTGTAATGAAAATTACTCACGCGGCCGATTGACTGGTTGATGGCATGAACGCTGTCGGGTGTTTTCGTTTTAAATGTTCGTTCATAGCCGTTGTGCTGCTGTGGTAGGCCATTTCCGCTCGACACAGTGTGCATAAACAACATTATTTGGCCGTTTCTGGAAATACTCCCACACTTTTGATTACTTTTGGCGTGCCTTTTTCCCCTCGCTCGCATCGCGCGCCGCCATGATGTAAACAAGCGGCGCGTCGACGCACAAAAACTGCGTCGACGTATTTACGTAATCGATGACGTCGACTACGTCGACGCGTCGTTTCAGCCTTAGATAAGGCACCAAAATAATGTTTTATGTATATTTTTTAGGGCCGGGACTCGATTAAAAAAATTAATCTAATTAATTACAGGCTTTGTAATTAATTAATCGAAATTAATCGCATATAAATATTTGACCTGAGAACAGTGAGAAGTAAGTTTTTTCATATGGATTTTTAGTATACCATTGAATAATGACTGAATACATAAGCTTAAGCAACAAAATATTGTTTATTGTTGCTTCAGATGCCATAACAGACTTTGTTGATTTAGCAACAGCTGGTTTAAAGGCACGTAAACTATTAGCGCGAGGTCGCAGCTGAAGCGCCCGTGCAGGCACACTACACAACCCGAAAACAAACGTAATGGAAAACTCTCACCGGTCCTGTTGAGCAGTGTCAGAAACTCCAAGTCTTTCAGAGTCGTGTCCCCGCTTCAAACCCGGGCTTTAGTCCATGTGAGGAATAGTCCGTGTTGCGTGTGACTGGGAGCGAGGGCGCGCGCACACACATGCGTGAAGAAATACAATGAGCGCGCCTGCCTCAGCTGGGCACGTAAATAACAACACAAAGTACACACCGGATTGCGTTTACAATAAACATAATGTTAAACATAAATTATATGTTGACTGTGCTACAGGTTGGTGCTCCAGTATAATCGGTCCGCCTAAACTCATCCAGTGAGAAACGTTCCGCGTTGTAAAAACATGTGCGATTAAAATGCGTCAAAAAAATTTAACGCGTTATTTTTGTGTAATTAATTAATCTAAATTAACGCGTTAAAGTCCTGGCCCTAATATTTTTAAGCCCCATATGCAGGATATGTTCACTTTAATAAATGATTAATAGTGTGCAGAACAAAGCACATTATGAAATGCGTTTTTAATTCACAATGGACAGAAAATGTGATTAGATTTTGAACTGCTATGACAGAATACAGTGTTATTTTGAAATGCATTGTCCCACCATATCCTGGGGCCGTGGCGTTCTGCAGAAGTCTCACCTTTGCCCAGGTGCGTGTTGATGCTCATGTATCTAGCTGTTCCCGTCAGGCTCTTGTGTTCCCTGTACGGGATGTGCTTCTTGGTCTCAGGGTCTATATACTCCTTGGCCAGGCCGAAGTCTATGATGTGGATGGTGTGCTGTCGCTTGGAGCCCGGCCGTCCCACCAGGAAGTTCTCCGGCTTTACGTCACGGTAAATTAGGCTTCTAGTGTGTACAAACTCCATTCGTGTGATCTGAAGGGAGAGAACAATAACATGTTACAGGAACCATTATACAAAGGAAGACTGCCACTTATTTGCCTCATCATGGCAAGTGATTCATCAAAGTAGATTGCAGTGACGTAGCCTTGGAATAAAGACCTGTCAGGTGCAGCAGCCTGAGGTCAGTCTGTGTAAGGCATGACTCATTCTGCTTAAAAAATGCTTGTTCATTGTTAGAACGTGGCAGTTTAAGCACTTAAGAACAGGCAGGTTTGGAAAAGCGTTTCAACTCTACAGTAAAGCAGGCGTGTTTACCAGCTGTATGGCGATCATGAGGACAGTCTTGAGGGAGAAGGTGCGGTCGCAGAGGTCAAACAGGTCTTCTAAACTGGGGCCCAGCAGCTCCAGCACCATGGCGTTGTACTTCCCACACGGGCCGAAATAGAACACCTGCGGGACGCCCTCTGTGCACAACATTAACACATTATTGGTGTTTGGCTTATATTCTCTTGAGAGACTTTGTTGTTAACTCTTTATTAATTAATGTATTGTTTTTTATCAGATCAATAGAAAAGCACTGTTATACAGCATGGACAGCTCACCTGAACTTCCCAGCTGTTTGTAGAAGCGATATTCTAAATGAAGCTGCGGCGCTCGAGACTTGATTGGTTCCTGCAAAAGAAGATGATTGGAAGATTAAACGCTCATACTTCTTCGTCACAATCGATCGACCACACTCAAAAGTCAGCTTAATCCATCATATCAATAGCATTTGAATTTAATGGAGATAGCTTTTTTTAAGTTCCATGAGGGGTCCCGAAAATGTATTTGCTGCTTCATGGAACTTTTCCCACATGAACAAATTGAAATGTATTTAAATGTATTTCAATTCAAACTGTGCCACTCAATGTTTTTAGTCCAAGTCCATTTTGACTTTTCTTTTGAATTATAGCGATTATTTCATTATATTATTTCAGTTGACAAAATGTATTTTTAGAGAGTGAATGGGTGAAGCCCCTATGAGAGACCAACAGGCCCGGTTGGAACCATGAGGCCGTCCTTCTGTGGACCCACCACCTGCAGGAGGAGCCATAGGAGCCTGGTGCAATGTGATTTGGGCAGCTCCAACAGCTGCCCCCACGACCCGGCAACGGACAAGTGGGAGAAAATGGATGGATGGATGGAAAATGTATTACCTGCGGGTCAGTCAGCTTTTATGACTGGGTTCATGTTGTTACACTCATGCAGAAATGTCCCACAATTATGTATCCAATTTGATGATTATTATGTGGCAGATGCCTATGTTATTACGTGCAAGTAACTTACTGGTTTCACTTGTGCCTAGCTGATTTTGGATGCGATAAATAGGTATTTCACAAGAACCCTTTTATTGTGACTGACCCTAGAACTGGGCGATACGATGATAAAACTCCAACAATGATCTTATCTCTGTGACGATCAACTTTTTTGGTTACATCGTCACATTGTGATTCAGTAGTTTTTATGTTTAAGGCGGCTCTGACCTCAAATAATGACACTTTTCTCCAGCAAACCAGGTCTACCATTGGACAATATCACAGACTAAATCTGGATTAAACCAGGACTAAACCCGAGAAGAAACCAGAGACTGAAATCAAGGTCTAAACCAGGAACCAAAATAAAAAGGACTAAACCGAAAGAAACAAAGATTACCCTTGAATTAACCAGGTCCAAACCAAAGGACTCTATCCGAAATTAATAAAGAGAAAAGTGGGTCTATATCAGGTCTAAACCTTGGCAATATCACAGACTGAACCCGGATTAAAGCAGGGTTAGAGTAGGGCTGGGCAATTAATCGAATTTTAATCTAAATTGTGATTTTAATAACGGTCGATCACGATAATCGCATGGTGCGTTTTAATGGAGGAGAATTGGCAAGTCCTGTCGCTGTCGGGAAAAAAATATGGACGGCGCAATGCTGCAGCCCCCGTCAGGTCAATCCCAGGGAAATACTCGGCCCAAACAAACAGGAAGCGCAGGATGGCACATGCGGCACAAAGAAGAGAAGACCTCTAAAGGGCAAAACGTAAACACGCGGGGAGCTGACAGAGCACGGGGATGAAGAGTTAACTCAGAGGAAAACTATCTATTGTTATTTGGACCATGTGGATTTGTTTTGAGAAGTCCCTTATGAGAGACCACCAGGCCCGGTTAGAACCATGAGGCCGTCCCCTTCTGTGGACCCACCACCTGCAGGAGGAGCCATTGGCGGCTAGTGCGATGTGATTTGGGCAGCTTCAACGGCTGCCCCCACGACCCGGCAACGGAAAAGTGGAAGAAAATGGATGGATTTGTTTTGAAGCTGCAGCGGTGGATTAGCTGGACTTCCAACAGTGAATTGTAAGTTTGATCGTCATGCCACCTTTGCTTTGCCCGTCAGACCTCGGAAGCTAAGCAGGGAAGGGCCTGGTCGGTACTAATGGGAGACCATTTGATAACACCAGGAAGCCCGGCGAATGTAGTGTGTGAGTGAGTGGTTGGTGGTGGTCGGAAGGGCCGATGGCGCAGACTCATTGCCTCGCTTCGTCTACCCCAGGGCAGCTGTGGCTACAATAGTAGCTTACCACCACCAAGTATGGAGTGAATGATGACATAATGCAATGTAAAGCGTCTTTGAGTGTCCAGAAAAGCGCTCTATAAAACCGATGCAATATTATTATTATTAATAAATGTGCGAATAATCGCCCAGCCCTAGGTTAGAGTGTAATGGGACAACACCAGGTCTAAACCAAGGAGGAAGCAGATGGCATTAGTCGCCTTTAACCTCTTAACCTCTGCTGTAACCAAATGCGTTTTCTCCCGTTCAGATTTACCCAAATCTAAAAGGCCAGTTTAATGCCTCATTTGAAAGCGAAGACCTACAAAATTAATCTAAACTGATCTTTTTCCCCGTGTTATCGTCACTTTTTTTGAAAAATCTTTCCATTGCATTTTTATTGCGGTTGTCACATTTTTGTCACTTTTCTGTTGCTGTTCTGTGCGTTTTTCGTCAAACATTTTTGTAACTTTTCCGTTGCTTTTTTTGTGTGCTATTTTGACACTTTTTTCAAGAAGCTTTTAGATGTGGGTAATGCCCGACTGGAGAAAATGTGCTCGGTTCAGGTGGGGGTTAAGAGGTTAAAAGACAATAGTATACACGAATTGGGGAAATTGTGAGAAGATTTTTTTTCTGGGGCCATATCGCCGCCCCTGAGAAAACACCCACCAGCTTGATGGCCACGTATTCGTTGGTGTAGAGGTTCTTGCCCAGCCGCAGCTCCCCGAAGTTCCCGCAGCCGATCTTCTTGCCCACTCTGAAGTTGGGCCCCACCATGAGCACGCCGGAGTTGGAGCCCGAGCCGCGGCTGTGCGACGAGCGGCTGCCACCCGTCTTCCCAGACATCCTCTTTCCGTCCTCTGGCTCCGCCTTCCCACCCCCCCCTCCTCCCCCTCCTCCTCCTCCTCCTCCTCCGCCTCCGCCTCCCCCGCCCACTCCGCGCTTGTCAAAGTCCATCAGCTTGTGGTAGCCCGGCTTCTCCACGGTTAGGCCAGTTCCATGCAAACCCAAGGAGACCACCGGGAACGACCGTCTTGCGGCCCTCGCTGCTCAGGGGACGACTCGCTTTGCCCCGTCGCGATTTGACGTCGTCAGTTGGACAGATGTGTGCGTCGTGGAAAAAAACTATGGTTTTGAGCTCACGAAGCAGAAGAAAGAAGTTGAAGACGGGGATGAGGCTACACGAGCAGGAGCACCTGAAATAAAAGCTGAAGCTGGATGAGAAACTGAAGAATGAAAAGGATGATTTTTTGGGGGGGAGGAGCAGCGGTACCGAGATGAGAGCTCCCCCTCAAGGGGCCAGAGATGGAGATGGAGGACAGTTAGCCGTACGCCAACATGCTAAAATATGAAGCGGAGAGGCTGCGCTCGCTCTGGGCTTCGCCGGAACACTGTGGGCCGTCGCATTTGGAAGTGTCACGTTCAGAAGGCGGGTCCAGACGGGGCTCTGACCATCGATGAAATCCTTCCTAGAAGACAGAAACCAAAATGAGATCTTACTGGAAATGACGGTTTAATAAACGTTACTTAGAAAGCAACAAAAACAAAACGTTTAAGATGGATGTACAGAGTTTATCACAGGTGGCAGTAGGGCTGGGCAATATGACGATATTAGACCCTCTTACAATCTCCAGAGCTGACGATCTGTCATTTTTGTGGGATCGTTTTAGCACGGTGCTAAGCACTTCTGCATAGTTGACTCTCTTCACCGTCAGTGACGTAAACCCAAGCCGCGCACTTTCTGCTACGCAATGTCGGACGCTAATGAGAGCGTTTGGTAGCGAGCCGCTCCTCTACAGTCACATACGCAACCAGGCTCCTCAATCTGGAGCTTTTAAACCCAGCGTTCTGTCTCTATTTCAGCGGTATTTATGTCAGTGTCTTTCCCCCGTAACGCCGCTGCTCTGCGTAGATCTCAGCGCGTGTTTATTTATTTACCTGGCGACACATGTGTGAAAAAGCGAGTGTGTTCTTCGTCCTTACAGTTCTGTAGGCGCTGCATCTTCTCATTTGTTTAATTTAAATCCTGGACCACAAATATACGCTGTTTATCCATGTCTTTGAAAATATAAGACTTGTTCAACTTTGGTGAATTACTTGGTCAAGTAATAACTTATGGTAACTGCTTCCGGTTAGCCTTTTACACAATAAAAGAGACAGTATGTTATCGCTTTAGTAAGACTCTTATTGTGAAAGGGTCAGACAGCAACAGAGCGCTGTATCACAGCAACTTGACGTCATGAGAGAGACGTCTCAGAAAAGATGCCAAACAGCAACAGACACGAACAAGCCTTTACCAAACTTAGTGTTGCTATTTTACTTTTATTGTCTGGAGTTTTATTGTGTTTTTTAATGTATAGCGTTAGTTTGCTGTAGCTCTAAGTCTATTTTTACCGTGTTGATTATCACAAAGTTGAATAAATTAGTATATTAATTCAATCTTTTTCTTCTTCAGTGTGGAATTTAAGTTATTTTAATTACTATAAAAGAAATCGTGATAAAATCGAAATCGGGAGTTTATAATTCAAAAATCGTGATATTCTATTTTTGTCATATCGCCCACCCCTAGGTGGCAGCTGATCAAATTGAATGCTTCTTTTAAAGCAGTATTAAGTAACTTGTTTACCTTAATAAATTCTTTCTGTAGTCCCTCTGGGGGTAATACAAGTGTTAATGTGATGATTGGGGGGTCTTTCATCTCCCCCTGGTGTCTCTGACCAGAAATCCACAGTTGCAACTTGACTGCCACCGGGTTGGAGTCACCAATACACACTGATGGAATCACGAAGAAGCCAACAGGCTAACGGGCAAAGCTAACTGCGGGCTAGCATCACTTAAACAGTATTTACAGCCAAGTGTGAGGGGGAACAACATATTTCCATTGTGTAATTGGATGTACAATATCCATCTGTCCCTTTGTCTTTTCTGTCAGCGTAGTATTTACTCTCACGGACAATTAATGAGTAAAAAAACGCAACATGCTGCGACACCTGCAGTGGCGCTTATGGCCTCTAGGGGCATGAGTTACTTAGTACTGCTAAGAAAAAAACTAATAATACATGCATATTTTATGAATCTTTTTTTTAAGATTTGCAAACATTCCCTGAAACAGCGGAATGATTGTAAAGGTTTACTTTCAAAGGACAAATTGGACACAACTTTTGAGCAAATAAATGTGGACAATTCCAGCCAAAAGTGCAGATGAATGTTTTAACCCCTTAATCCCCACCTGAACTGAGCCCATTTTCTCCAGTTTGGCCATACCCAAATCTAAACACTTCTTGAAAAGTGTCAAAATAGCAACAAAAGTGAGACATTAATCAGGATGAAAACACAATTTTTCAAAAAGTGACAAAAATGCATCCAAAACGTGAGAAAAACGTGGCAATAATGCTACAAAAAGGCAACAACAGTTACAAAAACACAACAAAAATGCAACAAAAACGTGATAAAAATGCGACAAAAATGGGGTAGATCTTAGCTTTCAAATGACGCGTTACACTGGCCTATAGTCTGTAAGCTCCAGTCCAGAAGCTTTTTGATTTGGGTAAGGCCAAACTGGAGAAACAGTTAGGTGGGGGTTAAGAACCTAATATTTGTATTTCCGACCAACTTATACTGTACAGTAAATAGTTGAACAATGTCATTATTTTCAAAAGGTTTTATGCCAGTTAGAACCCAAGATGCTTCATAAGGCTTTTATTTTGGTGCAGTACTTCTGGTTCTGACAAGTATTGTTTTCCGCGTGGCTAAAGATAAAATATGTAAGGATGATGCAGCGAGGCGACCCGCAGACTGCATTAGATACTCGATGCGCTTCCATCCACAGGAAAGAGCGGCTCTGTTCTGTGCTGTAACTTGAACTGCACTGGCTGTGGTTACACGTCCGTCAGGAGGACAGTGGACACCAGAAATCATCGCTACATTTTCACACAGACTTTGATCAGCTGGAAACCGGAGCAGAGCAGTACATGTGCGAAGCACCGGGAACAGAGTTTGGTAATGTGCTGCTAAAACTGTGAAGATTTCTGGGATTCCTGGCAGTAAACTAAACTAAAGTAGATTGTTTTAAAATGGCGATTCCTGGAGTTATTGCTTACAATTGAAGAGTTGTCTCACGGCTCTTTTAGGTTTTTATTTGGATTATTTGATTGCGATTACGTGTGCAGCCGTAGCTTTTCAGACTTTAACCTCTTAACCCCCACATGAACAGAGCACATTTTCTCCAGTTTGGAATTACTCAAAGCGTGCCAGAAAAGCAACGCAACACAAAAACACACAACTAAAGTGTGAAAACGTGACAAAAATGTGATGAAAACACAACAAAAAAGCGATACACTGGTCTATCGGCTGTAAGCTCCTGTCAGGAAGCTTTTAGATTTTGTTTGGTTGCGTTTGGTTAAGAGGTTAAGGATATGTCACTCCTATGAAGCCTCGCCCACTGCTTCCTTTTCCATACATTCACCTTCACCACCTCCCGTCTTCCTACTTCCTGTTCACGAAGTCAAACCAGGAGTTGACCTACAAAGCCGCCCGTGTAACCCCCGCCAAAAAGTGGAGTCTGCCCCGAGTGAGCCACACGCAGCAAAATGACCCACTTTCAGAGATCCAAACTCCAATCAAACACGTTCGACTGTGTACTGCTGCTGTCATGGCATGTGTAGCTACGTAGTCCGTTTATAAGTAGAGGCTTTTGAAACCAAAGAGCCCCTTCTTACCCCAGAAATCTCCAATTAAACGGTGAATGTGAGGAGTGAACCGGGACTGCACCGGTACTTAACCAAGACTAAAAAGGCTTCAGATGATCCATAATCATAGCATGATCAACCCAAGAGTTAACCAGACCACCTCTCACTGAGGAGCCAAGAGCTGTAAAGAGCAGGGCTTTAAGGGCCACATGTGCTTCCAAAACCACAGGCTGCACATCCCAACTAGCCATTACCGGATGGCTTTGCTTTTCATTTCCCTCTGAGGCGTGTCTAATTGGGATTTTTCTTAACTGGAAGTTGCGAATAGATTTGTAATGTATGCTTCAAAATCAATATCCAGCTCACACAAAGCACATTTTAGCCATGTCCAGCTTTAAAGCAGACACATGGCTATCGAGGCCGAAAAAAGATTGTCTGAAGATTTGAAATGTCTGTGTGAGTGTAGAAATAAACAGGAAAAGCAGCGTTCAAGCCTAAGGTATGCGGACAGTTAGCAAGACTGCTAGCCACAGAAAGTTTTTGTTCACTGTATTTTCCTATAGCCGTTAGCATTTAGCCATCAAACATCGCAAATTACGAGCGATCCAGGTGTTTTCAGTCCACTGACCGCATTTAGGTGAGGGCAAAGCCTGAAAATCATGAATGGATGTACAGAGCTTTTGAGGTTTTACTTTACAGAAGAATTTAAGGCTGAATTGACGCGTCGACGTAGTCGACGTCATCGATTACGTAAATACGTCGACGCAGTTTTTGTGCGTCGACGCGTCGCTTGTTTACATCATGGCGGCGCGCGATGCTGGCGATGCGAGCGAGGGGAAAAAGGCACGCTAAAAGTAATCAAAAGTGTGGGAGTATTTCCAGAAACGGCCAAATAATGTTGTTTATGCACACTGTGTCGAGCGGAAATGGCCTACCACAGCAGCACAACGGCTATGAACGAACATTTAAAACGAAAACACCCGACAGCGTTCATGCCATCAACCAGTCAATCGGCCGCGTGAGTAATTTTCATTACACAAAAACATTAATGTATTATTTGTATCTGCGTTGTAAATTCATAAACTAAAGCACTGTTCCGCTCTGAGAGGAGTCAAAAACGCGCGTGTCTAACGCTACATAACGTTACGTTAGTTGTGTAACTAACTAAACTACCTTTGTACAACATTAACAGTTATGTACAAACGAACAATTAACTTTAATCATACAATCATTGTTGTGTGCTGGTTATTTATTTTTTATTTTGCGCATTTTAAAGCAAATAAGCAATACTTTTACTTTTATTCAAATGTTTACAGTGAGTGTTCCAGAAACATTTTATAGGCTACTGAGTTGCACATTGAGCCATAATTTTATTTGGTTAAATAAAAGCCATGCCATTTGAAAATACTGGCCTACGTCAATTTTTTCCCCTTCATTTTAAATGAAAAAATAATCGGTAAAAGGAAAAATAATCTATAGATTAATCGAAAAAATAATCTATAGATTAATCGATTAATCGAAAAAATAATCTATAGATTAATCGATAGAAAAATAATCGTTAGCTGCAGCCTTAGAAGAATTAGTGTATAAAAGTGTCCTCTGAGATAAATGCTAAATCCTGGGGTCGGATACACATTCAGTCTCCAATACACATCATCGTATAATTCATTAATGATTGTGAATCCACATCATATAAACGCCTTGAAATGAACACGTCATACCTTGCCATACTTTAATATAGGGCCTGGCTTCACCATTCATTTGTAAAACAGGTCCGGGAAACCGTTAGCTAACTGACGCACTTAACTCAGATAGAAACCATAGAAACGGCGTTAACTATGTGTGTAAGGATGAGATTGTAATAAGGGAGAGACAGGCCTTGAATTAAATGTTTTGCTAACAGCATGCTAGCAAGTCTGTGCATGACAGGTTTTAATGCTTTCGAAAATATGTCTATTTAGACATTAGATATTTATCAGTTGCAAGTTCATCAATTGCACAGTTATTTTATTTCAGTGAAGCATCCATTTGCATAATTCTTAACATAGTGTAGAAAAAGGTAACATTCCACAGCAGTTAGACTCACTCTTTTCTCATCGACCTAACATGGTTGCACAACATTTTAAAATTGTTTACCTTCTTCTATGTCACTTCCTGTTAGTCTCCAATAAGGATGTGAAACTATCAACGTCACAAAAATGGTCCAACTAAAGAAATCTGGGTACAATCTTTAGCAAAATCTTAAAATATAACCGTGTTAACTATGTTTTAGCAAAAATTGTGTCATATGCATTTTATATGCCTGCTCTGGTGTTGTGCCTTTAACTCTGGTACATGGCAGTTTTTTTCCACTGTGCAGAGTGTGTCAACAGAAATCAATATAGTTGTATGGGCCGTTTCTGAGCGCTGGCTGGCGAGAGCGCACACACACTCCCACACATCACAGGAGCGGGCCCCATCTGACACACGGGGCTGAGGTCCAGAAAACACAGGCCGCTCAGACCCAGCCTCTCATTAAACACGGTGGACTCAGAGCCACACCGTCTGCACCAGAGCGGAGGACGGGCCATCTTCTCATCAGATAGCGCTGGGGTTTGGCATGAGTTTCGATCTCTCTGGCAAGCATCACAATCATGATAAGATTTGGTTCTGTACTAATTAAATATATCATATTTATCTACTTTTTTATGCAAGGGTCGCAATGACTTTACTTTTTAGCCCAACTTGGCTGTTATTTTTTGGTTTAGTCAACAACACAGATGGGAGCAATGTTTACGCGAAATTCTACTTTTATTTGTCAAATATGAAAAGGCAAAGGAAGAGATTTGTTGTTTGTAATCTAGTTATAACTAAAACTACTTTTATTCTGTCCCCGTTATGTTATTATTAAATAAAATGAATGTTGGCTACATTGTTGTTTTCTGGATTGCGAGAGAAAAATATTGGCTTGCATGCATTTCCATAGTTCAATCAATGTTAGGGGTGTCATGATTTCAATTTTTTGATTCACGATTATTGTGAAAGGAAAAATTGCGATTTTACAATTATTCACGATTATCGACCGAATGAAAGGAAAGAACTGATATTTTTATTAAGCTTAAACATTCACTGTTTCTAAAAATGAAAGACGCTTTAAGATTGTTTTGCATTAAAATAATTAGGCCTTCTTTTTACTTCTTTATAATGACCATAATTATTTGACTATATATTATTAGGCCACAAGCTAGGCTAGGTTTTATGTTCTCAAAAGTTATGCTGCTTATTAACATAATATTAACAGAGAATGAATTGTGTTTACAAAATGACTAAGGAGACTCTTTTGAACAGCTGATTTCCACATGTGCGGTTTCACTTTCCTTTCTGTTACGCTGAAGCAGAGCGGAGCGCGTTAGCCTTTTGTTTACATCCTGAGCCAGTTGTGGCGGCTATTTCCGAACATTTTGACAACTTTTTTGGGAATTAAGTAGTTCGTTACCTTGATCTGGACATTCACAGCAAAGGATTATCTCCAAGATGTTGTTTATATTCGACGTAGCCGATATCAGCGCCTTTTGCTGCAACTTTCTGACGACAGGGTTTGCATAACGGACGTCCATCGACAACAAATGCCTTGGTCATCTTTTGAATCCTAAAGAGGTGACTTCAATCGTTTTTGGGTGGATACACCACTGGAGAAAAGTGTCCTTCTGCCTTTTCTTAACCACCGGTGAGTTTACGCGCGTGCAGCGGCTCGAACGTCAGCGCAAAAAATGTCTGCGATAAACCGTGGCTTCTGAAATTCTTACAGATAACCTACCGCATCCTTTATAATTGTGGTAATCATTAAGGCTGAAACGACGCGTCGACGTAGTCGACGTCATCGATTACGTAAATACGTCGACGCAGTTTTTGTGCGTCAACGCGTCGCTTGTTTACATCATGGCGGCGCGCGATGCTGGCGATGCGAGCGAGGGGAAAAAGGCACGCCAAAAGTAATCAAAAGTGTGGGAGTATTTCCAGAAACGGCCAAATAATGTTGTTTATGCACACTGTGTCGAGCGGAAATGGCCTACCACAGCAGCACAACGGCTATGAACGAACATTTAAAACGAAAACACCCGACAGCGTTCATGCCATCAACCAGTCAATCGGCCGCGTGAGTAATTTTCATTACACAAAAACATTAATGTATTATTTGTATCTGCGTTGTAAATTCATAAACTAAAGCACTGTTCCGCTCTGAGAGGAGTCAAAAACGCGCGTGTCTAACGCTACATAACGTTACGTTAGTTGTGTAACTAACTAAACTACCTTTGTACAACATTAACAGTTATGTACAAACGAACAATTAACTTTAATCATACAGTCATTGTTGTGTGCTGGTTATTTATTTTTTATTTTGCGCATTTTAAAGCAAATAAGCAATACAATTTTACTTTTATTCAAATGTTTACAGTGAGTGTTCCAGAAATTGCACATTTTATAGGCTACTGAGTTGCACATTGAGCCATAATTTTATTTGGTTAAATAAAAGCCATGCCATTTGAAAATACTGGCCTACGTCAATTTTTTCCCCTTCATTTTAAATGAAAAAATAATCGATAAAAGGAAAAATAATCTATAGATTAATCGAAAAAATAATCTATAGATTAATCGATTAATCGAAAAAATAATCTATAGATTAATCGATAGAAAAATAATCGTTAGCTGCAGCCTTAGTAATCATAAAACCGGTTAATCTTGACATCCCTAGTCAATGTTTGTTTTAAGACCAATGCTGAGCACGTTGAATATTTAACGATTAAAGAAGTCACAAAAGGCCTGATACACGGCCACCAGTTGGAGCTCTTCCCCCAATCATGACCTTTAACAGATAGTAGATAATTGATTAACAGCTGGCTCTTCTTTTCCATTCATGGACGATCAGGATGAATTATCTAATCACTGGCTTGTATGTAATTGTCAGACAGATGCTGAATGAATGTGCTGCAACACAAGTAGCTTTCTATGACTTCAGGGCGCACTCACTTACAGTCACCATCTGAACTGTCAAGGCCAAACAAGAACTGGCTTTGTGCCATTGTAAACCGCTCCTTAGTTTGGAGCTGAATATACGTCGTGTTTTTTACGGAAACTGAAACGATAGCTTTTGAACTGATACCAATTGGAGAGTATTTTTTCTTTGTCAAAAGTGAAAACAAGCTCATGTGTCATGTGTTTGATTAGTCAAAACATGATTGTTGTGAATCGTGCTTTGGCTTATTTGTTACATTAGTCCCCAAACTGGAGACAACACAATCATTGCTTCATACAAATATTGTGTTTTTTTATCAAATTAAATGAGGGGTCTCGGAGTAGATTTTTTTTTTTTGATGGAATTAACAATAATTCTGTATTATATTAGACGTATTTTAACACACCTTGGGCGTGACGCCAGCTACCCCCGCATTAAATTGTCCTCATGTGCTGGCAATTTATGGGTCCCTGTCCATAAGTATTGCGCTTCTGGGGATTTCCTCTAATAAAACGGACCTCAATATTAACAAAACTGAATAAATTATCATGTTTTGTAAATAAATAAATGTATACATTTCTTCCTACTTTAAGCATGGCCTTTATGTTTTTGCAACAACTACAAGCAGGTTTTATCCAATAAGAAATACTGAGAACAAAACAATGAAAGCCGTTGACAGTAGTGAAGGCATTTAAACCATAATTTTAAGTTTAGGCGCAAATATATTAACCTCTTAACGGACCACATTTTCTCCAGTTTGGCATTACCCAAATCTAAAAGCCTCTTGAAAAAAAGCATCAAAATAGTGACAAAAACGAGGATGAAAACGCAACAAAAGAGCGACAAAAACTGACACAACCGTTACAAAAAAAGCGTAAAAAATTTGATGAAAGAGCAACAAAAAAGACGTCAAAAAGGCAACAAAAATGTGACAAAAACTTTCCATAAATCCATAAAGCCCAACTATAGAAAATGCCCTCAGTTAAGACGGGGATTAAGCGGGTTACCGGGTAAAGTAATACAAACGTCACATGCATTTCAGGATATAGACAGGATATTTTCATATTTTCAAGATATATGATATAAATAATTGCAGTCATGACGATTTGCACATAGCAATTTTGATTGGATAGTAATAACTGTCCAGCCCTTTCGTTTTGGTGACTTTTCAGCTTCAGAAGTTTTATCAGGAAACAAGACCACGGCGTTATTACAATTTCTTTCACAGAAATCTTTGACAATCCCTCAAGGCACACTACAGTACGACCCCAAATCATTATGCAATATTGTGTGACTGTTAAGCTGTGACACACGGACATCTATATGGTGCATTTTTTTAGAAAGGGGGATTCGTAGGTTAATACTCGGAATCAAAGTTGCTGTTGGTAAATGGTGCAAGTTTTGGGGTTTGGCATGTAAGATGTGGTCACCTCTGGTCTGTCCACACACAGGCCTGCAGCTCTCACCACCCACACTTCTCAAATTCACACGACTAACGGGGGCCTCACTTAGCGACCTCACTCCTAATGTCACACCCGAGGCCCAGCTATATTACACAACCTCTTTAGATCAGAACTGGGAACAATAAAGTCATAACAAAGAGCAACCTGGGGAGGGGGGGAAAAGCTACTTGGGAGAAAATGAACCACAGTTAGCATCAAAGCTAACGTTAGCCAATAGCCTGCAGCAGATTATTACACACACAAGCTTCAATGGACAGAGCCACTGATGTTAATGAAGGGTGTGAAAGGGTCAAGTTTACTAGGTAATCTTTTGGGGTGGCGAGGCATTGGATGGCGAGTCGGTCACGGAGCTCCAGCGACACAGGAAGTTTGGTTTAGGCCAAATAACACAAGTGTATAATGGGCCAGTTCGTTCATTTACCGTTGGCCTAAAAAAGCTCGACATTACCAGCGGTCTGTACGTTTCTACAGACTCGGAATTGTAAAACAGAAATATATGCAATGTGTTTCAACAACAGGCTTCGGTGTTTGCCCCAAGCCTAAGCAAAAACGCCGCGTACAAGTCGTGTCCAAATCGAGCTACCAACTTTCAAGCAGCTGGTGTGAACTAACCGCTCACAGAGGCTAACGTAGCTTAGCATCACAGCTAACTAGCGTTTGCTGCTAACGCTCAAATTTTGCCTATACAGTCGTTCATAATTCGGGCGATTTGGCAAGGAGTAACACATCTTGCTGGAGTAAAGTTAGAACGCAGGCTAACTTACCTAAAATCCACAGTTTTCCGCGGTAGTTGCAGTGTTATGGTTTTCTCCGTCTGGTTTTTCTGCTCATGTCTTTTGCTGTGGATGTTTGGCTAACCAGCTGAAAGCCTCGCCACAGTCTCCATAACGACATCTGCGTAACTGTTGCTAAGTATAGCGCGCTAAACCGAAAGAGCTGACGTAAAAGTGCTTGCGGAATACGGACCAACAGCGCACACCGCTACGTGAGAGAAGTATCGTAACACTTTGATTTTGGAAAAAAAAAAAGTTTGATTTAACATTAACAATGCGGACTTGTTCTACCAGACCTAAAACACAAAGCAGGAAGGCTTCACTGTGTCAACGCTACGATCAATTATAATTTGTGTAATAGATTTCGCTGGAAGTCCAATCTTTTATACAATAAAAGGCTTTATAAACTAAGCACTAACGTTTGGACCCGCAATAATACAAAAAACAAAGAAAATATAATAATTATATGTATAGTGCAACGTATTAATAGTCACAAAATCTGCTTAAACGGGATACTGCTATATTTAAGAGTTTATAATGCAGTTACTAACTGCAGGTTTTTTCTTATTGTTTTCATTTCATTTTTAAGAAAAATAGGCGTTGGGAATTTTATGGTATTGATATTTATTTAATAAGTGTAAATCAAAGTCTCACTTAAAGAGAAAATTACATTATATTAAATAATATTTATGGTGGATGGATCCATGGATTGTTTTAGTTGTTTTATTTATTTATGTGACAGGGACATTGCACAACAATGTGTTGCACAGAGGTAGCTAAGGCAAGTGACAGCAGGTGTATACAATGGCCAATGAGCATTCTTACTTAAGTCCCTTCACAATATACAATACAGATAAGCACCGGCAAAAGGATCACTTCAACAAACATTCAGCTGCAATATTTACAGTATTTACACTTGCAATTACAATTATCTACAGTTTTTTTTATTTTTTTATTGTACCATCTTACATTTTTTAACTCAACTCCCTTTCTTCTGTCTTGTTTTTTGGGTCTTCTTGCCCTTTGTGCTTTAGTGAAAGACCAGTTAGGATAGCCACAGTCTGAGAGGGTTCTCTGGACATGTTGCTCCTCTTTGGTCTTTCCTTCTGCACTGGTAGCACCTCTTTAGCTCTATGTCTGAGCGCCATGATGACCCCTAGTTTGTGCTGGAGTGGATGGTTAGAGTCTAACATCAAATACTGGTCAGTATGTGTTGCCTTCCTGTAAACCTCTGTCTGAAGTTGTTTTTCCCGTATGATAACTTTACAATCTAAAAAGGCAAGTTATTTCTCTTTGGCGTCCTCCCGAGTAAATTTAATGCTGGGGTCCACAGCATTGATGTGATCTGTAAAAGGTGCCACTTCCTTCTCTTTAATTTTGACCCACGTGTCATCTACATATCCGAACCAGTGGCTGGGTTTGTTTCCTGGGTATGAGACCAGGGCATTCCTCTCCATTTCCTCCATGTAGAGGTTAGCCACTATGGGTGAAACTGGAGAGCCCATTCTGTCTGTAGAAGTTGCCCCTGAACTGAAAGTATGTGGTGCTCAGACAGATCTCCAGAAGTTGGCAAATGTGGTCAGGCGTGAGCTGGGTCCTATCAGCTAGAGTGCTGTCCTCATCAGTCTCTTCCTCACCGCTGTGACTGCTGCTGAGGCCGGGACAGATGTAAACAGTGCTGTCACATCGTAAGACACCATGGTTTCATCTGTTTCCAGCTGCAGGTGTAAGCCTTTATTGATCTCACAGTGGATCAGCTCTCAAGAAACCAAATAGTCTGGAATCTAAGGACAGGATGATGTTCAAACAACCAATAGTAAATAGAGGTATCTTGTAATGAATAAAGAAAATAAGGGAGGGAAAATATATAAATAATTAAAAAAAATAACAGAATATAAATGATCAGAACTTTCTTCTCATCATTGTTTGTGTATTATTTGAGAAAAAGAAAGAAAAACATGCAAAAGTAAATCATTTAATTTGATATATTTTGGCAACAAGGAACAAAAAGTTGGGGAAGTAAAGTGGCTCTTTTGATCAGATCAGATCCAAATATGTCAGTAATCCTCAAACACATTTGAGATGGAGTTAGACAATGACTGTTCCGTGAGCACGTAAAACAAATAAAGAGTTAAGCTGGAATTCAGCTGAGTTTCTGTGGTATTAACACATGTTACATTTTAAAACAAAACAGAATGTAAGCATTAAAATTGAAGTTCGAAAGGATTCGAGCGCACATAGCAGTCTGGCATTAGCCAGGCTAACATGTTTCAGTAATCCTGCATATTCAGTCGTCCTCTTCCACACTCCAAACGCCAGCCCACACTCCGATACTCACATCATACCTTTTAACACTGTGGGTTGTGTAATCATATCATCTGCATTTTACAGTAAATTAAGTGTTAACATTTAATCAGATTATCATTATGTGTTTTATTTTCCCACTTTCGTCATATATCCCTGAGTCATGCATACAACTGACCTGTACCACAGTTTGAGAACTACTGTCTAAGGATATGATAAACTTTTGGATGTAAGGGCCACATTGGGTTTTTGAACTTGCCAAGAGGGCCGGATCCAGTGTTAATTTCGTCGACTAAAATATTTAGTCTTAATTTTAGTCAAAGTGATTTTTTTGACGACTAAAATTGGACTAAAACTAAATTAAACGTTTTTCATGCAACTAAAACTATGACTAAAATGTCCAGATATTTTAGTCGACTAAAATGAGACTAAATAAAAATGGAAAGGAGAGACTAAAATCATCCAAACTTCTATTGACAGTCTGAAAGAGCCTCATATCATGTAAATCCACTGCCAAAGGAACAGCTCTGAGCTTTGTTCATGAGGGAGCAGCTCCATGAAGCAGAGGACCTCGATTAAATATGATTATAATTAATATTATTAATACAAAGTCGAATAAATGTGTCTTAAATTTAGTCGACTAAATTGACTTGCAATTTTAGTCGACTAAATCTCGACTAAAATTGAAGATATTTTTTTGACTAAAACTCGACTAAAATTTAATTACATTTTCGTCAAAAGACTAAGACTAAAACTAAATTAAAATATGTTGTCAAAATTAACACTGGCCGGATCAGCTTCTATTACGGACATTTCAAATTAGTAAAATTCTCAAATAGATTAATTGCGTAACAAACATCACCTTTATGTCAGTGAAAACAGTGTTTACTCTTAGCCATAGCATACCATGTTTGGTCAGGTTATGCGAGCCGGATTATAGGGCCACATAGGTGGACCACGTTTGAACCCTGGGCCTTAGTTTGCCCACCTCTGGTCTGCTTTCAGTGCATATTATTTATCTGAACAATTAAATCTATAAATTTTTTTAACCTCTTAACCTTAACCGAGCCCATTTTCTCTTGTTCAGTTTGACCCAAATCTAAAAGCTTCTTGACTGGAGCTTACAGTCTGTAGGCCAGTGTAACGCCTCATTTGAAAGCTAAGGCCAACAAAACTGATCCAAGCTACTTTCTTGGTTTTGTTATCAAGTTTTAGTCATTTTTGGATGTGTTTTTAGTCACGTTTTTATCGCTTTTTTGCAGCATTTTTTTTAATGTGTTTTCATTTGGTTTTAATCACGTTTTTTGCCACATTTTTGTCACGTTTTTATTCCTTTTTTGTTGCATTTTGGCTGTTTTTTGTAGTGTAACGTAACTGGGATCATGTCAAATAATCAACAAAAACATGATGAAAACACAGCCAAAAACCACAATCATAACGAGGAAGAAGGTTAGAGGAGTTTTGGTCATAGCTTTTGAAGCTTTTAGATTTAGTAAAAACCTCAACTAGAGAAAATGTGCTTTCCCCAAATCTAAAAGGATCTGGACTGGAGAGCAACAGTGTAATGCCTCATTTGAAAGCTAAGGCCTACAAAACTGATCCTTACATTTTAGTCGCCGTGTTTTTGTCACACTTTTGTCACTTTTTGTCGTGTTTTCTTTAATAGCTTTTTCAACTTTTTTTTCTTCATTGCTTTTTTCCTTATTTTTGGTTGTGTTTTCGTCACGTGTTTGTTACCTTTTTATAGCTCTTTAATCACTTTTTTGTTGAACCGTTGTCACTTTTTCTTTTTTTTCTTTTTTTCCAAGAAGCTTTTAGATTTGGGTAAAGCCAAGCAGGAGAAAATGTGCTCGGTTCAGGCGGGGGTTAAATGGTTAAACACATATATAAAAAATCAGCCATTCTAAAGAACTCTTATTGTATACATTTGTACGTGCGCTTCATTTCTTAGACGGTAGGTGGCGGTAAAGCTCCTATTCGGAGAAACGGGCAGCAATGAAGAAGAATAACATAACAACATGGCTTATGTAGGGGTTTATTTTAGTCTTTTTAATTTACTTCAATGATTTTAGTATGTATTTATTTATTTATATATATATTTTTTTTAATTTTGTATTGGGGTATTAGAGTGTGAGCTTGCTGTTTGACCCATCCTCCGAAACAGTAGGTGGCGGTAATGCTCTAATCCTTGGTTGCAAGCCGCCCTAATAATCCCTAAGAAGAAGAAGAAGATAACAACATGGCTGCCTCCTGATCAAGGATGTTACCTCAGATGGCATAGGTCGCACAATCTGTTGTTTTCTGGCTTTTGAAAAACTTTGTAATTCACAGCAGTGGCGATATGTTTCCAGAGGCGGCCCGGTGCGTGCGATCCGTGGGCTTTGGGTGGACCAAAGCCGGACTGCTGGCGGAGGTGAGGCCGCTGACAGCACATGGGTCATCCTCCTCCGCCTCTCGCAGACACTTCAGCCTCCACCACCGCCGCCTCGGAGGTCGGGCAGTTCTCCCCAAACCGCCCCGGGAGAAAGTGGACATCCCTGGGCTGGAGAGGGTCACCTACGCGGACAGGATGCACTTCGTACCCGGTCTGGCCAAACCGGAGATCCCGCGGTGGGAGTGTGATTACTCGGACCCGTACCGCTACCGCAGCCCGCCGCTCAGTGACATGCCGCTGCTGAAGAAGAAGCCCTGCTACCTGTTCCACCAGAGGAGCAACGCGCTGGAGGGTAAACCAAGGAGATGCCTGTGTGGGGGATACAGTGGAGGACAAAGTTATGAGTTTCACCACAGTAATATTAATAATAATGGCTTACGCTTACACCCCTGTATTGACACGTTTCTCCAAAGCTCCACACTGTAGACATTCTTCGTTCACTGCTGTAGGCATTCTTCGTTCAGTCCATACTCGGCCACAACTGCCCTAGGGTAGACTGACCGAGGCGAGGCTGCCAGTCTGCGCCATCAGCCACTCTAATCCCCACAAACCACACACACGAAACATAAACACAGGCAAGGTGGGTGAAGTATCTGGCCAAAAGACAACAAGTCCACGACAGCCTTGATTGAGATCCAAGCCGGACCAGGGTTTATACATGCAGAAGCAAGTCAAATTGAATGCTTCTTAATGCCCAACAACTACATACATTCATGCCACAAACGCGGAAAAAAGAGCGCATATTTAATTTATTAAAGGAGTAGGCCCCTGTGTTTCCATACTGATGAGTTGATGTGTACCTGTCTCGTCTTTGAACGTGCACTCAGTCACGCAAAAAGACCAAATATGTTGTTAGCATTTAGCCTCTCCTCCTCTCCTCTATGGGGCCAAACGGGGGTGAAGTTAGAAGCGACCAAGCTCTTCCACGTTTTCCCTATTTAAATCCAAGAGCTCTTTCACAAACCAAAGTTTCATCGTTTGGGAGGAACACACAAAGTCACGTGTGGAGGAAAAATGGAACAGCACCAACATCAAAACTCTATCCTCACTGTGAAGTACAGTGCAGGAGAATCATGGTGTGGGGCTGTTTTGTTGCTTCAGGGCCTGGACAACGTGCTATCATCAATAAAAAAATTAATTCACAAGTTTATCAAGATATTTTGCCGAAAAACCTGAGACATTCACAACAGCATGGGATAAGTAAGTGAACCCTTGTATTAAAGAGCTGGCTGATCCATTCCTCTTTACAAAACTGCTGCAGTTCAGTGAGATTCAGGCGGTGTACTTACTTATTCCGCACTCTCCTGTGAATGTTTACATTTTATGGCCATTAAAAATATTCTAAAATGTAAATGTTTGGTTGGTATTAGTTTAAGCAGACACTGTTTAATCATTCCTGTGATTTTGCTGAAGCTCAGACCACATTTTATGACCAGTGTAGGCAGTAATGTGAGAAATTCCAAACGGCGTTCTCACTTTTTCCTCCCACTGTCTATCATATGAATCTGTCTTCCATTTGGTGACTTTGAGTTGACTCGTTTCCCTGCCTTCTCAGGAGTGAAGCAGGCCCTGTGGTTGACCAAAACCAAGCTGATCGAAGGCCTCCCTCCTCAGCTTCTCTCATTGGCCCAGGATCCAGCCCATCAGATCCCAGATCAGGACGAGCGCGTGCAGAACGCCATCAAACACGCTCGCTTCTGGGACACAACGGACCTCAAGCCCTCGCAGGACAGATACAGGTAACACAATGGAGTGTTCTTACATTGACCCAGAGCGGTTAGAGCGTCCATATTATGTTGAAGAGACTTTTATAACCTCGTAACCCCTGCCTTAAACGAGTGCATTTTCCCAAGTTCACCTTTACCCAAATCTAAAAGCTTCTCGACTGGAGCTTACAGCCCGCTTCTAGGCCAGAGTAGCGCTTCATTTGAAAACTAAGACCTACAAAACTCATCGTGACTTTTTTTGTTGCGTTGTCGCTGCGTTTATGTCACGTTTTTGTCTGGTTTTCATAGGTTTATATTGACTTGTTTTAGTCATTTTTTTGTTACTTTCTTCATCGCTTTTCCCCCCCTTCTTTTTGTCACTTTCTAGTCGTGTTTTTGCTGCTTTTTTATTGTGTTATTGTTCCTTCTCCAGCATGATTTTGTTGCTCTTTTGTCACTTTTTTGTTGTATTTTCATCCTTGTTCTTGTCATGTTTTTACAGCTTTTTTATTGTGTCATTTATTGTGTTTTCTGGCATATTGTTGTTGCGTTTGTGAAGCTACAAACCTTTGCCGCACGTCCCGTCAAATGACGATGAATGAACGGCCCTGTACATGAATCAAGAATCAGGCCTAATCGCAGATGTTTTTATTTTTTTTAATGTTTTGCAGTAAAATCTTGCTCCAGAACCTGCTCCACCTGTGCGCCAGCCTGCACCCCTCTCACCCCGCACTGGGACGCAGACTCCTCTCTGAGAAATACTCCCTTGCAGCTACGTGGAATAGAGGTACCATAGTGAACCTTTCTGTACAAGTTTACCATTACCACAGCCTTAAAGCGCCGACTTCAGGTGTGCTTGAGTTTGCATTGTCTCCCCAATGCAAGGATGGAAAATCCTCAGGTCGTTTTACTGCCACGGCATGTTGACAATCCGTCCGAGAAAACAGCAGCAACTAGATTTTCTCCCACAACGGCGGATTTAAACTAATATTTACAATCACAATGTTTTTGTGATTGTAAACATTAGTAAGATCTGGTCAAATTGTCTGGGGAAACCTGCGGTCAACCTGGGTCATACAGGGCCTTTAAAGTGAAGTTCCTACAAAAATAGACCTTTCTGTGAACGGGTTGCATTAGAGGGCTTGTGTTTGTCTCTAGGGGAGGACCTTTTCCAGATCCGTGGTCAGAACGGTCTCCTGTCCACCAGCATGGACCCTCTGCCCGCGCTGTCGGAGGCCCAGCAGGTGGAGGAGACTACAGAGCACACTCTAGAGACCTTCTACCCTGTGTCTCCCACCATCGACCTGCAGCAGGTCAACGTCTACCACCAACACAAGAACTCCATAGGTATTGGATTAAAAGTACAAGTTAAACTTAAGTTATGTCAAATTTGGTTCATGGCAGTAAAATCTCATACCCTTTTTGTTCAGTCTTGGTAATAAAAGTGTTGTGCGAGGCAATTGGCTTGTTGTACAAGTTGGCTTTGACATTTCAGCCAACCAGACTGGATTAAATAATGTTTTAAAGATTATGTGGTAATAATAGACAACTGTGCTGAAGCTCAATGCTAACATGAAATAAAAACAAGTGAATGAAATTAAAACTACGGACAAGACAATAATTTTTATCTCGATTATCTCAGATGTATGGTACTATTTTAGAAAGTCATTTGAATAAAATATATATTATAAATATAAACCGGTCGACCTTTATGCACACATGTATTTACACTCTACATCAGGGGTGTCAAACTCTTTTAAAGCGGGGGCCAAACATGTAAACTTAGTGTTGGTTGGGGGCCGAAACACACAGAACGTCTTTAGACTAAATATGGATTTGATTATTTTTTATTGTTTAATATGCCTTTAACCTCTTACTCCCGACGATTTAGGAGACGCAACGCTATCGCTAACCTGCCGCTAAGACCTGCTTCTTAAAAACACACTGAGGACAATCCGCAGCTAAAAACGATCAAATGTGTTTAAAGCTGGATGGCAGCTTTTAAAGCTGGGGTACCTGATTTTTCCTGTTCAAACACTGACATTTTTTTGTTTTGGCCCAAACTAGTTTCTAGCTCTCACAGTCCCTCCTGTGTATTCAAATTGTTAAAATAATTAAATGTACATGCACATTTCACACCCATATACAGCATTGAGTGGTGACAAGGTGAAGCAGGGGCAGGGCCACCCCCAAGATAAATTCCACTAATTTAGATTAGACTTCTAGCATCCATTGCTCAATAAAACTTTAGGTGAAGACAATACAACACGGTCTGTGTTTTGCTGTGTTTATAACATACTCTGAGGTGGCAAAAATAAATGTCTTCTACAACACCAACAACGGCCCGGCCCGAATACAGCACGCGCAGGGGGGCTTCAAGGCAAAAAGGTTGGGAACCACTGATGTATTTTAAGGGAAATCACAATTTAAAAGGTCACAAATATGAACATCCATGTCTTGAGTCATTTAGGTAATATTATGTTAAAACGTTCTAATGTTCCCCTGTTTGCCGCAGGTTTCCGCGAGGGCTACCCATACCCTCACGCCCACACGCTGTACTTCGACGACCCCAATAGCCCTCGCTGCACGCTGCGCCCAGAGCAGTTCCAGGCCAAGATGGTCATGTTCGCCTTCGGAAACGCTCTGGCCCGGGCGTATCTCCAGTACGGGGTAAGACTCGAGCAGGCATGGACACGGTGAGGAGAAATCCACTGGTTACAGTGGTTTGGTGATGCACTCTTTTCAACTTGATAACTATTTTATATTTGCTGGGTAAAAGTAAAAATGTAAAATGCAAGAAGAATAAAAACCCGCACAACTGCGTTTTAGCTCCCACAATGTGAATGTTTACTCACACCACGCTGTAACGTTTCGGACTAAGAGTCCTTCATCAGGCATGAATCCGGGACCAGGCACACCTGCTTTTGTAGTGTGTCTGATTAAACGGGGGTCACATGATGCATGTTGACGTTAATGGGATTTTTTTTTTACATGCGCTCAACATTTCTATATACATAGTATATATAATATTTACACAAGATAAACATTTTGGGAGCTAAATCGCAGTTGTGCGGGTTTTTATTCTTCTTGCATTTGTTACCTCTTTTTTGATCCAGCACACTGCTCAGAAAGGGATGTGCGTGTTTTTTTTATGTTAAAATGGACGTTGAGAATGTCTGTATTTGTACTCTATTTGCACTGATCAGAATTAGCGGAGCACACTGCATCAAGGTGAAGGAAGAAGTTTGTCCAATGTGGAGCAAATTCCATTTTTAAAACAATGCTGCCACCTTCTGGTTGGATTCCACCTGACATAATTACATTTTAAGCTGCTCTACTTTACAATACGATAAATAATTACTCAAGTAAAAGCAACAAGTATTTGGCCGAAAGACTGCGTAACTGGTTAAGCGTAATAGGCTTTTTTCACTTTGACACAGGATCCGACTTGTGGCCAGATCCCACATTCTCCGTGTTCGCCCCGCTCTCTGCCTCTGCCCCTCGCACGCAGGGGCAAAAACAAACCTGCGAAAGAGAAAGAGAAGGGGGCTAGCTTAAAAGCAATTTCCTCTGTGACCGGGGTTTACAGCTCGTCTGCTCCGACCTAAATAGTTATTATTTTATGAGGAGCTTATTTCACAGCGGAGTGGAGCTGAGCGAACAGGCGGACTCTGGGGGTTAGACGGGGTTCAAGTGGGTTTGGAACCCTCCAGTACTGGGTTCCGCCACCTTGGGTAGTAAAAAAAAAGTGTTTTGACAGACCATCATCAACACCAAATAAATGAAGAAGAAGAGGAGTGTTTGGATATCATTGTTAATTTGCTTCTGTCCAGCAGCAGTAGCTCAGTCCGCTTTCCTTCTTCACACAATCTTTCCTCTGATCTGATCCTCTGAATCTGACCGGTTTAAAAGCAATAAAAAAGTCAGGAATCCTGGCTCCAGTTTAGTCTTTAGTGTCGTCTGGAGCCTGTGTCTCCTCTTCAGCTAAGCTACAGACGGAGGAAGAACGGGACGGAGCTGACGCGAGTAGCAGAGGGACTGAGGGGCCCCACTGGGAAACACCTTTGACAGTACATTAAAAAAAAGAATGATAACAATCATAATGTAGACTGTTCTGATTTTCATCACTGTATAAAGCTGATTTAAACAGATACCCCAGATTGCATTAAATTGTATCTGATTAATAAAACACTTGTTGCTGTTGCTCTAACTTTCTGAGAGTATCTCAAACAAGAGCACATATAAAGAAGTGTTACTCTGTAAAAAAAAAAAAAGGTTTATTTTTTTATTTAAAAAAATAAAGTAATTACAAATTATATTAAAGCAGAACTAAGTAAACTTGCGCCCCTAGAGCCCACTGGGGCTCCCCTCATTAATTTTCCCCTCATTAACTGTCGGTGAGAGTAAATATTAAGCTGATGGAAAAGACAAAGGGAGATGGGGATATTGTACATTGTGCCACAATTTTACACAATGGAGGTATTTTTTTTTCACTCTAACTTGGTTGTAAATACTGCTAAAGAGGCGGTAGCCCACAGTTAGCTTTGCCCCTTTAGCCTTCTTCTGAACGTGGTTTCATTATTGTGTATTGGTGCCCCGGCTCGGTGCAGGGAAAGTTGCAATACACGTGTTAAACCATTACCCACAGAGGGACTACAAAAAGGATTCATTAAGGTAAACAAGTTACTTAGTTTTGCTTTAGCACCTTCTGTTAAAAGCAAATAAAGCCCTGCATGGGCCTGATTTCTGGGCCCAAGCCCGGCCCGGCTTTTTTGTCTCTCTCTCTTTTTCCCCTTTTTTCCAAATGCGCTGCAACAGTTCACCGATCCATTGGGCAAAAAATGTCCATGAACATCCCAAGGCTTTTATCATCGCAGCAACACCAAATACTTCACTCGGAGCCGAGCTGAGACGAGGAGGAGCCACGGCTGCCCGGCCCGTGGGCCTTTGGGCCGTCGGGCCCCCTCAGGCCTCGGACTCAAATGCAGGGCTCTACAAGCAATCCATACACAGCCTTTCATATATTACCCCAATGTAGCGTTCTGAGTCTTCTATATTAGACTTCCATCACCTCTGGGTTGGACAATGGGAAGCAACCAAATGTTTTATTCAAAGATATTTCATATTCAAGTAGAAGTGAAACTACTGTGTTATGCAAATATTAGTATCTGAGTAAATGTGACTTACCTTGTTAATTAAGTCTATGTTAAAGGACAACTAGGCACAAAATCATCTTTTTTGAGCTTATAAACTGCATAAACATGTTTCTTATAGTGCTCTCTACATGTCCTGGTAATTTTTTTTACATTTTTGTGCAAATTAGATAAAATCTCACTTTTGAGCCTAAAACCGTCTGTGTAGCGCCCTCTCTACATTTTCGAGGGCACTAAATTTGAATTTCGTGCCTGTCCTCCCCATTCGCTCTGCCAGCTGTGTAACGTCACTTTGTGCTGTGTGACGTCCGTCGCTCTGCCGCTCGGGTATAAAAGCCAAGTCTCGCACACGCCCCCGTAGCGAGTTGGAGTTGGAATAGCGAGCGAGCATTTTACATAGATTTTCAGGTTAGCAATTTATTAGCATAGTATTTGATCTACAGGCTCCGCTCTGTGTGTGAACCACAGCACTCACATCCCCGACCTCTCCTACTAAATAAAGACAAATGTTTCCCCAAAATACCCAGATTCACTTATTTAGTGACATGGCTGGATGTTTTCACGTTGAAACTACAGACACGATAAAGCTGTATCGGGCAGACAGAGATAATCAGGGCTGTCAGTGCTGATGGGGCTGAGGGCTTTTTACTGTAGTCTCCCCCAGGGAGAGCTCACAGACACCGGGGGCAGCGGTTAGCCATCCCCTGCCTTGGAGGCTCAGAGCGGGGCAGTGTGTGACTGAGTGTCCGCTAAAGCCAGGAGGGGGAACGGGGAGATACGAGCGCCAAATGTCCGCCGCGTGTGCTCGGCATGTAGCCGGTACGACAGGCTCGAGAGTCCGGTACAGTGGCGCCACATCGTCTAAATGCGGCATAACGGGAGTCAGTCAGTCCTGGTCACTCTGGCCCTTGGTCTGAGACTGTCAACAGAGCAGAGACCGCGCACACACTCCCCTGCCCCGCGTCCCCCCAAAGCCTCCCGCCACACCTCTTTCTCTGAGTTTTTTTAATTTTGGGAGTGGGTGGAGTAAGCTCTGGAAGGGGGCCAAAACGGGTTTAAAAACTCCAAAGTAACATGTTGTTCTTCTGCCGTCAGACGGAGCCTCTGGCCCAGCTGGAGCGCCCGGTGGTGGTGCAGGTTGTGGGCACCAACGGCAGGTTCTTCAACTTCCTGGTTTTCCAGCTCAACACAACGGACCTATCGGAGGACAGCGGCGTGAAGAACATGGTCAGCCCCTCTTCGTGTGCATTTCATGTTGTTTCGCTCTATACGAATGTCCCCTTTGCTTTTTTTTCTTCTTCTCCAGGTTTGGTTAGAGAAGGACTCGGCGCTGTATGAATACGCTAAAGTGCGGCCGCTCATCAAGAAGAAGGAAGTTCAGGTACGACCTTTTTGATGTAGTATCTGCATTTGTGATTGGGTTGTTTGGCTTGTCACAAATCAACGTTGTCATTTTCTGCACATGTTGTTAAGGCCACACCACATAACATTTCACCCAATAAATCGAATAGTATTTCTGGCAGAGCATTTACTTTATTGTGGCTATTTTTATTTTTATTTTTTATTTATTTTAAAAAAATCTCTTGAGACGCTCTTCCTTAAAGTGATATGGTTGATATATTTAGGTTTACAGTTTTGGCCACTCATAGAACAAAATTTTATGTTTTTTTTACTCCCTAATCAACAATAAATATAGTAAACAGAAAGGGCTCAGGTGGTCACTCCTCTCCCTCGTAGTTAAATACACTGGGGCTTATAGACGTGCAGCGCGGAGACATGTACTTCATCAGCACGTGGAGAGGAAAGTTTCACTGCAGCAGAAGGGAAAGACAGGAAAGAGAGGCGGACCTGAGGATTTAAAGTGAATTCATTTTGCCTCGTCAGAGTAATCCAAACGTCCTCATGCAGCGCGTAGTCATTCTTTCTTCGTGCAAAAAGGAGGCATCAAAGCGAGAATAGTTCACCAGAGGTCGGCCGCATTCACACCACAACCGCTCCAACGCAATCGGGGGGCTAAATGCTTTCCCAGGTGTCGCTGCTGCGGTTGAGCTCACTGTAGGAAATCACTGTAATTTGCGTAAAATGAAATGAGGAAAATATCCAGCTCTTTTCATAATTAAGATTTGATTCAAACCATACACCTTAAAGGGTGTATGCTTCTTTGTGTTTTGAGCCGCTAGCGCATCTTTGAGTAATCTTTGGCTCACTGGTGGCAATTCTTAGCAGTGCCAAGTTGGCTCCCAAACAGTTCCTCCTGAGGACAGCCAATTGGATCCTCTGGCGCGGTGCTGGTGACCATATTTTGTTATCCACTTGACTTTTTTGTTCGAAAACCCTCAGGATCTTTTAAAGACATTCAAAATGACTGCGTTACTGCGTCCCACCTCAGCACGCTGTGAGAGGCCCTGCTTATGCAGCTCAACAACCCGAACACGGTCTCAATGAGAATGTTTTTTTGCCTTTACCATCAGGACCGTGTCATGACCGTGTGAAAATGACACTGAATCCAAATTTTTGCACAAATTGGACCTTTCAAAGGCATGTGGTCTTAAACATTTCAAGGTTCAGGAAGACTTCTTCTCTCAGCTTAAACGTTTGATCAGCTGCAACAATAGACTATTTCAGTTTATTATTTGATTTCAATAAAACACGTACTCAATTTTTCTGTTGCATCACTCCCACTTCTTCTTGTTCCATACTGTAGATCCAAGCATGCAAAACGCCATTTTTCAAGTGGTCTTAAACTTTTTAGGTGCATTGAGTTGCCTTGTGTACAAAATGCGCTGTTTAATTAAAGTTGCCTTGATTGGGACTGTATTAGATTTAATCGGTTAGGTCTTCATCCAAATCCATTCTTTGATTACCCACTGCAAAAAATAGAATTTTCTGTGTGTAGCTGGTCATTAGGAGAAGGCTTTGTATTGCTGGCAACAGTAATATAAAATGTTACGCACTGTACTTTGAATTAACCTGTTGGAGTGTGGTGCAAATGAGTTTTTGGAGCAGATGTTTAAAGTGTCGTTATCATGGCTTGCAGGTCCCAGCTGGACTGGCAGGATACAACCCCGAGACCTTCAGGAAATTCCTATCCCTGTATCTGCATGGAGCCGTGTAGAACTGAGCCCTCCAAGTTCAACCTGCGGACTGAAAGTACCTTTTGTTACTGTATGTATAGGATTATCAGTCAATAAACAGCATTGAAATCGTCCTGACGTTTTCCTGTTATGAGTAAACTATACAGTAATAAAACCTGCTACGATTCCAAAAATGAATGTATAGACCATAAACCATAGCGAGATTGGTTTAAATGAAAAAAAATTCAATTTTTGCTCATTATTAACGTGTTTTTACTGGACTAAAAAAGCGCATTCAGTTGCCTTGAGTGGTATAAATAAAGTTGCCTTGTCTTAACTAATAAATGTTGATTGTTTGTGGAAAACGGTAACGACTAATCTTAACAAGCAGAAAACTGTTATTAAATGTATTTCAGTGCCATCTACAAGACTGATATTACAGTAGAAGACAAGCTCACAGTGCTATAAACAAGGTTTGATCTAAACAAACTTTCAATGAATCTGAGTCAAATAAAATATTATATTTTTGGAAATAGAAAAATCAGTGATCATCAACTCTACAAATTAATGATACAGAAATTGAACAAGTTTTTGCCAATACATTTTTAGGAGTTACCGTTGATGGAAAACTTGAATGGAAATCACAGATGAGTATATTAAAAACAAAATGAGCAATAACCATTGCTGTAATTCGGGCGTTCCGCTCTCCCCAAAATCGCATTCGATGGGCGGGGGAGCGACTGATTGTTGCGTTGCATTATGGGTAATTGTCACCATCACAACTTCCAGATTTGTTTACTGGCGCGTTTTCGTTCGCTCTGCTCTGTAATCATCTTCAAAAAAGTATAAAAGTTGTGTAGGTAATATTTATGATGCAGACTTTGACTGTTCCGAGTCCCCGCTTCCCCTTAGAGCATGTTTGATTGAACTTTGAATATGATTATTCAATTTAATAGCTATCAGAGTCACATAAAGATATATAAACTAAAACGGCACTGTAAACTAGAAAAAGGCAAATAAAACTCAATGCTAAATTGTGTATACAATATGCATGAAGAGCACACGCAGGAGTCAGAACTTTAAGGAGCTATACCTGATTTTACTTCTAGAAATGGAATGAAATGTATTTAGTCTTCCTTTAGTATATTGTAAACTCAAAGGTTTGTGGAGAAAACGGCTTTGCATCAAATGATAAAACATTTGTATCATGTTTTTCAACTTTCAGGCTATTTTTCTAGCATTTCTATGAAAGTGACTCTGAAAAGTGACCCTGCAAGTTGTGAAATGTGCCTATAAACTTGTCCTTGTAAAATATTTGCAAGGTTACAAATGAGTTTGGACTACAGCATTTTAATTTAGTGGCTTACCCGTTCATTGTTTGCAATTAAACAAAAAATCAGGCATAGCTCCTTTAAGTCCGGACTCGTGTGTGTGTGTGTGTGTGTGTGTGTGTGTGTGTGAGAGAGAGAATTCTCACATTACTTTGTCAGACTCAACAGGAAACACAAAATAATCATTGTGTACATTATTAAATCATCAGATTGTTATGTTGTTGTATGCCTGCATTGTAAAATGAACATTGGTTATAAATATAAAATGTATTGTATCAGGACCCACTTGAAAAAGATGGTTCGTCGCAATGGGGCTATCCTTGAAATAAATTAAACATTAAATTAAATTAAACTTACTTTTTAAATTATTTTTAAATTACTTGCAAAGTTGTACTCAAATAGTTGAGTACATTGGCTACTCTAACCACCTCTGTCAAAATTCCATAACTGTAGACTATATGAAAATAACAGAAGCCTGGGGTTAGTGCATGGGCGTGGGGTTGGCCCGTCATTCAAGATTCAAGATTCAAGATTTTTTTTATTTGTCAAACCATGTGACTGATTTGAAATTATATTTCTCTCATCCTTGATTGTGGAGCGGGGGGTGGGGGAAGAGGGGCGGAAGGGAGGGCAGGGAGTTCAGCTTCCCGATGGCTTTGTGTATGAAACTGTTCTTAAGTCGGCTCGACCTGGCCCGTAGATTCCGCAGTCTCCTCCCAGAAGGCATTACTCTGAAGAGACTGTGTGATGGGTGCGTAGGGTCCCTGGTGATTCTGACGGCTTTGCGGGTGAGACGGGTGGAGTACATGTCCTTAATGGAGGGGAGAGGAGCTCCACAGATCTTCTCCGCTGCTCTCACGATGCCGTGCCACACGGTGATGGAGCTGGACAGGACGCTCTCTATAGTCCCTCTGTAGAAGAACCACACAGTGATGGAGCTGGTCAGGATGCTCTCTATAGTCCCTCTGTAGAAGAACCACACAGTGATAGAGCTGGTCAGGACGCTCTCTATAGTCCCTCTGTAGAAGAACCACACAGTGATGGAGCTGGTCAGGACGCTCTCTATAGTCCCTCTGTAGAAGAACCACACAGTGATGGAGCTGGTCAGGACGCTCTCTATAGTCCCTCTGTAGAAGAACCTCACAGTGATGGAGCTGGTCAGGACGCTCTCTATAGTCCCTCTGTAGAAGTACCTCACAGTGATGGAGCTGGTCAGGACGCTCTCTATAGTCCCTCTGTAGAAGAACCACACAGTGATGGGGCTGGTCAGGATGCTCTCTATAGTCCCTCTGTAGAAGAACCACACAGTGATGGAGCTGGTCAGGATGCTCTCTATAGTCCCTCTGTAGAAGAACCACACAGTGATGGAGCTGGTCAGGATGCTCTCTATAGTCCCTCTGTAGAAGAACCACACAGTGATGGAGCTGGTCAGGATGCTCTCTATAGTCCCTCTGTAGAAGAACCTCACAGTGATGGAGCTGGTCAGGATGCTCTCTATAGTCCCTCTGTAGAAGAACCTCACAGTGATGGAGCTGGTCAGGATGCTCTCTATAGTCCCTCTGTAGAAGTACCTCACAGTGATAGAGCTGGTCAGGATGCTCTCTATAGTCCCTCTGTAGAAGTACCTCACAGTGATGGAGCTGGTCAGGATGCTCTCTATAGTCCCTCTGTAGAAGTTGCACATAACAGAGGCTTGGACTCTAGCTCTTCTTAACTTAATTCCGACACCTCTCCATCGCGACACACCGTCATTCCGACATGTATGTATAGGATTATCAGTCAATACACATTTAAATTGTCTCGACGGTTTCCTATTATGAGTAAACTATAACTATTTAGGCGCACGAAAGCCTGCTGCGATTCCAAAAATGATATTCCAGTTGATTTTTAGTCTTTAGACGAGATTGGTTTAAAATGTAAAAGTATTTTCAAGTATTTGGAATGTTCTTTCATTTAAATTTTAAATGAAAGAAAATTCCAATTACTTGAAAATACAGCTAAATGTTTAAATATAAAGTTATTAGAGACACTATGAGAAACATGAATGAGAATGTGAGATTTTTTAGGTCCATGCAGTAGTATTATTTAATGAATAATAAACCGTTAAAACCAGGATATTCTGAAGTTAATAAATTACTTTTTCAATTGTAAAAAGGGCAGCTAAATAGGCAAGGACATTGGGTTTGTGGTTATTCCATGAAAAGAGGAAGTATAAACTAATCGTGGTGTATCAGCAACATTTTTGTTGTCTGGACTCTGGGCTTTTTCAAAGTTTTGCCCATGTTGCTCAAAAATTGCTACTGTTTAGTAGGCTACTACATCCTCAAAAGAAAGATCTTAAGCCTATTGAATATTTCCCAAAAGCAGTGGTTTTAAAAGGGCTTCATAGAAGAAGACTAAATAAACTGGAACGAGTTCCTGTCGATTTGTTGTAGCTTGTTATTGCGCCACACCAGGTTTATTGCCACTGCCTGAGGGCAATGCACCGTCTATGTAATAAATACCTTTACTACTCCAGCAGCTATTCACAATAACAGTTACAAAAACAATATCAATATAATCTCCCTAATCTTATAGTTATACTTTTAGAAGATGTAGAAGATGTATAAGATACATAATTTCACCCTTAGTCTTCAAAACCTCATAACAAATAGTGCGACAACCTAGTAGAAGAAAATGTATCCCCTTCAAACAAATCTGTGAGTGTAAAAAAAAAAGACCTCTATGGAAAATGAACTTAAAAAACTGTACCTTACATTTATATAAAGTGCATAAGACACATTAAATGTTTTGCTAAAACATAATTATATTTAAGATTTTGCTAAAGATCGTACCCAGCTTTCTTTAGTTTGGCCATTTTTGTGATGTTTATTGTTTCACTTCCTTATTGGACACCGAAAGGAAGTGACATAGTTGAAGGCAAACATCTCTTCATTAAAATAAGTCATATTTTCAAAAGCATAAAAAAAATGGTCATATGCACTTTAAATACCAATTCCCTCTAAAAAACAAACAAATAAATGAATCGAGACAAAGTCAGTATTTACATCAGTGATAGCAAACTATTATCACCTGTTTTGCAGTGTGACGTTATCCCTATAAAAGCATCAAAAACTAATTTGAAAGAAATTAACCATATTTGTGTGCCTCGAAACCTGAGCCAATGATGGAATTTGTGTAAATGAGTGTTTTTGGTTTGAAAGTCTCCACCTGGAAGCTGAAGTTGAGTCCTTTGGGGACACTCCTCTCTGTTTTCACGCTGCACCCGCTGCCCCCTCTCCAGGTTTGTTTGGTTCATGACTTTTAGAAACTTTCACAAATGTGTTGTTATGGTTGACTCGCGTGAAACAGACATTCTTTTCGTTAGCGTTAGGGAAAGGTTTGCACCGCGTCGCGTTAGTCTGTGCGCCCATAATTTGCATGAAGTGTCGTGAAAGTGTAAAGTTTGCATGGACAGGCTGAACAGGCTAACCACCAGGCGGCTACATGGGCATTTTTGCTCTTCGCAGTCACGACTAAGTGCAGTTCATGACGACTCATGAAACGAATCCATAAAGGGTCCAATATAATGTTGTCCTGTAATTCTGTATATAGAGGGCTCGTGTACCGTGAACCATTTCCGTCTGCCGTACCTTTCTGTTATAAACTTGTCAAGTGTCTGGACTCCAGACGCTGAATAACATGAGCGTTGACATTAGCCTTTATTGCTACTGCGTTTAAAAAAATATAATAATAATAATAATAATAATAATAATAATAATAATAATAATTTATTGTGTTTAACTTACTTTATAATATTAATATGTAAAAAGTCAAAGTAATATTTTTGCCGACTAAAATTGGACTAAATAAAAATGAAAAGAAGAGAATAAAATCATCCAAACTTCACTGACTATTTAAAAGAGCCTCAAATCATTTAAATTCTCTGCCAAATGAACAGCTCTGAGCTTTGTTCATGTGGAAGAAGCTCCGTGAAGCAGAGGACCGCGATTTATATATGATTATAATACATATTTTAATAAATGCAAAGTCGAATAAGGTTGTCTTCAATTTAGTCGACTTTACATGTAATTTTAGTCGACTAAACCTAGACTATAATTGAAGAGATTTTTTTTTAATTACCTGTACTAAGCTAAGTTAATTAAATTACCTGTACTAAGATAAACTAAGACTAAAATTAAATCAAAATATGTTGTCAAAATTAACACTGTCTGGACCTTCTGTCTTTGACTTATTGTATTGGGGAATAAGAAAAAGCAATGAATGGAAGGAATGGCTAAATTCTTAAAATGTTGTGATACTAAACCTGTTTTTATTGTATTCCTAAAAGAACTGTTACCTCTAAAGGACTATGTCGATCCAAAAAGGCAGTATGGCTTTATAACAACATGAAGTTCTTAGGGGCTATCTTTAGAAGGCTTTCTTATATCACATCTCCAACATGTGCTAGGCTAATGCTGTGATCATGGAGAGGAAAACGAGCCCGCATTGTTTTCATCTGACATCTCTGTCCAAACTGGGTCCTCCTCCGCAGGAATGCTCCTGGGCCTGTTTTCAAATTGTAGCGCGTATCTAATCTGAAATCTTGCAGGCTTATCTCCTCATGTTTTTGTGGTCTTGTGCATGTGCAGAGTCAGCAGCAGAGATGAGTGTGCACGTGTCCGATATGGAGAGAGACACAGAGGAAGAAGAGGAAGAGGAAGATGAAGAGAGCCCTCTGAACCCCACAGTGGTGAGGATGAGTCAGATCGTCATGCCCTGCCACAGTAACCACAGACAGGAGCTGAGCGTGGGACAGCTGCTCAAGTGGATGGACTCCACCGCCTGCCTCTCCGGTCAGTGCCACAGAAACGCTCACCTAACTTTAAATTAAGAAAGTTTAGTTGTTGGTATGTTTTCGCATCAGAGCGGTGAATCATTGGTTTCCTAGTTTGAAAACAGTAAAAACAAGCATTCATTTTTAGTCAACGGCATCTTTGCAAATCGGGTTTCCATGGCACATTGAAAAGCAGTAAAACTCATTAAATTGTATTCAAGTTGGCATTAAATGTACATTTATTGGAAAATTGTGACATTCTTCAAAAAGTTCATTAAAAAAATGAGTCTAAAACTGTGTTTCCCCCACTGGGAAGCATGCCTCCCTGGGGATGGGCCCAGAGCTTTGGCTGGTCAGAGGGACAGGTCATAAATTATATTATTGAGCAAATGATATGGTTACAAATAATGAAATACAATCAGAAAATACTACAGATGCATTAAACATTCCAGTTCCAGTTTATTTTTTTTAAATAAATGCTTATTAACAATTATTTTCATGTTTTGAGGGGGCCATGGTTTTGGACTGTTAAAAGCTAAAAAAAAGTACCTTTGGGTGCCTTAGCTTTGATATTTCACTTTTTAAGACATACATTCTAGTGTGTTGAAAACGAAAAATGAATTGATCCCACAAGCACAAAAATCACACCTGGATTAGCCCTCTGTTGATGCAGATGAGAGTGAATCAGTTTTAGTCTCCTTCTATTGTTATGCTTTCTAGTTTTTGGGCCAATTCTTTTGAGTAACCTGAAATGAATGAATGACGGGTTGATCTGTTTGTTTCCAGCTGAGCGGCATGCTGCGAGTGCATGCGTCACTGCCTCCATGGACGACATCCACTTCGAGCACACCATCAGGTAGAGGGCGCTGTAAGTGTAAGATGGCGACTGTAGAGTTGATCTAACAGCTGTTTGTCTGTGTGCAGCGTGGGCCAAGTGGTGAACATCAAGGCCAAAGTCAACAGAGCCTTCAACACCAGCATGGAGGTCAGACTGCTTTAAGAACACGGACATATCATACAGCTCCAGAAATATATGGAAAAACAGGATTTAAAGCTTTAAAAATGCTTTATAATATTATTTTTATTATTTTTTTGAGTGCTAATCTTCTTTTCAGCATCAGGCTTCTGAATATTACAAAAAACTCAAAAGATTTACTCATCTAAATTAAAACAACTTCGATAAAAACTATATAGTGTAGCATGAATCTGTTCAGAGTATAAGTGGATACACATGGCTGTACTGTACATTAGCAGCAAGAAACCTCAGGTGAAGTGACTATAATGTATTGCACATGTGGTGACTCGCATTATAATTGCATTGTTAGCACTGTTTGCAGGTGGTCTTAGTTTAGCCTGTGTTCTCTGTGTGGAGGTGGGCATCCACGTGAGCTGTGAGGACCTTTTCCTGGACCGTCACTGGAGGGTCTGCCACGCCTACGCCACCTTCGTCACCCAGCGGTCTAAGACTGGGAAGAAGGTGGGTTCAGCAGCACTGAAACGGCACTTTAGGGCATGTGTACTGTACCGGCTGACGTGTGCTCCGGCAGGTGATGCTGAAGCCGCTGACCCTTCGCTCCCACACGGAGCAGGTGGAGTACAGCCTGGCAGCAGAGCGCCGCAGGGTCAGGATGCTCCACGACGACATCATCCGAGACCTGCTGTCCTCCAAGTCCATGGAGCAGGGTGAGACGGAGGGATTTAGTATGAAAAAAATATCGTTAGTTGATATGCAATCCTCTGGTTTGCTGACGAGACAAAACTTTAGGTCCTGTTCTCTCAAAATTAGGTTTAGTAGCCCCTACAGACTCCAAACTTCCCAGGATTAAAGATTTTTTTTTTTTGTATCTGTTGAATTTTAAATCCTCCCCCTAAAAAGGCAACATTTGAATTTTTACAGAATTGTTCACTCATATCTTATTGAAAAGCAAGATTCTAAATCTCCTCTGAGAAAATCTTCATAACCAATTTGTCAACAAAATAAAACACACCCTTAAAGATGAACAAGCCGTTACCTGGGAGGAGCTTAAAGCAGAGCAAAAACAAAACATGATATACTAATGCAAAGGTGTCCGAATGTATTTAGAACAAACTGAATAAAGCAATGACTGATCTCTGGTCTTTGGGGATTGTTGTTTTTGCAGGTGGAAGTGTGGAGGTGGAGAAGGCTGTGTCTGCGGTGAAGACTAAAGTGGAGAGTGTGGAGCTGGTGCTGCCTCCTCATGCTAACCACCAGGTCAGCTCTACTGTCTGCGTCCCAGCTGTACTGTGTTTGTGCTGCTCTGTGTCAACCGCTCTGTATTGTGTCTGTAGGTGAACACTTTTGGAGGACAGATCATGGCCTGGATGGTTAATGTGGCCACTATAGCTGCCAGGTATATATATATATATAGAGTTACTTTTATAACATTACAATTGTTAATCTTTTTGATGTGGCATCGGTCGTGTTGTTTTTTGTTCTCGTTACGTAAAGCGGCTTTGAGTCCATCAAAAGTGCAAGACTGTATTCATACTATACTCTGACATAGACCCCAACGCTGACCCTGTTATGACTTTGACTTCATCTTTCTGCAGTCGTCTGTGCCAGGGTCACCCCACCCTGCGAGGGATAGACATGTTTAAGTTCAGGGGCCCCTCTCAGGTGGGGGACCGACTGCTATTGAGGGCCATCGTCAACAACGCCTTCAAGAACAGGTACAGCTCTGATATATGCTGGTATTCCATAAAACTCTTGAATATTGGGATGATGGGTTTATTACTTTTACTAAATCCAAACAAGCAATTTTATTTTTTACTTAACAACTAAAAATCAACTTTTTTAAGCTTATGAATTTAAACACCTGGGCCCCAGTCAGACTATAGGGGGGTAACCTTTTTCCGCCTAGGAGGGGCGCAGTGTGAGATCTTGCTGCTCCCCAGACCTGGGCAGGACAGTCTCCCATGGCCAATAACAATGTTATGTAGAGCACCTTTTTCCTCCAATCAGACTTGCGCGACCGGTGAGGGGTGGTGGGGGTGAGCATGCTTTTTGTTGTAGCGTTTTGGCTTAGTGCAAACTATAGACATTGACCTGGGCTACAGTGGGACATCTCTATGTCTCGGGACACGTACAAACACGGTGGGATGAATACAGTTTTTAGTTGGCCTAATCGAGCTTATAAAAGCTCATAATGCTAAAGGAAGAACATGAGACAGCGCAATGTAAACGAGGAAAATAATGTGAGGCCACAGGAGAGCAGTGCTCTGTGCTGCTTTTAATAAACCACAGTCGACATTCTTCCTTTTATAAGCGACGCCCTCTCGCCTGTGGTGCAGGAACATGGCGCAAAAGCTGCACCACATGCAAGATGACGCGTTTTAGGCGCAAGATCCCTGGAGTCTTATTTTACACATGTTTGAGTAATCCTGTAATTTGTTAGTTTCATTTTTCACTACTGTAGGTTATTCTGCACTCAAAGTGCGTTTATCACAGTACCATCAATGTGTTAGCATGCTGTTAGCGAAACATGGTGGCTTGTGTCCCGTTTTTAGCAAAGGCATTTTCCCCAGCTGTTAGTGGATGGCTCTAGTCACCAAGTCTATTTTCCGCACACCTTTTATAAAATAAAATATCAGTGTTGAGGAGCCCATATGCCGGTTTATAAGCCACAATAACGCAGCAGGACATGTCTGTTTCCATATGTTGTAGTTTTTGGCTGTGTGAGCAGAGTAAGTGTATCAGTTACTTGGAAGACCGCCGTGATTTTGTGATAAGGATGTTGTTAATGTGATTGTGATTAATGTGATTGTGTATAGTTAACATGTCTGAATACTGCAGTATGGAGGTTGGGGTGCGAGCAGAGGCCTACCAGGAGGAGGGGCCAAACCGCCATATTAACTCTGCCTTCATGATCTTCGAAGTTCTAGGCGGGGATGGGAAACCCAGTCTGTTGCCACGGATACGGCCTGAACCTGCAGTGAGTCAGATTTGTTACTACACTGTTGGCGAATTATCGTTAGCGTAACATCCATAACGCAAAAGCCCTTCGTCTGACTGAGATTTACAATAAAACAAAAATTTGAAGTTTTAGAATTTTATGTCATGGTGGTTTTGAGAATTTTTCCAGAATATATGTTTTTATTCAGGCAGAGGTTAAGTCTGTAGCTGCAACACGCCCTCGCCCAAGGCTGCTGAAGCTAAAATGCAATATTATTAGCCTCGAGATACTGTGGAAATGAACGTTCTATAGCCTATCTATTTGAGACTCGAGCGCTCTATACTCGGACAATTTGCTGAAATAATATGTCTTATGACCTGACCCTCTGACCAGGCAAAGCACTGGGCCCCCCTGCAATCCCAGACTTCTACTAAAGCCACAGAGTCCCAGTGGAGTATGGAGAGATTGCGTCTATAGTTTTGTTATCAATAGTGCACAAAGTGGTTGCATTTGTCATTAGGCGCAGTGGTGTCGTCTCAAATTTACTAAACATTGGTCTTTCTCGGATATTCTGGTCTCAACTACAGAACTGCAAAATCCCACACTGAGTGGAGCGCCGATAAACACAGACCATTTGGTGATATTTGGAGTCCTGCTTAGTATTTTTGCTTAAAGTGCAATGTGCAGTGTTGAAAAGGTAATGCACATTTAAGTAATGCAATAGCACCCCCTCCGTGAATCGCCACCTTAACATTTGGATCATTTGGGTTTGAGCCTGAAGGATCCTGGAGCTCTGTTGTCGGGGGCTTCGTGCCCCTGGTAGGGTCTCCCATGGTAAACAGGTCCTAGGTGACGGGTCAGACAAAGAGTGGTTCAGAAGCCCCTTATGAGAGACCAACAGGCCCTGTTAGAACCAGGAGGCCGTCCTTCTGTGGACCCACCACCTGCAGATGAAGATGGATGGATGCAATAACGTTGTAAAATGTTTGGCATAATTGTGCAGCTCTACTGTTTGCAACATATTGCAAACAGTAGACACATAGTTCATTCATGATATTTATTTATTTATTATCAAGTAAAAACAGGATGTATGAAAGGATACAAGGAGGTAAGGAAAGAAGGAAGTCTGAGGATTTGGGTAGAGCGGGTCGTCTCATGATTGGAAGGTCGGGGGTTCAAATCTCGCCTCCTGAAGGTGCACATTGTCATTGTGTCCTTAGGCAAGACACTTCACCCTCCATGCCTCCAGTGTCTGCGTTCACTGGTGTATGAATGGGTGAGTGGTTCCTTGCTGTGAAGCGCCTAATGAAGGTGGAAAAGCGCTATATAAGTTGAAACCATTTAGACATTAATTAAGGAAATGAGAAAGTCCTTCTTTTAAGGAAGGATGTTGAGAGTTATTTTTGTTGTTGAAAAATACCTGACAAATTACCTGAAAAATTTATTAGATTTAATAAAGTAAGGAAGTAAAGAAGGATATAAGGAAAATAAAGGAAGCAAATAAGGATGTAAAGAAGGAAAAAACAATTAGAGGAAATAAAGAAGTGTGTAAGGAAGTAAAGAAGGATGTAAAAATGTAATTGTCATTATCAGGAGGGGACAAGGCGCTTGGAAGAGGCCATAGCCCGTAAGAAGATCCGCCTGGACAGGTACAACCATGGTGCTGTATAAAGTATTGTGGGAAAAGGGGTATTTGATCAAAATAAATCAAGAGATTTAAAATGTTAAATACTCGTTTGCATTAAAGCATTTATACACTTCATTAGTTTTTTGTTTATTTGTTTATTTGAGCAGTATACATTGTGCTCAAAAGGAGTGGGCTAAAGCAAAAAGCTTATGAGCCCCTACATTCGTACAGACGAACTTACAAAAAAAATATATGAACAGTTTATATAATTAATTGAAACAACGCACAACTACAACAACAATCTTGTTTCATGTACGATGTCTAGTACAAAGCAAGTAAAAAAATGTGATCCTTAATATATTTCTTTCAGATTTTTACCCTTGATAACCGAGAGTTACTTTTATGTTATGAAGGTACATTAATAGGTATTATACTCCGAGATCTTGATACTTCCCAGTTGTCATTACCATTCTCAGTATAATTTTAATTTGGGTGTAATTATCATAATCATTATTATTATCATTATCATTATTATTATATATTTATTTAATTGAGTTATATGTGAAGTATGACGTAGCCCTGCATAGTGTGGTGCATTAAAAAGCCAGAGTGTAGAGCGGGCTAGTTGAAGAGAGCAATAACTCCCCATCAACAAACCCCCACACAGCTGCCCTAACAGCTGATTTTGTAGAATATGTTCCTATACTGAGTGGTGCATTAAAGGACAAGGTTTTAAGCCCGTTGGGAGGATTTCCCTCAACAGATCCATAACCTGCCAACCCTAATTCTCCATTGGTGAATTTGAGCAATAGAATGACAACCGTTCCAAGCAGCAACACTCTTCCTTGATTATAGAGGAAAAAATACACATAATTGATCCTCCTGCTCCCCCTAGTGGCAACACATTTCTTCTTGTCTGTATTTCAAAAGTCTTTTGTTTGTATTTATATTTGAACAGGTTGATATTTGGACATCGTTTCATCTCCATCTCCAGTTTATTCCACAATTGTACACCATTAACTGTCGGACTAAAACTTATGTTGGATATACACTAGTCCTTACTTTTGAATGCTCTGTTTATGCCACTCGCTCCTGGACCTTATCGCAATGGAGCTGGAGTCTGAACATTTCTTGTGTCTTGTATTTCAGAAAGTACATCATTTCCCGTAAGCAGACCGAAGTGCCTCTGTCAGTGCCCTGGGACCCCACAAACCAGGTCAGAGGTCAAAGTTCTGAGGTGACAGAGCAAACGCGCTGAATGAGGATCATCTATTGTTATTTTTTTAAATAATTGATTGATTTATGGATAAATAAGAGCTATTTTAAACAGATAAAAGTTACTGCTGTGTTTTTGAAATTAGGAGTAATATTTGGCCATGTGCTTGCGTTCAAGTCCACCACATTTACACTAGTTGGAGATAATATGTCCTTTCTTGTTACCATGTTCTGTAGCTCAGTTCGCTTTATCATATTTTCTAACTCATGTTAAGTAATAATAATAATAATGCCTTACACTGACGAAGAAGTGAATGTAGCGGCGAGATATGGTGGCGACTTCAGTCTAATTAAGGTTTGCGGTAGATCGTGGATGTACTGTGAAAATATCAGCGTTTGTAATGCTGCCCCCGCGAAGGACTATCGCTTTTTCCCCGTTAGCATTGCGTTAGCCGCAACGCTAATGACTCCAGTCCCTCGCTGATACCCGCCCTGATGATGAGCAGAGATGGTGAGCCTGTGCTGCTTGTAAAGAGTAAAGAGTCGTTTGTGGCTCAGTTTAGGAGGCTTATGTTTGGGAATGCTTTGGATAAAGATAAGAACTTATCTCAAAACCATCAAAGCAGTCACCTCTTGTGACGCCCTCTCCCAAGTGGCAAAGGCGCAAAGCGCATATCTGCCACTGAAAATCTCAATGTGCTAGAAGATCTGGCCCTATATCTTTGATCTTGGTGATGTTACAGACTTGACTGTTAAAATTCAGTCCATGATTACTCCTAAATTCTGAACCAGATTTTTAGGTTCTAGTGAGAGAGTTTTAAGTTGACCGAGTGCTAAATACAATTTTTAATGTGACTTCAGGTGTACTTGAGCTACAACAATGTCTCTGCTCTGAAGATGCTGGCGGCTCAGAACAACTGGCGCCTCAGCTCGGAGAAGGACAAGGTATAAACAACAGAGATCCGTGTAACAATCCTTATTCCCCACACTGTCTCTGCTGCTGTAATATCTTCACTGAACATACATGAATTGACCGGCAGAGTATGTGTATTCCAAGGTGCGTCTGTACACCGTGGAGCATCCGTCCATGCTGAGTTTCCGGGTGGAGTCAGAGGTGGACGTACCCGCTCACAGAGCCTTCAGTCTGCTGTCCGACCTCAGGACCAGGAACCAGTGGGACTCTCACTACAAGTAACCATTGTCAAGTGTATACCTTTCCGTGGCAGTGTTGCTCCCTGAGAGTTGTGAAACGTGCCAACTAACAAAACAAAAAAACCCTGCTTTCTCAGTTTAGACTCCTCTAAATCTTGTTCTCATTACATGTGATTGAGGGGCGTGGGAACATCCTTTGTTGAGGAGCGTGTGCCCAATGGAAGGGGCTTGATGGGACGTTTTGTGTCCACACTTGTTTTAGTGGCAAATATGATGTGGTCAAGGGAGCTTTTTTCCTCCGTCCTCGCCGTACAAAGTTGTCACTTCAAAATTCCCCCACAAGGCCGTGTTCCTGATCGTCTTTCGATTTTATTGTGGGGCAATGCCTTCAGGGAAACGGGTGAATGTGTCCAAAAGAAAGAGACGCTCGCTGAGGACCGTTACAACACCTGAAAATGTCGAAAGTACACTGCTCCTATTATTATTTCCTGTGGGTTGTCTCCAATCCCTGGTTTATATCAATCGTTGACAGACCCTGAAGATCTAGAGAATAACATCTGAACCCAAATGACCAATATACCGGTCAACATGCTTCAAGCGTGGACCGAAACCTTCAAAATGGTATGAATCAGTGCATTGACAATAGAGGCCGACAATTAAAAGATTCTTTTAACGATTCTTGTCAAAACTGTAAAAATACTTTCCCATGTCCAAAAAAATAAGAATAAAGAGTTTTGGAACGTGTACAGTTTCTAATTTAGACAGTACAGTTTTACTCGAGTCTAAAAGTTTCTCAACTGGATAGTTTACTGTAATGCCTGATTTTTCCTCGTGTTTCCATGCATTGTTGCTGCGTTATCGTCACATTTTTGTCACTTAAAAAAAACAAAAAGTTTTTGTCACATTTTTGTTGGGTAATGCCTGGATACCCAGATAAGACATGGAGAAAATGTGCTTGCGTAGGTGGGGGGTTAAGAGGTTACTTTTCAAAAAAGGAAGTTCCCACAACCCACCTTGTATTATTGCAATCATTAAATATATACTTAAAACATGCCGCAACAATGCTTATAAAATGTTCATTCCGAATAATAAACGATTTCAATAAATACCATATGAAACAATGTTAAAAAAATATATAAAATGGATCACTTGCTGAAATGTGGCCATAACAGTTGTGTAAAAATATTAAAAGTCCTATATTTTAACTCGGAAATAATGACATCAGTAAATTCCCACAATCGTAACAAACTTAACCTGCTCCCTGTCCTTAGAGAGTGTGAGCTGATCCTCCGTGTGGACGAGGACGACTTCCTGTACCGCGTGGTCGCCCCCTCAGGCCTGGGGGCGGTGGGCTCACCTACAACGCCCTCTACAGGAGAGAAACCACTGCAGGACTTCATACTGTTGGCCTCGATAAGGAAACCCTGTGCCAGCGGGTCAGCTCCAAACTCAATCTTTTATCTTCTTTAAACGGATCCAAAACATTTTGAAAAAGGATGTTGTATTTATGACCCTCCTCCTCAGAGATCCGTATGTGGTTGCCCTGCGCTCTGTGACCCTGCCCACCCACCCTCCGATGGAAGGCTTCACCAGGGGAGAGGTGCTGTGCGCTGGGTTTACCATCCTGGAGACCCCTAACAACAAGTCCCTGGTAAATCACTAATGCACACTATGGAATAGCCAGAGAGTCTGTGGCTACATCGTCTGTTTTGGTTAATGGTAATAATGCGTACAATTATATTGTCACTGTCACACATTGGTGGATGGACAGATATGGGGGAGCATGTCCATGAAGCGCTTTAAAAACGAATGACACATTTTTATATTCAACACCAAAACGGACCCGGAACTGATCAAATCATGTCTGGTGTTTTCAAGTTATGGGATAAAAAGGGTTTGACCTCAGCTGAAAAAAGCTAATTTTTCAGGGTAAAGGATCCGGCAAAGATTTGATCTGATATAATGGTGGGAGTGTTCTGGCAAATATTTTGGCCTGTTCCCTGAATCCATCACATCAGACCAAAAGTGTTCCTGAAAATACTAATTTACAAAGTAAGCGCTGACTGTCACTGAAAAAGTTGTTTTTTCCGAATTGCCGTCATGTACGAGCTTAATATAGAGACTGCTGACGCATAAGACCTGAGGGGGCAGTAGTGAGTATAAACTTGCATCTAGTCACTGACAGGAAGTGATATAGATAAAGGCAAACCATTTTAAACTGTTGCCGTGCCGACCATGTTAAGTAAATAGGAAATGAGTCAAACTGCTAAGGAACTTTACCTTTATCTATGTCACTTCCTGTTACTTAAAAATTCCAATAAAAACGTTTCTGCCCCACATGTCTTCATTAAAAATACTGCTTCACTAAAATAAAATATTTATGCAAATGATGTCATATTTTCAAAAGCATCAAAACCTGCCTATGTGCACTTTAAGTGTTTAGAGTAGAATCCTGCTCTTGTAGCTGGACTGACACTGCAGCGAGTGCACTTTGTTTATGTATAGGTATAGATATGTGGCTCTAGAGCGGAGTTTTATTTTGGTAATTATCTGTAGAACTTTTTAAAATTCAACCAATTATTTGTCCCTTCTTTTATTATTGTTCATCATCCCACCCCTAGTTCAAAGCTCTTTCCAAAATAGTATTAAATGCATACACACTTAATTTCTTAACCACTTTTTGACCACATAACATTTAGAGGTGTGGTACCTGATTTCATACACTAGCCTCCTGAGAACTTGGTTGCCATTTCCCTCATTTTTGATTTTGTAAGCTTTACTGACTGATTTACTATTAGAATTCTGTGCAGCCAACAACCACACAGCAGTGAACCATTATTAAATCCAAAACATGCGTTCGCATAGAAGGAATGGTTTCAAAACCTGAATCCTAGACCTACCGTATTTTCCGGACTTGTAAGTCACACTTTTTTTCATACTTTGGCTGGGTTTACAACTTATACTCAGGGGCGACTTATAATAATACAAATATGTAATTTCACTTGTTTGTTATTTTCACACTGATAGCCGCTAGAGGGCGCTCTAGGCTTGTGTACCAGTATCTACAGCTCCTGTACCACTGAAGATTTAAAAACGGGTAATCGAGCAGCAGAAAGAACGTTTGGAGTGAGTAAGAAACGTGTGAGCAGAGGTTACTCTTACTGCAAGGAAGAAAACAAAAAAAAGGCTCACCTCGAGTCCAAAGCTAGAGCGACAGCGGTTTGTCAACGGTTTACGCCTCCATGCCCAGATGCCAAGGCTGGTGCGACTTATAGTTTGGAAAAGCCGATCATTGTAAGTGCAGTACACCTTTCTCCTCTCTGTGCAGATCTCCTACTACAACCAGGCGTCTCCGGCGGTGCTGCTGCCGTACATCTCCACGGACATGGCCGGCCTCTCCTCCACCTTCTACCACAACTTCTGCTCCTGTAGACGATACCTCACCCACCACAGGCTCCCTTCACACCTGGAGCCTGACCAGACCGACCTGACCGTCCTGCGGAGGGCGGAGAGCAGCGAGAGCGACACGGAGCGCCTCACTGCAGCGATCGCCAGCACGCAGCTGTAGACGAGGCGCCTGAACGCATCACGGACACACTGCTTTGGGGAAACACTGGGAAACTGGACGGCTGGCAGCAGATCAAGTTCTACAAAACATATTAAGATCTAAAGAGAAACGTATTGCAGAAGTGCCTGCCATGTGGTTTTAAAAGTAGTTTATGTAATTTGGGTTGCCAGTTCTTAAGGCCTGTGCAGCAAACCTTAAATCACTGATGTAAATATTACCCACAGGAGATGGTTTCGGTGAGGCAAGAGCACTGCCCTTGTACAAATTAGTACTGTACAAGGACAACTGCTGCCACATTATGTGATTAAAAATATGAAAAAAACTTTTTTTCCTACACCAGTCACAGCCAAGCCACTAATTGATTAATCGTAAAAATAATCTATAGATTAATCGATTACAAAATAATCGTTTGTTGCAGCCCTAAGGACGACTGGTTAATCCTTTGGAACCCAAACATATTTTTTTAGGTGTAAAACACTGATGGATACAAATACACGGTACAGCTGTAAAATAGGAAATTCTTACTGACTTCTATCTGTTCTAGTAAAAACTGTGTAAATATCTTTAACACATGAGATTTTGTACAACAAGAGGTACAGGGTACACGTGCACAGACATTTGGAGGGGCAGGTGCTCAACCAAGATAAAAGGGCAACCCCCAGGAATGTTTTTTTTTGTTTTGTAACTGGTACCACTAACAGACCACTGATTTAATACAGCAACATAAAAAAATTACAATGATGTGGACCTAATAATAAACTAGATTGTCCAACATCGTCCTCTAAAGTCTATCACAAGGCTCTGCACTTATGATTAGCACAAATACAAATAAATAATGCAAAGGTGCTAAGCTACACTTAAAACATCTAGGGTGTCCAAGTCATTGCTTTGTCCATTTCTTAAATAACAATAATCCCCTGGGCTGTCCATGTTCCCGTGCTCCTCCCACAGAGGTACTGTGTCCAGAACCCAGGCAACTGTCCTCCTCACCCTTCTGTCTCCCTCAGCTCAGCTCACACTGGTCTACGGCCAGCCAAGACTCAGTCTGAGTAATAGAGTTCATTTTAAGACCATTTTAAAGCGTGACAAACAGAATCGCTTAAGTTACTGACTTCTTACCGCTGACTTTGTCCGGACGGTCTCGACTCGTCCTCCCCCTGTCGGCCTTTTCGTTTACATTCCCCTTAATAATCCAGTCATGTGGCGCTGGTCGTACATAAGAGTTATCGAATTTACTCAGTTTACTTTACTACCGTGTCTTAGACGGGCTGTACCATCTCCTCACACGGGGGAAACACAGGGACAGTGCAGTCGCCCTTCTGTGATGCAGAGGAGGAATAAAGTGCGATTTGAAGTTGAGCATTAAAACTGTATTTTCAGCACATGTTGGCTCAGTAGGGCAAATAACTAAGAACAATAAAACAAGAGTCATTTTTTTTGGTAGAAAAAAAACTGATCGTGAAGGGGCAAAGGGGAAGGTGCTTGAGCACCACCTGGGCTCTATCTGTGCACATGCCTGAAGAGGTACAATAGGATATTTATGACATATATATATTATGATATTGGATATAATGATGGGATTTTAACTCTTAAAAAGCACTTACACGAGGAGGGTTTTAAGTATGCTTCTGTTTACAGTGTCTATGATGTGACTGATTTTCTCATGGCTCGGCTTTGAGGCCATTGAATTATAAATGTGGATGAATAATTATTATGTCATGTGTTAGTCAAAAATAAATCTATACAAACATCTATAAACTCTAATGGTAGCATTAGTGAAAAGAACGCACACATTTACCGTGACTTGAGAGATTTTTAAATAAAAGCTACAATACAATTTCATGTCTCTTTTTTTTAAAGACAGTATAACGCAGCCGTGCCTTTGTCTCCTCAAGGCTGGACTAACGAAGAAAGAGCTGCAAAGGCTTCAATATCTCCAGAACAGTCCAGTTAGAATCCTTATGCAAGTCAGTAAATAAGACCACATCACTCACACCCATTCTGTTTTTAATCACAACTCACTCAGAAATGCATTATTGGTCACACCCCAATATACAGTGACCCTCAAAATGTACTAATACACCTGGAGCTTTTGCACATTTTGTCATGTTTACAACCATAAACAAAGATGGTTATTTTGAATGTTTTACTGAAAGTTCACACACAAGTAACAGACAACTGTGAAGTGAAAGCAAAATGATAAATGATTCTGTTATTTAAAAAAAATAGAAAAGTGAAAAGTGGGGCGTGCACAAGTATTCATACAGCATGACTTAATACTTTGTGGAACCCCCGTTTGCTGCAATAACAGCAGCAAGTCTTCTGGGGTTTGACTCTACAAGGTTTGCACATGTAGAGACTGACATTTTAGCCCATTCCTCTTTACAAAACAACTCAAGCTCTGTCACATTAGAAGGAGAGCGTTTGTGAACAGCAGTTTTCAGGTCTTTCCACAGATTTTCAATAGGATTTAGGTCAGGACTTTGACTGGGCCATTCTAACACATTAATATGTTTGTTTTTAAACCATTCCATTGTAGATGTAGCTTTGTGTTTAGGGTCATTGTCCTGCTGGAAGGTGAATCTCCGCCCCAGCCTCAATTCTCTTGCTGACTCCAGCAGGTTTTCCTCCAAAATGTCTCTGTATTTGGCTCCATCCATCTGCCCAACTATTCTTACAATCTTCCCAGTCCCCGCTGAGGGAAAGCAGCCCCATAGCATGATGCCCCCCCCACCATATTTGACACTGGGGATGGTGCACTCAGGACGATGAGCAGTGTTAGGTTTGCTCCATACATAACGTTTTGCCTTTGGGCCAAAAAGTTCCTCCATATGACTTCTAGCAAACTTCAAACAGGATTTCTTATGGCCTCCTTTCAATAATGGCTTTCTTCTTGCCACTCGTCCATGAAGGCCAGATTTGTGTAGAGTACGACTTATAGTTGTCCCATGTACAGATTCCCCCAGCTCAGCGGCAGGACGTCGCAGCTCCTCCAGAGTTATCTTGGGGCACTTGGTTGCATTTCTGACCAGTGCTCTCCTTGTTCGGTCTGTTAGTTTAGGTGGACGGCCGTGTCTTGGTAAGTTCGCAGTGGTGCTATACTCTTTCCATTTCTGAATGATGGATTGAACAGTGCTCCGTGAGATGTTCAAATCTTGGGAAATCTTTGTATAACTTAACGCTGCTTTAAACTTCTCCACAACTTTATCCCTGACCTCTCTGGTGAGCTCCTTGGCCTTCATGATGTTGCTTAGTGACCAATACACTCCGACCATAGCTCTGAGGCCCTCACAGAACAGCTGGAATTATACTGAGAGTAGATTACACACAGGTGGCCTCTATTTAATGGTTAGGGCAAGGTGTGAACAATCTGCAGTCATTAGGAATGTTATAAAGGCAATTTAATGCACTCTGAAAATGCTGTATGAATACTTATGCACGCCCCACTTTTCAATTTTCTATTTTTTGAAACAGAATCATGCATCATTTTGCTTTCACTTCACAGTTGTCTGTTAATTGTGAGTGAACTTTCAGTAAAAAATTCAAAATAAAAATCTTTACGTTTAGGGTTGTAAACATGACAAAATACAAAAGTTCAAGGTGTATTAGTACTTTCGAGAGGGACTGTACCTGCGGGAACTCATATCAAGGGGAACCTCCACCCGCACCCTCAAGTCATTCATGTTCCTACCACCAAGCTCCGAAATACAAAATCTTACAAAGGTAAGTTTTCAGTTTGAAGAAATGTTTTTACTGTGTGTTTTCTGTAGCACTCTTGACATTGAATCCAGTGGTTTTTAGTTTTTATGGATTGGAACCCAACATTACCCCTGGCAAGCCGTGAACTAAATGAGATATTAATGAGATTCAAAAGCTGTTATAAAAGAATGGTAAAAAAAATAAAAAAATATCCTAATCATGGAATATAACCTAGAGAACAATTATCTCCCAGGTTATGCATGTACAGTTAGGCGCATTGAAACATTGTATAAGCATGTTTTTGTGGTGTTCAGGAATGCGATTTTAATTATGTATTTGTATATGTAATGATTTGAAATGTATCATTTTCATGGACCCCAGGAAGAATAGTCTTTACTAAGGTAAAGAGTAATGGGGATCCATAAATAAACAAACAAACCCATAAGCAACTCCACAAATGATCAGCTACAATCATTGAAAAAGACTAAGTGTTTATTAAATGAAAAAGTATCTTAACGTGGCTGCTGCAAAGCTCCGGTGGGTGCTCCTCACCACAACAGTCGCTGTATCGGACTGTTGTGGTGAAGAGGGGGAGCTCTCGATATACCGAACGATCTACGTTCCCTCCCTCACCTATGGTCATGAGATCTGGGTAATGACCGAAAGGACAAGATCGCGAATACAAGCGGCCGAAATGAGTTTGGGCGCGGCCTTCATGATCGGGTGAGGAGCTCAGTTACCTGGGAGGAGCTCAGAGTAGAGCCGCTGCTCCTTCATATCGAAAGGAGCACCTGAGGTGGCTAGGGCATCTGTTGCCTCCTGGTCGCCTCCCTCGGGAGGTGCTCCAGGCATGACCTATTGGGACATAGGACATTGTCCCAAGAACCAGGTTGGAAATGTACTGCCTCTGGAATTGACTTTTTAGGGAAGTACTGGCTCAAAAGAGGACCCTATTGTACATGTTTGTTGTACGTCTTTGTTTCCAGGTGAAAACACATGCTGAGAGTAAACCAGCCCAAACCTTCAAACAAACAAACCTAACTTCCCTTGACGGTGAAGTTGTGGCGGTGTTGGCAACACTCACAGGAAACTTGGCCAACTGCAGGATTTCTTCACCTCCGCAGACGCGTCTCGTGTATTGGAAACATGTTTGTAAACTACAAACTACAGGGTTATAGCAGCTTTACGCATAATAAAAAAACAATGGACGCCAGATTTTTGTTTGTGTTATTAAAGCACATGGTGAGGCCGTAATAACGGAAGTCTTTGCTCTCGGCTTAAAGCTACTATTCAATCAATGTAGCATTTGGATTCATTATTGACGGTTACAAAGGCAGGCAGTGCATTGTCAGAGTGATTAAATCGCAAACTCACTGAGGTCACAAAAAGGTCAGGACAAAAAACAAAATACAGTCACTTAAAAATTTTCAAAAGTTCAGTTTTGATGATTTAAGCCAAAGTCATATTTTTGTGTCTAAAATTAGACTAAAACTAAAATAAAAAGAGTGAATGAGAATAAAACCACGAGTATAATCTCCAGTAAAGACTAAATAAAAATGAAATGAACGGAATAAAAAGATGTGAACTTTAGTGGCACAGTTTGAAAGAGCCTCATATAGGCACGGCGCCAGCACTGCCTCCTGCCGAAGGAGCCACCAACGCATCGTGAGAGGAGTGGAGAAGATCTGTGGAGCTCCTCTCCCCTCCATTAAGGACATGTACTCCACCCGTCTCACCCGCAAAGGACGCTATGCACCCATCACACATCTCAAGGTAATGCCTTCTGGGAGGAGACTGCGGAATCTACGGGCCAGGTCGAGTCGCCTTGAGAACAGTTTCATACACAAGGCCATCGGGAAGCTGAACTCCCTGCCCTCCCTCCCACCCACCCCCCGCTCCACAATCAAGGATGAGAGTAATACAATTTCAAATATTCACATGGTTTGACAAAGGATAATAAATGTTGAAGCTTGACAGAGAAAGTGTGGGTGACTGGGGCGGGAGGCGGTTCAAAAGCACTGAGCCTATTGACTGTTTACTGAGCAAAGGTTAGCTGCACACACACGCTCACAGCTTCAGATGACTTTTTACTGACTCAGGAGCCGCTCAAATGCTAGTGGACCATTTTTGACAACCATATCTTACTTTGAGAGCACACAATCTGTGAAGATAAGCAGGTATCTCCTAAGAAAAAATACAACAAATAAATACAATGCTCTGCCCAGTTGGAAAGTTAGAAGTTTTATTCACAAAAATCAAAAGGTGTTAAAGTATTTTTAAGACAAGACTGTTACGTTCTTGATGATCCATCTAGTGCAAATCTGATTAAGAATGGGCTCTGTGCAGTAAAACATAAAAAGTACGAAACATAAATCAATAAAACCCTTTGATTCCCTTAAAGGATCTGTGTCATGCTATTTTAGCCAATCCAAAGTAAACTATAGGCATTTATATGATATATTGTACCTCTACCACTATGAAGTACTCATTTTTGTGAGAAATACAAGTATTTTCCAGAGGTATTTTTCAAACCCGGAAGACAAGACGCTTCAATTCAGTTAACTCGCCCCCTCTCTAGAGTAGATCCAGCCCATACAACTTTAGCAGTAAAAGAAATATATATCACAGTAAAGTGTGAAGTTACTTCACAATACAGTTATAAGTAGTTGACATGTACAACACAGCTTCATAAATGGCTAACACACACGCGTCAGGCACTTTTTATTTATTTAATTTTTTTATTTCTTACGACAGAAATAATGAAAAAGCTGTTTTACAAAATAAAATCAGACATTACAGACGTCAGGCACTTGTGGTTTGACACTATGACATAAAATACGTCACAACTCTTTTATCATTACCTAAGGTAAAACTTAATTTGCATTTAAAACATTTAGTTAAAAATTTAACAACAAAAAACTAGGCCATCACAGTTTAAAAAGTAACATGTGCATGATATTAGTTTGTTCAAGTTTGGTTAAAAATCCTTACTAAATGTACAGACCTTTGGGTTTTATTCTATAAAATAATTAGCTCTGTAAAAGTATCCCCTGAGTTAAAGCCATAATAACATAAGGATAAGTTTTTGTGGTTTTAGGGAGGACCAACAGACCTCTTTAATGATGGTATTGATGGAGACATTATAGAAGTCCCATTGTTCACCATTCTTCAGGACATAACGTCTTCAATGCAGTTACAGACATGTGCTTTTCCTGAGTTAGTCCAGTGTTCCCTTTGGGATCGGGCGTCTGTTTAAGACTTTCCGCGGGTGGGTTTGGCCTTGGAAAAGATTTCTTTTCAGTAGATTCTTGAGAAAAAGCCTTGTTGGGAATGAGTTCAGAGCAGCTCTTTCTTTGAGTGAGAGGTGGGGTAGGTGGAGGAGCAGGAGGCCGCTGGTCCCTGGGAACTATGAGTTAGCCCGATGTGTGGCTAAGCTAACTCAGGCGCATGTTTAACACTAAAACATAGTTTTTCAGTGACACTCATTTGACTGGAATCGCCCCTGGTTTTTTGAGGCGGTCGCTCTGTCAGTCAGTCAGTCCTTATCTGGGGTCCCTCCGGCGTACCGGCGTGGCTGACATCGATGTCTCCCATCGGGTGAGCCGCGACCCGCTGCAGGAGGCCCTCAGACCGCAGCAGCTGATTGGTCCAGTCCTGACACGCCTCCCGGATGCTGGGCCCCTCCCCTCCGTACTCCGGCGGCAGCACAGGGGCGGAGAAGAAGTCGGCCAGCGAGTCTGTGTAGTCTGCACCGTACATGTGGATCTGAGGGAGCACAGATGGCACAGGTTAGTTCCAGACTGAAATGTGTATCTTTAAGGTCTACGTGACACTAAGAATTTTAATAGGCATACTAAAAGTTGAATTTTCCACTACCAATTTAAACATCACAATTAAGGATAAAACTGTTTGTGTAACAAAGTTTTAATGAAAAATAAATGAACTACACTGTCAAACTAAACCACTGAATATGTTGAGATGAATATATAATGTGACTTGAATTAATTAGACCCAATACTGTAACTCTGTATCAGGCTAATGAACATAATAACCCGGGGACCAGGAAAACTTGTAATGAGATTACAAGTGAAAAGCATAAAACCCTCCGTTTTAAGAGTCCCACGGAGTCCCTGAAGTGCAGTGTGAGTGAGTGGACGCACTGACCCTCTGTCGGATCTTATCGGGAAGAAAGGGTCTGATCATGGAGAACACGGGTCGAAAGAACAGCGGCACATTCAGCAGGTGGATGCCCCGCACCTTCAGAGGGAACGAGTCCTGACAACACAAACAAACCAACAACATGGGTTTACCGTCCGCAGTGGAGAGTTGGGTCCTTGGCTGGTGAAGCAGAGGAGGACCAGTATCCTGTATCTATGCCACTGAACATGAGAAGTGCGGATATTTACCACGAGAACGGAGGAGATCTTTCTGGCCAGTGAGGGTGTGACCTGCAGGGCGTGGCTCAAGCACCAGCCCTGCAGGTCAAAGATCACCTTTATGCCCCGCCTCTGAGTCTGCGTCTCCATGGCGATGACCTCAGACGTCATGAGGCTGACCCGGAACACCTGGATGGCCGACCAGTCTTTGGGGTTCCACTGACCTGCGGACGGGCCACATGTTAGACTTTTAGACCGTTTGGATTTGTAGATACTGGAGCTGACCCATTTGTGGAAACATTTTACTACTGCATTTTAAAATCTAAATTCACCATGCACATTTGAAAGGCTTCAGGCTATCACACTTGGGAAATTATATAAGTCTGAACTGCTAAACTATAGGCCAGGCTGTTGGAGCGAAGCATCCCAGGTGATGTCAATGTTTAAAATGAGAGGAAGACAGGTCAAAGCAGGTCCACGCTCTGAATCAGGCTCGGAATTATTGTGCACTTTCTTTCTCTCACACAAAATGGGAAGGAAAAAAAACTCAGAAAAGTCAAAAACTGTGAATCTGTGAACCTGCTTTGACCTCTCTTCCTCTCATTACAAACATCACCATCACCTGGGACGCTTTAATCCAACAGCCTTTCAGATTCACACAGGTTGGAGTTAGAAAATGTGAATAAAAACAACAATAAACAAACCTCTTTGATAATAAAGATGCATGCGCTGTATGTGTAAAAACCTGACTAAAGACACAAGGCTGAGGGTTAGGGCCAGTGAGGAGTGCGATGGGACATGCCGATGTGGTAGACGGGCCCGCGGCGGGGGGTTAGGGTCAGTGAGGAGTGCGATGGGACGTACCGATGCGGTAGAAGAACACAGGGCTGAGAGTTAGGGTCAGTGAGGAGTGCGATGGGACGTACCGATGCGGTAGAAGAACACAGGGCTGAGAGTTAGGGTCAGTGAGGAGTGCGATGGGACGTACCGATGCGGTAGAAGAACACAGGGCTAAGAGTTAGGGTCAGTGAGGAGTGCGATGGGATGTACCGATGCGGTAGAAGAACACAGGGCGGGGGGTTAGGGTCAGTGAGGAGTGCGATGGGACGTACCGATGCGGTAGAAGAACACAGGGCGGGGGGTTAGGGTCAGTGAGGAGTGGGATGGGACGTACCGATGCGGTAGAAGAACACAGGGCTGAGAGTTAGGGTCAGTGAGGAGTGCGATGGGACGTACCGATGCGGTAGAAGAACACAGGGCTGAGAGTTAGGGGGTCAGTGAGGAGTGCGATGGGACGTACCGATGCGGTAGAAGAACACAGGGCTGAGAGTTAGGGTCAGTGAGGAGTGCGATGGGACGTACCGATGCGGTAGACGAGCACGCGGCTGCCGCTGTGGTCGCGCTGGGGCAGGACAGCATGGTAGTCCTCCTGCAGCAGGCCCAGCACGGACTGAGGGGACAGACAGGAGCTGATGTCAGGACTGTCCACTCGCCAACGCTCATAGTTCAACAGCAACTGCAACAGACGACCACATCAGGAAGAGGAGGCTCAGTTTTTCAAATTAGACAATGACTTAGTTTGATTGAATACAGTGCCTCTCAAAAGTAATAATACACGTTGCACATTTTGTCATGTTTACAACCATAAAGATTTTAAGTTGATATTTTTACTGAAAGTTCACACACAAGTAACAGACAACTGTGAAGTGAAAGCAAAATGATACATGATTCTGTTATTTTTCAAAAAATAGAAAAGTGAAAAGTGGGGCGTACATAAGTATTCATACGGCATTTTCTGAGTGCATTAAATTGTCTTTATAACATTCCTAATGACTGCAGAATGTTCACACCTTGCCCTAACCATTAAATAGAGGCCACCTGTGTGTAATCTACTCTCAGTATAATTCCAGCTGTTCTGTGAGGGCCTCAGAGCTATGGTCAGAGTGTATTGGTCACTAAGCAACATCATGAAGGCCAAGGAGCTCACCAGAGAGGTCAGGGATAAAGTTGTGGAGAAGTTTAAAGCAGCGTTAAGTTATACAAAGATTTCCCAAGATTTGAACATCTCATGGAGCACTGTTCAATCCATCATTCGGAAATGGAAAGAGTATAGCACCACTGCAAACTGATCAAGACACGGCCGTCCACCTAAACTAACAGACCAAACAAGGAGAGCACTGGTCAGAAATGCAATCAAGTGCTCCAAGATGTGGGACATATGGAGGACACAGCTACCATGTGGAAGAAGGTGCTTTGGTCAGATGAGACAAAAATTGAACTTTTTTACCCAAATGCAAAACGTTATGTATGGAGCAAACCTAACACTGCTCATCGTCCTGAGTGCACCATCCCCAGTGTCAAATATGGTGGGGGGTCATCATGCTATGGAGCTGCTTTTCCTCAGCGGGGACTGGGAAGATGGTTAGAATAGTTGGGAAGATGGATGGAGCCAAATACAGAGACATTTTGGAGGAAAACCTGCTGGAGTCAGCAAGAGAATTGAGGCTGGGGCGGAGATTCACCTTCCAGCAGGACAATGACCCTAAACACAAAGCTACATCTACAATGGAATGGTTTCAAAACAAACATATTAATGTGTTAGAATGGCCCAGTCAAAGTCCTGACCTAAATCCTATTGAACATCTGTGGAAAGACCTGAAAACTGCTGTTCACAAACGCTCTCCTTCTAATGCTGTATGAATACTTATGCATGCCCCACTTTTCGGTTTTCTATAAAAGACGAAAAGTCTGTTACTTGTGCATGAATTTCCAGTAAAAAAAAAAAAAATCTACTTAAAATCTTTAGGTTTATTGTTGTAAACATGACAAAATGTGCAAAAGTTCAAGGTGTATTAGTACTTTCGAGAGGCACTGTATTTGCTTAAGACAGGGAGGTGGAATGTTCCAAAATAAAAGGAAAGAATGGGGACTCGCTTATCAATCCATTTATGTTTTGTGAAAGCAGTCGCCTCACAGGGCTTCACGTGAGGCCCTTATGTACAGTATAGCTGCGGTTACAGAATGTCCATCTTATGTCGCTTCCTGCGCTCACTGCCAATAAGTAATAAGGAAGTAAAGCAAGCACATCACCAAACTGTTCTGGTGAGAGGAGTAGTCCAGCAGTTTCCTCCACATACCACAAAAAACATGTACAATAGTCCAGGATGAGCAAGAGTGTGTGTGAGAGTAGGACAGCAGATGGAAATGAGCATATGACCCTTTTAAAGATCTTAAATGATCTTAGATTAAATTATGACTCACAGAAGGTCACAGTGTTGGTTCTACTGGATCTGAGCGCTGCCTTTGATACAGTCGACCATACTATTCTTTTAACTCGTTTAAAACACATCGGCCTCTCTGGTGCTGTCCACAAATGGTTTACATCCTACCTCACAGACAGGACATTCATGGTAAGTGTGGATACCTGCTCCTCTAAGGTCCATAAATTACATGTGGTGTGCCCCAGGGTTCGATTTTAGGCCCAGTGCTTTTTAACCTGTATATGCTCCCTCTTGGTGATGTCATCAGGAGACATGGGGTCAACTTTCATAGTTACGCTGATGATACACAGTTCTACATCTCCATGTCAGCTGATGACACCAGGCCAATGGATGCACTTTTTAACTGCATTTTAGATATTAAATCCTGGATAACAGAAAACTTTCTCCAGCTTAACCAGGACAAAACTGAAGTTTTAGTCATCGGTCCTAAGGCCCAGAGAGAGAAACTTTTACCCAAACTACAGTCATTGTCTTTTAATCCTTCCTCACAGCTGAAGAACCTGGGTGTGATTTTTGACTCTGAGCTGACTTTAATTCCACACATTAAGAATATCACAAAGATAGGTTTTTACCATCTAAAGAACATAGCCAGAGTCCGCCCCATTCTCTCTCGGGCCAACACGGAGACGCTAATGCATGCTTTTATCACCAGTCGTATCGACTACTGTAATGCCCTGCTTTCTGGTCTTCCCAAAAAGAGTATCTCAGGTTTACAACTTTTACAAAATTCAGCAGCTCGTGTCCTGACGAAGACCAGGAGGCGGGACCACATTACACCGGTTTTAGAGTCACTGCATTGGCTCCCCGTGTGTTTCAGGATCGATTTTAAAGTTCTTTTAATGGTTTTTAAATGTCTTAATGGTCTTGGTCCTTCTTATCTTTCAGAACTGCTTTTACCTTATGATCCTTCACTGCCCCTTCGCTCCTCCGGCGGGGGTCTCCTAGTTATTCCTAAAGTCAACAGAAAGACTCACGGCGAGGCGTCTTTCCAATATTATGGCCCTCGCCTCTGGAACGACCTGAGGAGGAGCTCAGGACCGCAGAGAACGTTCATGTTTTTAAGAGCAGGCTCAAGACCCACCTTTTTAGCTTAGCTTTTAACTCACATCTATTTATTTAGTTCTAATTAGATATTGTATATTATGTGTGTGTATATATATATATATGGATGTATGATGGGGGGCGTATTGTTTTAAATGTTTTAATCTGTAAAGCACTTTGTGTTACCTTTTAGTATGAAAAGCGCTTTATAAATAAAGTTTGATTGATTGATTGTTATGGGAAAATGGCTACAGTCCGCTGTGGCGTGTCTACATGCGTGCGTTCTCTGTGTATTCATTAACACGCACGTCCTCCAGACCAAACAAACTAATGTAAAAAATATGAGGCACTGGTGTTTGCGAACCTCCAGGACACTTCTCCGTTCTAACATTTTTTTTTTTTTTTTACAGCTATAGCAAATATATTCAAGTAGCCCAGTTATTATGTAATAAAAAAGCCTATTCTTTATTTGATTCCTCATTGGAAAAGTCAGACAGCAGTTTCAACAAAACCCATTTATAGAAATGAGCATAACTCCGTATTTTCCCCTAAACTGTCATTCTCGCCCTGGTGCTTTTTTTTCCTCTGCTCTCCTCAGTGTTTACCTTCAGAGCGAGCTCCACGTCGAAGTCCCTGGCGCGGAGGAACTTGAGAAGGAAGCCGTGGGAGAGCGCTGGGAACCCGGCCAGCCGCGGGGTCATGAGCGCTGCCCGCCGCAGGGCGCTCACGTACGGGACCAGCTCCTCACAGTCGTCCGACACTTCGTTGAGCTGAGGGCCGTTCATGGCGCACTCAGACCCGACCACATCTGAGTGGAGGAGGAGGAAGAGGCCTGGGGTTAAGTAATGTTGAACCTTACCCCATAGACGGCGGGCGGCTGTGCGTTACCGCCGCTTTCCCCGCTGATAAGGAGCGATCGGCTGCAGGAAAGTTGACCAGGGGCCGCACTGGAGCCAGTGCGCCGCATGCAACACGTTTGTCACAGTTTGGAAACGTCAATAATCGTGCACTGCTGAGAACAGCCACGTTCGGCTCTGGAAATGCCATTGAAAATCAGTGCAGGACTTTAAACCGGCTGTTTCTGCTGATAAAGCGCCATCTGCTGGTCAGAGAGAGAATGGCAGAACAACACGTACCCTTTTGGTGTAAATTCAATAAAGGCTACTTCTGTCTTTATAATTTGTTAGGCCTATTTGTAGCCATTAACATTGTGACATTGATGTGCTTGTGACGCCTTCGTTGTTATTGCTATACTTTTTTTTTTTTTTTGCCATTTAGAATATATTTGCCCCTCTGGGCCCCAGCAAGTCTAGCGACTGCCCTGCTCGGGACACCCCTGGACATTAGGTTTGTCACGTTCCACAGCTTAAAACCATACTGCGGAACATTCTAGGTCATACGTTGCCATGTCACAGGGAACCAATACCAATTTCACACATTCAAGTTAGCATTAATTCATCATAAATGGCTGACATGCATAACATAATCATACTGCTTAAAATAGAGGCACCAGTGCAGGGGGATGGGGTTCAGATTCACGCCAATGTTTCAGGGGAAATAGGCTACTACTGACTGACTTTCCTGAGCTACCAGGACACTTTACAGGAAATGCTGATCGGAGCGTTTCAGCAGTAGAAGAACCAACCAAGTAAAGGACATTACTCAAAAAGTGAACTACTACTGCCCTCATGATACTAGTATTTGACCTTGTAGAGTGAGCTTTGCCTCGTGGAAATAAACCTGCGCTAGGGACTCAGCATGTAGATCTGTACTTCAGCCCCTAAATGTGAACAGAAAACACAGCAGAGACGGGGCGGTTTGTAAACTCAAGTTTTACTGAAAAAGTGTAACAGGTTTGGGGTGAACCAGGCACCGCTGTAGCATCTGGACGACAACACAAGGCCCGTACGACGGGGCCCCTCATCGCTAACACAACGATCCGAAAGGCAGACACAGTTAGTCATGTCTTTACGCTATACAAACATTTCAGACTATTATTTTTGAACGCGAGCTTGTACGAGGCACGAGATATAGTCCACACAAGTACCCCGTATCAACCTTTGTCAAAAATCTAGACCCATGTGACATTGAAGAAGCTTTTGATTTACCATCAGTATTTTAGCAGCTAAACAAAACTTTTTCATCTGCTGTCTCAGCATCAAACGCTTGCTCAGGTACATCGCCGGAACGTTCTCCTGCATTTTCCACCGTGATGCCCGGCCCATGCTCGGTGTGGGCTGCGTTCGAAGCACTAGAGAGACAGCATCGCCATAACAGAGCAACGGTGCGGCGGCGGTGCAGAGGAGGAGACTTGGAATGTGACGAGATGTGGTTTAAAGTCAGCCTGCCTGCGGCTGAGCGTGATAAAAAAAAAAAATAGGTTTCCAAGTTTGGAGTGTTCATTGGTGATCAATGCTCAAACTCATGAATAAACACGCTTCCCATGAGCGAAAATCACAATCTACTTTTGTCGACGTGGTAATAATGAGGTCTTACGGTACGAGAGATAAAGAGATAACATGTAAATCAGGGGAATCCAAGCCAACTGCGGCTCTGATTTTTCTACCGTTTACGACTGATTCACAAACATGTTGAGGGTTGAAGCAAGGGCTGCACGGTTTTAGAATAATCCAAAATGTGCAATTACTGTAAATTCTATTATTAATGATTTTATAAAATAAACCAGTCACTTTTTATCCTCTACAGCGGCCTTCGCCAACCCAATTCAAACGCCACAACTACAAAGGCACTATCCACATTGCGCTCAGTACATTATGCACCAATGAAAACCTCAAACACGGCTTAAAACTGTCCATTACAAAAAAACATGTTAAAAATGTTCTCCGTCTTATAAAACAGCGTTGAACAGATTTGGTGTGCTGATGAGGATGACGAACGCGTACACGCTGGTGGAGTGAGGTCTGGATGACGGTAGAGTAAGGTGCTGGCAATGTCCTGAGTTGGAAATGTTGGCATAGAGAAAAACGCGCACAGAAACCTGAGCGCTCCAAAAGAAACACGGACGTTTAAAGCAGGACGCATCGTGCATAACCGAGGCTTGGAAATCGTCTTTTGGAAACTTGGATTTTGCATGATACGTCCCATTTAAGTAAAACAGAAAAAAAGGATTTAAAGTGCGGCGTATGTCTTTGGATGCAGGAGAGTGAAATGTAACCCTGTGCGACCGATTTGTCCTGGGAAAAAAAAACAAAAACGTTTCTTATTGTTGAAAGGAAAGGGATGATCGCTTTGAACGAAACCATCAGCTCCCGTCGTCCAGTGAGCTCAACGATTGTCTTCAATGGGATTCGTGTATGAAAGTCTGCACTGATGAAAGAAGAACGTTATATATAAAAATATAACGTCTTAAAAAAAAAAGAAAAAGAAGTAGAGAACTTTACTTAAAGCCACACGGAACATTTCAAGTTATGTGTTGCTTAGTCACAAGAGCAACGTAACAGACACCGCTAGTTTCGCCAGGGGTTATCAAATTAAATATTTAATTAAATATCTATTTAAACTATACATGTGGCGGAAAAGCAGCAACATCTCCATGGAGACCGGGCTGATGTCGATCTTTTCAAAGCGTTTCTTTTTGTCTCTTTTGTTGTTGCTTTCGTCAGTTTTTTCATGGCATTTTTTGTCAGTGTTGCGTTGTTTTTTGTTGCGTTTTTGTCGTTCTGTTTGTCACGTTATTGGGGCTTTCATGCTGCGTTTGTCACTTTTCATACTGTTGCCAATGCTGTGGATTTGGACCTGACCCGTTTAAATCTCATATCGGGCTGCCTTTAGTCGACATCGCCATGGAGACGAGCTGGAGACGTCCCGCTCCCAGTAATATAAATAATCAAATAAATGTATTGAATCCTATTTATCGTGTGAAATGTTACACGGTGTGGCTTTAACAAAAGGATAACGTGAAAAAAGATGACAAAATACACCTCATTTGTTTTAGTTTCACTCTTTTTTTTTTTTTTTTTTTTTTGAGTGTGCAGAATGATAAAACATTTCAGACGTAAAATACTTTTAGATTAAAAAGAAATGAGGTAAGACATCAGTAGTTACCGAGTAAGGCCAGTTCTCCAACTTAAGACGCAAGTTAAAAATCCCTTAAAATAATGTAACTGAATCGTTTCAATAAAATTACAAAAGAAACTTTAAAAAAAACATTGTTTTGATGGAGAATTTGCATAAGAATTAACCAAAAGTGTGGTTAGCTCAAACTTGACAGAAGTAGCCTAGCTTAAGTATGACAAAGCGTGTATTTTAGCCACGGAACCACATACAGCCCGAACAGTAACACACTTTGACCTTTGTAACAATAATCCTGTGCTGTGTGGAAATATGGCTGTTATCAATATTGAGATAATATGCAAAAATCTCCTCCAGTACACGTCACCAGCACCAGACCTGCGTGTAACAGACGGAAAGTCCTCCAGAGAGTCCCCGGTTCCACGTTTAAGTCGTCCCCTGAATCGACCAAAAGAAGGCGGGACATTTTGAAGCTTTTGTGTGTGTTTTCTTCTCCTAAAGAGTCATAGCTTTGCAGAGTTTAACCCATTCACGCATAAATAAGTTGTCATTACATTCAGCGGCGCGCGACGTCCCAAAAAAATGTGACTATAGGAGCCGTCCATTTTGGAAATCTGAGAAGAAAAAAAAAAAAGAGAGTCCTTCCTCCTCGCTCCACATAAGCACTACACACTTGATGATGGCTTTTCTACATAAACTACTTTGGTCCGTCAGGATATTTACAACCATTAACCCCAAGTTTCTATTGATGAACATGGACAAAAGTCATCATGTCAAGCGATTTGCTCCACTTCTCCGGCAAAGTGCGATTTCTTTGTGTGTGTGTGTGTGTGTGTGTGTGTTTGTCAAACGCGAGTAAGGTGCAGGTAGGCAGCGCTGTGATGATTGGTCTAGGCAGCCAGCGTTTTCTGATTTGGCTGAGAACAGAGAGGTCTGAAGAGCTCAAAGAAGAAAAATAAACCATTGGCTTATCGTCAAGTCCACAAATGTCACCCGAAGGTGCCAAACGGAGTAAAAAAGGCCTCTCCGTACGATTAGCTTCACCTACGGCGGCCCGGGAAGGTCAGTCACTACAAAAAAAAAAAAAAAGCACAAACAATGTCCTGCAGGTGGCGACATTTCAAGCGACGAGGCCTAAACGTTGAGGACAAATATATGAAGTCTTTTTTAGGGACATACATTAGGAGATAGATTATTAGTGCGTGTACTTTTTGAAGAAACTGTACTTCATATTGAAATTTCAATACTCTTGAGCAAGATGTTTGGCTACACTGGACAAATGGTTCATGATGTTGACATGGAGATGGACGACCGTTTCATTAGAATTATTACAGTACTATCTAGTGTGCTCACGCAGCATCACCATCAAGTACTTTTTTACTCTTTTACTCTCTCATTTTTTGGCCACTACGTGTGTGTTAATGGACACATCACATTTTTTTTTCCTTTCTCATAACTTCTTTCTACTTTTACTTTTACGCCGAGTACGTTATGTTCATATAAAAATAATCTGGTCTTCCATCACGGCTCTACAGCAGGAATACACAGTGATTGTATTTTCGACGGATGCCGCAGCGCCGTCCTGGGCTTTTTTCACAGTTGCATTTACGAGCCATGTGCCAGACACACTTTGGATTCGCGGTCTGAAGAAAGTGCGCTTCAGACCAACAGCCGGGAGACTCGCCGATCAGTGTGACGTTTCTTGAGGCGCAGGTGACGGTAAATCTAGGAAATAGAAATAAGCCCCGATAGTGGACAGAACATAACGTAAATGAGGAGGAATTCGGCTCTTTCCGACACCGTGTCTGATTTTACAGAATTCATTAATTGACTTTGCTCTGGATAACCCTATTGTGAACTCCCAGATCAGCGTAAACACTGAAGATTGTGGAGGCTCTGCATGCGCTACGAACTCTAAAAAACACACTATATATTTGTGTTATCTATTTGATGCCTTCATTTAATATTTTAGAGTGGAAGAAGAACTTTGGCTGAATGAAGCATGTGTCTATTTGCTCTGAGGCTTAGCGTCGCTGCACAGGCCTTGCTTATTGTTTTTACTGAATACCGCAGTATCGCACGAATAACAGTACTTCTAATCGAGTAACATTATTGAAAGTAACATTACTCTCACTTAAGTGAATGTACGCACTGATAGAATTTGACAATAATTTGTGTTCAATGTAGACATAAACCTACTCGTAAAAATGAGTGGAGTTTATACGCTTCTCCAGGAGCTCTGGTTTCCCCTACCACTTAAAACATGCACAATAGGATCCTCTATGAGGCCAGGCCTGCCCTGAAAAAGAGATTCTGAATCTCAGGTTAAATACAAAATAAATAAAACCATATTTAAAAAACAAAACTGAAAGCACTAGTGGAATATCTTCAATGGCTGCTTTTAGAAATGGTTTTCCACTTCCCGGCACATTTTTTTTTTTGTAGTGACCTTTGGGACCGCGGTCAGCCTGGTTTGCCGAGACTAAAAGCTAAGCGTCAGTTCCTTGGTTTGTTTCTCCGCCTCAGTTCTGTGGCACTGAGAGGTTTCAAAGTCCTTTCTTCTTCACGGTCCAAGCACATGGCCGCAGAGGTGATACTTACCTCCTTGCCATTGCTTTCGAAAGATTTGAACTCCCTGGTCCGTGGACGAGCAGGAGTGTCATGGCCGCCTCTCCTCGCCTCGTTTGGGTGCTTCAGGGGCCCCCGAGGCAGAAGAAGAAGAAGACGCTTGTCGAAGCTAAAGAGGAGTTTGTGTAAAGGCTAGAGGTCAAACGCCCAGCCCGCCTGGTGAGTCGCAGAGTTAGGAGGAAGCGTTCCCTCCTTTGAAGAGGTTTTGTACCCAGGCGAGGGGCGTGGCCTGATGTCAGGAGTCGTCGTCCGTGTCGTCGATCAGGACTTTGGTGTCGCGGGTCTTGGATCTGTGGAAAAGGAAGCAAAGACGGGAGCTATTCAGTACCAAATACAAACTTCAAACGTACTTCTGTTTTTGATGATTGGGTATGTGTGTGTGTGTGTATATGTACATGTATGTATGTATGTATGTACGTATGTACGTATGTATGTACGTATGTATGCATGCATGCGGGTATGTATGCATGCATGCGGGTATGTATGCATGCATGCGGGTATGTATGTGTGTGTATGTATGTAATCAAACCTGGAATTGTAAATATGTGATATGATGATGCGTCATGTGACTACGTATGTATGTATGTGGGTATGTATGTGTGTATGTATGTAATCAAACCTGGAATTGTAAATATGTGATATGATGATGCGTCATGTGACTACCCAATCATTATACAGGTGTGTCTGATGAAAGGTCAACCCCGCCTGAACCGAGCAGGCTTTTCCAGTTTGGCTTTACCCAAATCTAAACGCTTCTTGGAAAAAAGCATTACAATAGCAACAAAAAGTGACAAAAAATTACCAATACAACAACAAAAACAAGACAGAAAGACAACAAAAAAGTTAAAATCAGATTTTTTTTCAAATGAGGTGTTACACTGTTGCTCTCCACTCAAGAAACTTTATTTGGGTAAAGTTGAACTGGAGACAATGCGCTCGGTTAAGGCGGGTTGTCCTCTGCATTCGACCCATCCTTCGATGCCGCTGGGGCGACCCGTAAAGAGAAGTGGGCGACGGCAGTACCGCGCCCAGGACCCATCTCCGGATGTGGAGCCAGGCTGAATTAGAATCACCTGTCTGGAGGATTCACCTATTGTACATGTTTTTCATCTCAGTTATTATGGCTAATGCCTCTTTGTCATTGTGGATGTGCGTTTCTGCTCTGTTGTTCATGGAGCTACCGGCAATGAACAGATCCCATCACACTCGTACACCTTTGCTCAGGTTAAAAAAACTACACAAATCTATGAATGAGAGCAATGGAGTGGGTCTGATCTGTGGTTGTATTGGGCCTGAATCAATATGTTATGTGTAATTGAAGGGTTATCCCTGTGTAGGATTGTTACTAAAATATATATATTTTTTCAGTTTAGTATTGCACTGCTACAAAATAAATAATACAAGTGGTTTAAAAAGTTTTAGAATCAACTGAACTGTCTCTAATTATTTTTAGAATACTAAATACATGTTGGTACCAGGTGAACCATCCCAGGTAGTGGTGTTAGGTTTAGGAGGTAGTAGAGAAGAAACATGTCAGCCGGTTATAATGTGAGAGCCACGTACTGTGATGCGAGCCGCGGCCGGCGCAGGCTCATGCTGTAGCTCCTCTTCCAGTTCTTCTTGCCCTGGCGGTTCCTCACTCCGTCCTCCTGGTCCATCATCTGCTCCAGCAGTGTCTGGTCGTCGGCGTTCAGAGGCGCCACGCTGATGTCCCGCACCGCCCTGAACTCTCCACAGTTATTCAGGTGTTCATTCTCCAGACGGAAGAAGTTCCAGACGAAGCGCCTGCCGCCCAGACAGCAAAGGGACATGTTTATTTGGGCTTTGGATGATGAAACATTAAAACGGTGCTGCGTTTTACCTGAAGACCTCCATCGGGGCCAGGATGGTGGTCAGAATGTCTTTAATGCCGTAGATTGTGGTCAAAGTGCTGAGAGTTATCGTCAACGTCCAGGAGAAACGCAGCAGCACGTCCTCCACTATGGCACTGTAGTAATAGGCCTGGACACAAGAGATTTGGAGATTTAAACACTTTCACACTCATATGGCAAGGCAAGGCAAGGCAACTTTATTTATACCGCGCATTTCGTACACAAGGCAACACAATGCGCCTGCATATGCTCACGAATGCATTTTGTAGTTTTGTGCAAACAGATGAACAGATTTATGTGGAAAAGTTTGAGAAAGACCTTTTGTGGGTAGACGATCTCCTCGCGGAGGAAGGTGTTTTCTCCGGCATTCCTGTCGAACAGCCCCCAGTCCATCTTCAGGTCCCAGATCAAAGTGTACAGAGAGCTGATCACCAGACACGTGATGTATAGGTAAAAGAAGACCTGAGCCTCTTGTGGTTTATCGTCTGGGGGAAAGAAGAGAGAAAGAAGTTTTCATCTTAAGTAACCAACTGGCTGGACCCACTTTTGAAACGGTACCCATTTGGAAAGAGGAAAAAACCTGGAAGTAGTGCCAACGCTAAAATCAAATAGCCTGCAGCGCTTTACTTTATGAAAGGCGACATGAGCTTATAAAGTCACCCCTGTGAAGAAGAGGGATGTAATGTGTAAGAAAGCTGCAAATGAGTTTGGACCAATTTTAAAAACAAAAACTCAACTAGTGCCCTTTGTTGCAATTTGAAAACTGAGCCCCTTTAATTGTAACTGTACGAGCAACTTAGCAAATGTCAGCTAGCTCTGTGAAGAGGTAGAGTTGAACATACTGTATGTCATAATGGGGAAGAAGTGAGTGTTAGTGACTTTCTTTGGTGCAATACCAGCGTGACATCCTCCAGATTGAGGCAAAATGGGTGGCAATGTGCAGTGGAGGAATATATAACATGTAATGAAGAGGACACTTCAACTATCAAGGCAAAAAAAAAAAAAAAAGAATTCTGAAAAAATGAAACTCTTGGCAAACGACAAGGACGGATAAATGAGTTGCTTACAGCTTGGCTTACAAGATAGCAGGAACTCCCTGTTGTTAATTTTTTTTTCGGTTTTGAAAGGGAAAAACAGGCCGTGCTCCACTACTTCCTACGGCAGGAGATCGGGAGAATGTCTGAAAGCAACGGTTGCTCGGAGGTTTTGCGGACGGTCAATCGTTACCGAGCCATTTTACTGTACATGTTTCAAACCTTTTACCAGCCGCGCAGACGCCTTCATTTCCCCTCTTACTTTTGTGGGTGCTGTAGAGAGCGGCGAAGGTGACCACGAAGAAGGTGGTGGAGTATTTGCCGGCATTGACGAGGTGAGGGAAGGCCCGCTTGGTGTCGCGGTAACGCCGAAGACACTGTACAAATCTGAACCAGGCCGGCAGACACTGGATCACCGCCCGCACGCCATACGAGTACGTATTACACACATCTCCACCTGGAAGACACGCACAAGGTTCAAAACATTAGCATATAGGATATAAAGTGTCCCCTCCTGGAACTGCCACCTTAACGTGGTGGAGGGGTTTGAGTATAATTGATGGATGGATGGATATAAAGTGTGAGAGGGGAGAGACATCCAGCAAAGTATCAATGGTAAGTTGTACCAGCTCCACTGATGAGTCCGTGCTGAGCCTTCCAGTCCAGTTCGAAGCTGTAGAAGCAGATCATGTACTCCAGATCCATGAGAACCATGCCCAGGGAGTTGAGCTGATCGGCCAGCCAGAAGTCTGCGAAGCCCACGCGATGGAAGGGAGCCGTCACCACCCGGAACTGCAAAACCCAAACACATCTGAAGTCAGGCCGAGGGCAGGTGGCCAGAACACTCCTAATGCTTCCAGGACTCTGCGTTACCAGGAGCTTGAGGAGCCAGAAGCGGGACTTGTAATAGCAAGTCTTGAATGGGTTGATGAGAAAGAGCAGGAAGAAGCCGTACAGGGCCAGAGGGTTGAACTGCATGGGCACCAGGAGGCTGTCGCAGAACAGACACGAGAGCAGGCTAACACACCACAGCACGCCCAGCAGGCCTGCAATCTGGAGACACAATGGTGGCAAACACAACATTACTACATTTCATTTGAACACTGTGTGTAGAAAATCAGGTATGGGGCTTTTAAACATGGCGGCGGTCAGTTCCACCTTTGCTGAATGGTTGGATCGTCGTAGTCTTTGAAATATTTCAAATGGAAAAATGTAATTAGAGCAGATTTTCTTCTCTTTCTTATTGTGAGCCAAAGACTTTGCCTGTAGTGTGTAGCGCAACAACTAAATTTATTTTCATTTTACTTTACATAGGCCGCTATAAGCTCGTCTCTACGTCGCAGCGGTTAACGTTGCCATGAAGCGCAGTTGAACGCACCATCAGCGCACAGGATCTTTCGGGACAGACCCGGCCCCTTAGCAAATGTCAGCTTGCTCTGTCAAGAAGTGGAGTGCAGAACATGTCATGAAGGGGTAGAAGTGCGCGTTAGTGACTCTTTTTGGTGCAATACCAGCGCGATATCCTCCAAGTGCAGTGGAGGAATTTATATGCAACAAAGGGGCACTACAAAGAGTAAAAATCTATAAATTAGCCGCATCATAGGCCGCAGAGGTGATTCGGGTAAAAGATGAACACAAAATTAGTAAAAAGGAAAGAATGCTATATTTGTATTAAGATATGAATGACAACACAAATGAGCGCTTCGAAAATAAAAATAAGAGAGAGAAAAAACAGGATAATGGACAGACCTCGAACAGATGCTGGTGTGACAGGTTGTTCCTCGGGTTCAGCTCAAAGATCAGCACGTGGTTGACTCCCGCCTGCCGCCAGCCATAAGTGTTGATGCCTGGATGTGCAAAGAACCTTTACTTTACACGCAACATAGACCTGGGATATGGTTTAAAACAAATATGATGTTTTTACCCAAGAGGAACAGGAATTCTATCAACAGGAAGCCTCCTCTGTAGATGCGGATCATAGGCCACACGTCATTACTTCGAATCAGCACAGCCCCTGTAACACAACAAAGGATAGGCACATATGCAGCAGTGGTAGGACTAGCAGTATGTCAGTGTCATATGGATGGGAGTCTTACCAGTGATAATGACAGTGACGACTAACACAAGGAAAACTCCACAGTACAGTCCCACTCTGAAGGTGGTCCAGGAAGGAGCCGGCTAAGAGAGAGACATGGAGTTGGAATGTTATCGACTCACAATATCAACTCATCATGAACATCCTGATTGTACAGAGTATAGAAGCATCTTTCGGAGACTTTCAGAGCGTAAAGCTGGACTGTACAGTAACAACAACAACTAGCCAGCTAACACTAACGGAGGAAAATGGATATTACTCTATTATGAGACTAAATTGTGTACAGTACAGTAAAAGTAATCATTTAAAGAGCGGATATTATGGTTTTTTCCAGGTATTTGGTAATAATCTCAGACATGTCTTTATCACTATCTCAGACTTTGTCGGTTAGAAAATGCAATACTGATGTAAAACAGCTGAAACAAATATCCTGCAGTTTCATCTGGCTCCCGTTTTTGGGAGCCGTCACCGCACTGCTTAGAACAACCACTGAAGAAGATTGCTCAAAGATGCGCTTACGGCTCGAGACACAGCTCCAGGTCCGTTTATTGATGAGAGGGACAACAATGTAACATGAAAAAAGCTCTAAAATTTCGATTTTGCAAAATACCCTTTCTGTCAGTTGGAGTTTGAGAATTGTGTTGTAGTGTCAATCAAGGAAAGTGTAATACAGAATTTCATGAATGTAAAAGAGGCTGAAGAAATGTGAAAATGTAATCGTTCTAATTTTGAAACTCTGATTTCATTTGTATTTAATTAGAAGACATGAACGGCTGAAGAAAAACAAGCAGGACTGTAAGTGAAACCCAATCAAATCAAAATCACATTAGCAAAGTCAAAGGGCTGCAGTTATTTTGTAAATATAGAGTCTTGGGAAAAGTGGAAGTATGGAGCAGTCCTTTTCCTGACCTGACCCTCCCACAGGCCCTCGCTGCCCTGATGTGATTATGTTTCTATCTACTGACTGCATTAGCTCTGTACTGTATGTGGAATCTCCATTGGCTCTAACGTCATTTAGGCCGATATCAGGTTGATCTGATTCGATGGAGAAAGAACAAGGCCCTACAACAGGAAGTTTGCACTACCAAAGGTCTGCAGAAATTGCATCTAATCATTTTCAAAATGATTATGGTTATTTGTTCTATACACAGACTCACAGTACGACTTCACCAAAGTAAAAAAAAAAAAAAAAAATTCAAGTGAGGCTAAAAACAAAGAGTCCTGGATAGAATCTTATAAAATTAACATTCCATACAGAAACCCTTTTTGGAGGACTAGCAAACACTGACTATAGACATTAGCTAAAACCAGGCATTATCCAGCTCTATTAGGAGAATGCCTGGTTACAAAGATGGTCACCTGCGCTGCTCCCAAAGGAGGGACTCTCAGCCTCTTCATGGCTTTCTGACGATCACCGCCTTCCAACTCTGTGGTGACCAGCGCCTGAACAAAACAAAACATGACTTTACATTGTTTATTTGGAATCCTGCATTAGACAAAATCTGTATGAATGTGTCATTGTGATCACCTCGGTCTCAGAGATGAGCTGGGTGATCTTCTTGCAGGTGTAGAAAGGGGCCACCTCCACATGGGCCACTCTCCAGTCAGCCCCTCGGGACGTCTCCAGGATCTTGTCATGTTTCTTTAGGATCTTTCTGAAGCCCGTGAAGTTCAGGTTCTGGACACAATAAAGGGTGAGTCATATTCAAACATGAATGTGTTCATTTCAGACACCCATATCAAACCCATATCAAACATAGATAAACAGAGGAATTGATCCATCATTTATGAACCTACAGTAACTAACTGTAGCTCTCCCTTTATGAGAGCCCTTTATGTGTGGGTACATCATCTCCCCCGACTACACACCATCCCACCAGAGTGGACCTGTGGCTCCGTGTACCTGGTAGTTCTGCAGCAGGATGAGGCTGAGGTAGAACTCGGAGAAGGCCAGCTGTAGGTCCTTGATGTTCCTGTGTTTGCACCTCTCCTTCTGGGACAGTGCAAATACGGTCTTCCTGCGCCGGAGCCCGCCGCCGTTCACCACGCTCTCCCTCTGAGCATCCAGAGAAGACTGCAGCTCGTTCTGCAGAGTGGCGAAGCGCCGCTGGGCCTCTGCCAGCTTCTCTGTGGGGGAACAAGGAGACAGGAGAGCTTAAGATGCTGATGTTCTTTTGCACAATTCAGAATGAGAATATGATGAGATATTTCACAAACAAGGTCAGAGAAATAGTTTGGATACGTGAGACACTTGAAGAGCTTTAGCTCTCATCATAGGTCAAAATATTCTCTCCACCACGCCCATTACCTGTGGTGTGCCACAAGCTTCTATTTTACACTCCTCTTAGGTCCCAGCATAACGTGTTGCTATGCTGATGGCAAGCCTAGCTGCTCTTTCAGACTGTTTGAGCGACCAGGACAGTTGGGTGGCAGAATTTTCTTTACTTCCAAATCCTTAACAATGCAACCCAGCCAAAAACACCACAGCTCCCTCTCTGCCAACATCCCCTTTTCCACTAGAAACCTGGGCGTCATCTTCCGATTCTAATCGCACATTTCAATATCATATAAAAAAAGACCGCGCACAAACATTTTAACTTTTTCCTAAAAGCTCAAACATTTAGGAACAATGTCAACTCGCAATGTTTCTGACAAAAATTGTGAAAACCAACACAAGAATGCAACTGTATCACTAAAAGCCAGTAAGATCTCATCAAGGCTGAAGCTGACTCTTCTAACTCCACAGGAATCTGAACAGAGTGGCCAAGAAGGCCGAGCCTCCTCGGTGATGTGCTGTTGTCCTAGCTCTGCTTCACAGACAGACAGAGTATGAAGTGCTTTGTCCCTCGAACCATCAGACTGCACAACACTCTGACATGGCATATGAGATTGAATGAATACTTGTTTCTTTAAATGTTGTATTGTTTTAACATTGTATTTTAGTAACTTATTTATTGTGCTGTGTGAATAAGAGCAGCAGACAATGCTGTTCTAAATTACATTTAAATCACAATGAAGACAGTATCCTTCAGGCAATATTATTCCCTCTGCAGAAGACTAAATAATTGCTTAATTGATTTAAAAATTGTGATTTGAATTCAGTTACAATTAATCTTTCAGCCACAATGACAGAAAACAGTCTATTCCACTAGGGGTGTCACAATAAAAAAAATTTGAATCAGAGGAAATATTGTAATTTTACAATTATTCACGATTATCGACCGAAAGAAAGGAAATAACTGATATTTTTAGTTTTTGTCTTCAAAATGCTTTTTAATACTTGAACTTGTAAACGTTCACTGTTTCTAAAATAAAAAAATGCTTTAAGACTATTTTTGCATAAAAATAAATAGGCCTACATTGAATAATACAGAACAATGTCAACTTTACTACTTTATAAAGACCATTATTTTATTATATATGATGATTAGGCCACAATCTAGGCTAGGTTTTATGTTCTGAAAAGTTATACTGCCGCTTAATTATTATTATGTGTCGTGCAGCGGCCAGAACGTCAGCGTGAAAAATGTCAGCTGTAAACTGTGGCTTCTAAAATTCTTACGGATAACCTAATGCGTCTTTTTGTAATCGTGGTAATCGTAAAACTGGTTATATACTATACATCACACAGAAAAGCTGATATAGTCGAATCAAACTCCGGACCTTGTGGCTTTGAGGTGAGAGCCTTGGCAGAAAGGCACTAGATCAAATGGCATTGCCTTGTGTGTGTGGAATGTGTGTAGACTGTGAGTGGCTCTCACCAGAGTAGAAGGTGTTGATCTTGGCCAGCTCCTTCTCACATGTTTGGAAAAACATCTCCTCGAACTTGGCGTAGTACCTTTTGACTGTGTCTTCATCAGTGACTACGAAACAGAAAAGGCACGGAATTACAAAACAATTCACTTTAACAACATAGAGGCAGATTCTACTCAGTTCTGCGGTGAGCTACTCTGCCCACCAGAGGGAGCAGCGACAACACATTCAATTAGGTTTGACACTGAATAAGGCATAAACATTTGATCTATTTTGTGGTGCCTGCTTCCAGGACTATTAGTCCGTCAGCAAGATTAAAAGTCAATAAGGCTTTCATTCAGTGATGGACCATAAAATACATTGTCATTGTAGTAGGGATGGGACGGTATGAGATTTTCACAGTATGACAACCTTGACAAAAAATACCGCGATATCATGGTACACCGTGAAATTGCGTGTTTTATATTTAAAGTAGTTTGCGTTTAACAAACAGGATTTGTTTATGGTACATTTGTAAATGTCTTTACATGCTGCTAAAAATCAATAAAGTGTACTATTATGATTTATTATCCAAAATAACACTTTGAACAAAGGGATATTTTTACCTTAATCACTTTAGTCACAGACGGAGCATGTTCGCTGATGTTAATCAATGTTTGTTCAACGTCTGCCCAAAAACTTCCAAAGGCAGGCTTACCATTATAATTTGCTGCTTAATTTCTTACTAAAGTAGTCGGTGCATTCAACTTCATATAAAAAAAATATCCTAATAGTATACAAAAGTGTCACATTGAGCGGTCAACAAACTTGAGTGCTTGTCTAATAATTGAGCGACTTGCAAACTGCATCAGATAAAGGTTCCTCCTGTGTCTAAGCCTTGTCCTGCAGTGACATTAGAGGGTAAAGAATAGTCATGTGATCTGCCTATGCGACGCATCAGATTATTGTTCGGGGAGACCTTACTGGAGTACTGCGTAGGTGTGTTTACAGCATGTAGTGGCTAGGAGTAGTAGCCCTGGCGGCATGTGGAGCGGAGTTTGTAGCCAAATGAAAATCAGTGCGTCTTTGATGAGCATTTGGCAAAGGAAGGCTGAGCGTCTTCTGAAAAATAAACCGAGAACAGTGTTGTCTGGAGCGTGTCAGATGAACGATGGACTGGATGGTGAACAATCCAAACCACAAAGCTAACAGCGCAACAAGAGCTAAAGCGCTAAACAGCTGTTTCTTAGATCCAAACAAAGCTTCATCTCAGCGGCAGCGATCATGTTCACGGAGGAGGGTGACGTTTGACTCTGCTGCTACGGGCCGTGTTGAACAGGCCGACGGCCGAGAGAGAGCGGGACTGGGCCGCGGGGTCAGGTGAGGAGCAGCGGAGGAGAAGGGCACAGCGGGGGTTTGCACAGAGCGAAACTTTTTTGTGTGTGGCAAGAATAGCTTATAAAACAAGCATTTTTAATACCGTCAGACAGGCGATCCTCAGGGTAGTGATACTGTAGCATTTTAATACCGTGGTTTATCCTTGAAACCGTTATCGTCCGATCCCTACATTGTAGTTTGCAATATTTTTCGATCTTTACATTTATTTACTAGTTTATTTGACAGCGACATCTCAACATCTGATGCCCTATTTTTAATCAGACTAATGAAGACATTTAACCTCGGAGCACCAACATGACCTTTTCCACATTTACCAAAGAACTCGTTTAATAAAGGATCACTCCCCTTCAGTAGTAAAGTCGTTTTTGTGGTAGATGGCGTCATACTTGGGCAATTCAAGATCTTGTCTTTCAAAACGCAGACTATAGCGTAACATTTTGCGATTAGTAGAAGCGCACTTTGTGATCTTGCCACTCCAGAGTTGGCGCATTTAGGTGGGCAGCACTGGAATGAAAACACAGTTTTTCCTCCAACCAGATCGACTCCGTAACCTGCAAAGGGGTTGTGGGGAGACGTGGGGGGTGAACATGTGCATTTGTTTAGTTTCGCGTTCAGGCCAAGCGGGACGATCTGCGCCACAGCAGAGGGCATGAACATTGTTTCGCTCACGATGGGTTAATAAAGTTTTTAGTTTGAGCCTTAAGGAAGAACACAAAGCAGCACGATGTAAAAAAGGAAATGAATGTCAGCGGTTCTCCCATCAGAGCAGTCACCTTCTCTCGCGACGCCCTCACGACTCACCTGGCCCCACATATTTTACACTTAATGGCGGATAAAGCAGCTGATACAGTAGCTACAGGGCTCTGTATTGTGTAGAACAAACCCGGAAACTTTCATTCATTTTGAGCAAACTTTTGAAGAAGTAGAGCTTTAGGATTTTGCAAAAGCCATGAATTTGGCCTGACAAGCTCACTTTTTTAAACCAAATTATATCACAAACTGCAAACGTTACCAAGTTTAAACTTCACACACACCACAGCAAGTTTGAAGAAAATCCTAGAGGATAATGCAGGATTTATTTCAAACATTGGTTGATTTGAATAAAAAGAGAACGTGTTTAAAGGGCACTACATTTTCTTTGAAATATCATCTTGCCTGCTCACTGACCTGTGGATCACCAAAGCACGAGTAGCTCTCTGCAGTTTTTATTGAGTAAAAGTAGCTCAATAAGCAATCAATAAGACCCAAAAACAATAAGAAAAATTGGTAAATAGAACAACTTTTTACTGCACATTAAAGCCACACTGGTTATAAGTTGCAATGTCATAAGAACTAAACTGTGCTTAAAAAAAACAATAAATCGTCCAAATGTCAAAGTTTAAAGGAGATATTCAGCACATTTCACCACGATTTACTCCCCGGGCACGGCCTGACATGTACCTGAGGTCGAAAACAAAAGAGTGCTGCCTGTTGTTGGGTTAGTAGTGGTGTTGCGGTCTAACCGAGCACAACCACGGGCCAAACAGAGCCGCTGAATCACCCTCAGACTGGCTCCTCTCCTGCCCCCCTGTATTATGGTCATTACCGTCATTATGGCATGTCTGTCTGCTCCCGACGACCTATACTTTGACCGGCACAATTGATGTTTTTTAACCGGATTTGAGAGGAACGCCCCGGCCGACGCTCACGCACTTTCACACCCTTCAACACGCTTAAAAATGGGGATTATTGCAAAAACAGCACACTCGCCGGAAAACAAGACTTCAGTAATGCTAGTCTCACGAGTTACAATAAACTGTACAAACAGTGACACAGCAAAAAAGACGGTCCAAGTGTTTGTCATCTCAGAATATGCGAGACAATTACTTTTTCTAAATGCGCTCAATTTCATGTGGGTTCATATTCTTCGCTGAAATGCAATTTTTCACATAACCAGGTTTCATCTTGTAAGTAATTACTGCACATGTCGCTGGTGATCCAAACTCTTTAGACCTGATTACACACTTGTTGCTACTTGTTTTAGTCAGTGATGCGCCGTCAGGGCCTTCTCTGCTGGCCCTGGCCAAATGAAGAAAAAAAAAGTAAAATGTCTTAATAGTATATTTAATTTCTTTATTTATATAATGTACAGTTGAGTCGCTCTGGGGGCGACGATGGCGCAGATGGTAGAGCGGGTCGTCTCATGGTCAGAAGGTCGGGGGTTCGAATCCCGCCTCCTGAAGGTGCACATTGTCGTTGTGTCCTTGGGCAAGACACTTCACCCTCCTTGCCTCCAGTGTCTGCGTACACTGGTGTATGAATGAGAGTGTGAATGGGTGAAGCCCCCTATGAGAGACCAACAGGCCTGTTTGGAACCATGAGGCCGTCCTTCTGTGGACCCACCACCTGCAGGAGGAGCCATAGGGGTCTGGTGCAATGTGATTTGGGCAGCTGCCCCCACGTTCGGCAACGGACAAGTGGAAGAAAATGGATGGATGGATGGATGAGTCGCTTATATTTGTTTTGTTGATGTATAACTGTAATTTCCTACTCAAAAAGTGCCTTAAACACCTCTGGCGAGCTGCTCCTCCTCAGGGCCTTCAGAACAGATTCTGCAGGCCCTGTGTTGTCAGGCCGCACACATGATTGACAGCCAGCGTGACTGACAGAATTATCAGCCAATCAGAATTTGATATACATTGACAGTACGCCCCCCAGGGCCTGCAGTAGCTCAGCAGCGCCCCCTACGGTTTGTTCGCCTGGGAAAACCGCTAATGTAGCAAGACGGGCAAGACGTTCCACTCCGAAGAGAACCGGATAAACAGATATTCCTCCTGGAAACGTCCAAACGAGGCAAAATGAAGTGGATTTACTGATCACGGATATGTTGCGGCCCTTCATTATGAAGAGTTTTGAGAGCAAAGCAGCGGGAACGACAGCGGGACGTAGACGCTCGGCTCCCCGGACAGGAGAAGGGTTTCCCCGCGTCAGCTGCGCTGGGACTTGGGCAGGCAACAGGTACGAGACTACGAGCGCTATAAAAAAGGATCTCAAATAGCACCAAAAAAGCATCAAAACTGTATATTTTGTGGTATTTACATTGAGAATATTAAGGCATCTTTTTACTGGCTTTGCTATTGTTTTTTTACGCACGTCACAGTATCCAACAAGAACTTGGTATTGGTGACTACTGACTTCGACAGGTCAGTAGTCCTATAGACTACTGACCTGTAGAAATCGCATCTAATTAGATGCGACTTGTACAGTATCTGACCTATCTGCCAAAAGGTAAGTGCGACTTCATTACCCACAAAAGGCCATAGCCCCACAAAAAACTGCCTCTCTTCCTTCTTAAAATGATTATGTTACAAAAGTGTTGGCGCCGTTGGCTAAGCCTCCCAAAGCTTCAGCATAGATCCGCGGGGCAGTGGTGAAGTGGTACAATCCGTGGACTTTTGCAAAGAGGGCAGTGTGTCGACACAAGACATGCGCATGTCCTCTTCCAGATGATTCACCGTTCCTCCAGTTTGACTTCGCACTCAGAATTATTCCCCTGATGCTGGAAAGTCCTGGCTGGAATATTTTTGCACCAGTCATAGTTCTAGAATAAAAAAACGGAAGCCAAGATAATAAGCAGGTGTTGAGAAGGCAATGGAAAATCACAGCAGGCTGAATCAAGACGCTAAGCTGTGTGTATATTAGTCATTCAAAGAAAAGCCATCGTCTGCACCTTCCTTGGGTTCGAAAAACATTATTTATGGTGACTGAAAAACACAACATTCTGTATACGGCTGCACCAAAGTAACAAAATATAGGAATCAAATTTGGACAAACGTTTACTGTTGATTAGTGACATAAATCAAAGAAATAAAAATGTAGAGCAAGTTTTCCATCATTGGATTTTATGTAATATAGATATTTTACGACTGTTCATATTTCAATAAACTAGCAATTCAGGATTCCTACAGGTTGCAGCCAATCACATCTAACGCCTATTTATGCAATTTTTATGCCCAAAAACGTGAAGGAAAACAAACAAAAAAACAGTACGATAATAAGTAAAAACAGTGGAATAATTCAGCCAGTTACACACGATTTTGACTTTCTGCCAGATATATTCCTACTTAATGCTTTATAATTACATTTAAAGACACTGTAGATTAAACTGCTAAACTAATATGACAATTCTATGCATTTCAGAAGAACGTGTTTGAGATCTAGACTTCAGGGTTAGCGACTTCTACAGATCAGATGATCGGTTCTCTGTAGAGGACATCATGTGACCGAAATAATTGTAATTTTAATTCAATTGCATTCAGTCTTACAGCCCTGTGAGCAATCCCTAAAGAACAGCACTACACTTCCCTGGACTGGAGTAGTGAGCCGTCTGTGAGGATGACAGTAGCACAAGTCAATAGTGAGCGCTGGCTCGACTATTATGGGATGTTTAACACAGATACTTACATAAGACTGATGGTCCAGGTCAGTGTGATACAGCCATCTCCAGCACAACAATAGCACACACAGGCTAATCAAAATTATAGGCCTCAATGATGTGATGGGGCTTTACATTTGGCACCAAATATCACAATATATTCCACACAGTTATTAACTTCATACTGTGCGCCTTAGAAAGCTTTTGAGATTTAGCCAGGATTTGGAGTTCGTATGACTTCACCATTGTCACATCGTGGTGGATTTCTTTGGCTGAGGCTCTTCATTCCAGAAGCTGAGATAATGAGTTTAGTTTGGTCTCAAAGCTAATTCCCCCACTATGATTTGTTCTGTTGAGGAGGGGAACAGTCTGTGAAGAGTTGGCAATGTTCATTTTAGCCAACAGCTACGCAGAAGGACCGCAAAGGGAAGGATGGGGCTTAGTGAGAGTTCCTTGTTAAATCAGAAAGTGTAAGCTGTTTTATATCAACATAGCATTGCCTAACCAACAAAGTGGGGCTGCACGATTAGCCTCCATCGCGTCAATAATGAGATTTGAGCTACCGCGGTAACCTAATTGCAAAGTCTTTTTGGTTTCCTGCACCGCGCCTCCACCATGTGAGTGAAAGACATGTTCGCTGATCAGGATTATCGAGCCTTGCTTCCTTTGTGCTGTTGGACGACCAAAAGAGGCTGCAGAAGAATCACGTTTGTATGCGCTGCTGTGCGCTATAAACAAACTCCACGCGGTGCGTCTCGCACTGTGCAAACTGCAAACTATTCTCACAGCTAGAAACAAAAAAAACCTGTGTCTTGCATTATCATTTCATGGCGGGTTGGGGAGGTAAAATACTAATTTCCGTCGTACGCATCATTGTATTAAGTCTCTTCTAATTGTAACATCTTTCCAGACTTTTTTTTTGACTCAACTATGAGGTGGATTATCATAGAACATGCAGTGTTTTGCAGCTTGTGATTTAGAGAACACTTTTATGTAGCTGAATACAGAGTGTGAAAGAGTGTGAGAGCGGCAAGTTTATTTGAGAATGATTAAACTAAGCATGTTTCTGACAACTCCATAAAAAGCATCTTCCAGATTTGCATATTGTCGCAGCATGAAGCTAAAATAAAAAGAATACCATGATGTTTAATAGCACTTTTAAAAGTATGCAGCCTAGAGCTAACGGACTACACCAGGACTAAAGGAGGTCCAGCCCAGAGCTAACGGACTACACCAGGACCAGTCTAGAGCTAACGGACTACACCAGGACTAAAGGAGGTCAAGCCTAGAGCTAACAGTGGACTAAAGGAGGTCCAGCCCAGAGCGAACGGACTACACCAGGACTAAAGGAGGTCAGGCCTAGAGCTAACAGTGGACTAAAGGAGGTCCAGCCCAGAGCTAACGGACTACATCAGGACTAAAGGAGGTCCAGCCTAGAGCTAACGGACTACACCAGGACTAAAGGAGGTCCAGCCCAGAGCTAACGGACTACATCAGGACTAAAGGAGGTCCAGCCTAGAGCTAACGGACTACACCAGGACTAAAGGAGGTCCAGCCTAGAGCTAACGGACTACACCAGGACCAGTCTAGAGCTAACGGACTACACCAGGACTAAAGGAGGTCAAGCCTAGAGCTAACAGTGGACTAAAGGAGGTCCAGCCCAGAGCTAACGGACTACACCAGGACTAAAGGAGGTCCAGCCCAGAGCGAACGGACTACACCAGGACTAAAGGAGGTCAAGACTAGAGCTAACAGTGGACTAAAGGAGGTCCAGCCCAGAGCGAACGGACTACACCAGGACTAAAGGAGGTCAAGACTAGAGCTAACAGTGGACTAAAGGAGGTCCAGCCCAGAGCGAACGGACTACACCAGGACTAAAGGAGGTCAAGCCTAGAGCTAACAGTGGACTAAAGGAGGTCCAGCCCAGAGCTAACGGACTACACCAGGACTAAAGGAGGTCAAGCCTAGAGCTAACAGTGGACTAAAGGAGGTCCAGCCCAGAGCTAACGGACTACACCAGGACTAAAGGAGGTCAAGACTAGAGCTAACAGTGGACTAAAGGAGGTCCAGCCCAGAGCTAACGGACTACACCAGGACTAAAGGAGGTCAAGACTAGAGCTAACGGACTACACCAGGACTGTTTCCCAAAGCCTAGGTACCTTGCCTTGCCGTTGAAGGCAGTGCCTCCAAACTCACTTCCTTCCAGTCCAAGGCAAGTGTCCTGCCTTGGTCCAAAAAGAGCTACTAAAGTGGAATTTAGGTGCTTTAACAAGTCACACAAGCCAGCGCCACCTTTTTTTCAAACTTTTTTCTTTTCTTGAGAGCCGTGGTGCATTATGGGTGATTTTGGCTGGAGCAAGGCAGCGGAGGCTACACTGATGTATCCTTGGTATATTAGTCACATGCTAATCAAAGGGAGGACACATGCCTCTAGACGACTTGAACATTGGAACAGCACTTGGGCGGCGATTGATGATGTAGATCCCTGACCACGCCCACTTCAGACCAAGGCAAGGGAAGGCACCTATCCTTTAGGAGACAACCCAGGACTAAAGGAGGTCCAGCCCAGAGCTAACGGCCTACACCAGGACTAAAGGAGGTCCAGCCTAGAGCGAACAGTGGACTAAAGGAGGTTCAGCCCAGAGCTAACGGACTAAACCAGGACTAAAGGAGGTCCAGCCCAGAGCCAACAGTGGACTAAAGGAGGTCCAGCTCAGAGCCAACAGTGGACTAAAGGAGGTCCAGCCCAGAGCTAACAGTGGACTAAAGGAGGTCCAGCCCAGAGCTAACAGTGGACTAAAGGAGGTCCAGCCCAGAGCTAACAGTGGACTAAAGGAGGTCCAGCCCAGAGCTAACAGTGGACTAAAGGAGGTCCAGCCCAGAGCTAACGGACTACATCAGGACTAAAAGGACTAAAATGCTGTAAAAGATGGCGGAGGAGGAGGAGCACTTTGTGTCTCTAGTGGACGTTCTGGAGGAGGATCAGGAGTTGGAGGAAGAGACCAGTGCTGTTCTTGCAGCCAGCGAGGCCGAGCACTGCTCTTACTCCTCCCAGGGCTATGTGAAGCGCCAGGCCCTGTACGCCTGTGGAACCTGCTGTCCTCCAGGGGGCGCTGCGGCTGGAGTCTGTTTGGCCTGTTCCTACAAAAGGTCACCAGCTGTACACAAAGAGGAACTTTCGCTGTGACTGTGGAAACTCCAAGTTTAAGGACCTGACCTGCATACTCAGCCCTGAGAAAGAGGAAGTGAACTCTGGGAACAAATACAGCCACAACTTCTTTGGTCTTTACTGCACCTGCAGCCGGCCGTACCCCGACGGCCAGGTCTGTGCCTCTGACCCCTCAGTGTTAGTGTTCAGGGCATTAAAAAGCATTGAATTGGATTGAAACTGGCATTACATTTGGGTCATTGACGTAACGTGCATATTTTTGTGTCCGACTGTTATATTTTTTTGAAAAATATTTAGATCATTTCATTACATGTATCACTTTAATATACAAAACCGATTTAGTTTAAACACATTTCAATAATAAATATTTTTTTATGTTTTCACACCTCAAACCCCTATGTGGCCATACCGCCTTTGCGATGCCCAATCCCGTCAGACCTTGGAAGCTAAGCAGGGATGGGCCTGGTCGGTACTTGGATGGGAGACTGTTTAGTAACACCAGGAAGCCTAGTGAATATAGTGAGGGAGTGAGTGGTTGGGGGTGTATCGAGTCATAACTTTGTGGCTTCACAAATTCAGGATCTGTAAGGACAACAAGACAAGGTCCTTGTGGGTGGAGCCAGTGGCATGAGTACATTTGCACCAACTGCTTACTTATAGACGGGGCAGAACATGCTGCCAACTTTTACTTTCAATTGAGAAGCTTTAAAAGAAATGTGGAGTTAGAAGGAGTACAAACAATGATATTCCGTAATGTTTCAAATGTAGTGGAGTAAAAGTAAAGTACAAATCCCCAACACCTCTACTTACATAGAGTACTTAATTGGCAAACAATGTTTCCTTTATTTATCCTTTAACCTTTATTTCCTTTATTTAATCAACCCTCGTGTGGTCCCTCAATTTTGCACCCTTTAAAGACCCTCATGTCAAAACATGTACACTTCAAAAAAGAGCCTGAATATTACCACACATTCATATTTTTTTCTGCTTGACCCAAGGACCACACGAGGGGTAGTGTGATAAGGACTGTTTTTTACCTACTGACGAATAGCCGTCATACCAGCTATCTCTTTGAATGTTTCCTTTCTGTATCGTGCAACTGTATGAGAAAGCTTGACTTTGCGGGAAATGCTCAAGGGGGAAATAACATCTGTTTAATACATATTTGGCTCAATTTATTGTAGGACAGGATTTTCTGAATGGTTTGCTTTATTGTCTTTTTAAAATACATGAATAAAGGATTTGTCAGCTAAAATTACATAACCTTCATACTGCTGATTTCAGCTCTTTTGTGCACAGAGTACAAAAGTCAACTTTCTTTTACAATCCTGCAAATAAAGAAGAGTTATATCAATCTATGAGGACGTGTAAATTCTGGGTCGCCCAATGAAGGAAGGAGCACACTCTAAAATCATGTCCATCAGGAATAACAGGAAAGGTTGGTTTCGGCATGTAGATTTGTATGATTTTTTTTTTTTACTACGATCATTTAGCAAGAGCTCTTGAACCTGTAACTCTGGGGCCTTTGCAAAAGCTTTCTGTACCTACAATGACTTGAGTAAACACAGTCTTAGCAAAAACCCTTGTCGTGCATCAAGTCACATTTATGCATTTTCTTTGTGCACCAAATGTTTCAGTAGTGAACACATTGAGCACAATCTGCAAACATTTTAGGTATAGTCAACTATTAAGAGGAAAGTTAATGATTTTTCCTTTATAGTGTTGAAGTATCATCTTGCCTGGTATAAATTAGTTTGTTTATATAGCACAGCTCAATGGAGACAGCATAAATAAAGCCAAGAGGTCTGCAGGTTGTGAGGTAAACACAACAACGCTGAGTTTATGAAATTATACAGACGTGACAAGCCAAAGACAAGAGGAAAGAAGCAACTGAAAGACAAACTATTAACTTAAGCTAACGGTGACTAACGCTAAGCTAACAGTGGCTAATGTTGTGTTGCCGGCAACTGGAAACAGGGATTTTGAAAACTTGATAATTATGAGTTCCACCTAAATAAACTCATCTGAAGCAGAGTGTACACAGAGCCAGTTTTTCCTATACGCAAACTACGTAGGGCCCCCGCAGCTGCAAGGGCCTCCCGTGAATTCGAACAATTAAGTTGAATGTTTTTTGATAAGTTAGCCCCATTTGGATTCAACTTATAAATCATCAAGGAAGATAAAGTTGCGGCAGCGGAAGGTCAGCCCAAGAAAACGGCAACCCGCAGCACAAGATTTTTACCCGCAACGGCACTTTTAAAGTAGCCCAATTGTGCGGGAAAACCGCAGACCTGGCAACTCTGAAGAGGAGTTGAATCCTCACGGTTCTCAAGGGCACAGTTACTTACAGTAACTCTGGTTCTCTGAAAGTGCACAGTCTAAAACTAATTGGGCTACTCACGGGCTAATTCTCAGTGGTGAGAGAAATAACCGTCAGGTGCAGATTTCAGTTAGTTTTAAATCAGCGGTTCTCAAACTGTGGGTCAGGGACCAGAGAGGAGAGAATGTGACCATTTGCCATTTTAAAAAGTGGGGGAAATAGACTAGTAGTAAACCCCAGTCTGACAGTGGCTTAGTGGTTAGTGGTTCTCACACAGAGGGGCAGGGCCTGAAATGAGGTAATTATGTTCCACTTCTGCCCTGCTCACCTGCACAGTGGAACTGTTTTTGACCGTAAATGGGTTCACTCTTCGTCGAATAGCCATGGGATATCCCATGGCTATTCGGGTGGATTTTTGCTTAGGGCCCCAGAAGGGCCAGCACCGGCTCTGAGTGTACATGTCTAGTCGAGTGGTTGTGGAGAACACAGGTTGTAAGCTGTACAGTGGGACAAGGACAAAGATCGTAAATAAAACCGTTGTGCAACCAAAGAACCAAATCTTCTTCCCAGAGCCAACAAAGTACAATACCAACAACGCCCGTGTCAAAGGCGACAGTGAATGAACAGGACCACAATCTCCATCCTCCGACAAACTTCAAACCATTGCACAGTGGAGACGAGTACTCGCTTTCAATGTTACATTTTACATTCATGCAAAGTGGCATAAAAACCGCGAGGAGCCGTCAATGGACCAAGACGCTGCACGTGGACGATAACTTTCATCTTCGAAGAGGAAAACTATTGATCGCTGTAATTGGACCATGTCGATTTTTGAAGAAAAGTGGATTAGCTGGACTTCTGACGGTGAATTGTATGTTTGAGCCGCCTTTATTATTTATAAATGCGCTGTTTACTAGTATTTCTTTACGTACATATTAAGTTGTTAGCATGCTAAACTCTGTGAAGTCGCTGTCTGCTTTAAACATTACCACTGTTTTGCGGTTACTTTGCAGATGTTTATGTGTTTTAGCGTGATGTGGGGCAGATTAGAGGTGAGATGGGGATGTTTTACTGTGAGAAAAGAGCACATTTATCATAACAAAAAATAAATTATAGTGATTTTTTTTTTTTTCTTCTCAAAATTGCCCGGCCCTATTGTCCCATAGTGACTTAAGTACCCTTTTTTTTGTGTAAAAGTAGCTCAGGGTGTTAAAAGATTGGAGACTCTTGGTTGAGGATTTGGCATCTCTATCCCTTCACTAACAGCTTTATTTTCTATACACAAGCGCTTCCACCTAACAGGATAAATAGTATGTCACATTGCAGAGCGACAATTTAGCCTATGAAAAACATGAGGCTAAAAGCCCAAAACATTGTGTGGCACTCGTGTTGTTGTGAATGTTGTGCACTGAGGACAGTGATTACAGAAGGGAAGAGGAGCAGTGATGACTGGTTTAAGCAGATTTAGAGCTGTTTTTGGGTTAACAACATAATTCAACAGTAACACGCCATGAGGTCAGTCTCTGGACAAGAATTAACAGACAAAATGTAATTAAGTGCACATTCATATGAAGAGGACTTCATTTTTCCCGCAGGTTTTGCCTTTATTGAAGGGTTGTCAGCCTGCACAATATTTTGCCGTATTATCGCAATCGGAGTATTTGGTGACACAATATCAAGACCACAAGGAGCCATAACATATACCACAGGCACTGAGGCTTTGGATGGGACTGAGATTTACACCAGGGTATCTACAGGTGGCAGCAAGTCAAATGTGATGCTTTTTGTGCCCTACAAATAAACTCACCTTGCCCAACTTGATTAAGGATTATGCTGAGAACAATACAACAGGTATTTGTTTTATGACACTCACCTAGGGCTGAACGATTAATTGCATTTGCAATTTTATCGCGATATTGCACAACGTGATTTCGTAATCGCAGAACTCCGTGTCATGTCTTATTTTGCTGAGGTGCTGTTTAAGCTGAAATGTCACTAAATGGCTGCGAGTCAAAGAGAAAGTAAAACGTGTCTGTGTTTGGCCTCATGTCCCGTCTCCTTGCGTCAATGTTCTTCTCTTTCTTCATATTGTCCAAAGTTACTTCCCAAAACCAAAATGCTGCTCCTAATTCCACTGTGTTTTGGCGTGTGCTCCATCTGGCCTCTCCGTGTCCATCAATAACGCGCATCTGAAGCAACTACGAGTCGCAGCTCAGACCGGGATTTGAATGGCCGAAATAATTAATAATAAACATTTTATTTTGTATTAATTGGGAGTTTGATTTCCTAAAACTTTTCCAACTAGTTAAAGCAGATGTTTGTTCGTAATTTTTCTGCACCTTAGTGGGTGATGTTACTGACTGGATCAGTGAGTTTTTTTTAAAGTTTTTTGTTATTTTTTTATATCTATATAATTTATCTTTTATTTATAGACTGTACTGTTTAGTTCAGACAGTTTTTAAGAAGTGCAGTCCACATAGGTAAAGCAACAATTTTGTTTGCTTTATTGTTGCAATATTCACTTCAAATTAATCTAATATTGTTTATTATGAAATAGACTGATTTATTGCTTGTGTTAGATGAAAAATACATGAGAAGAGGACTTGCAACAATAATCGCATATTTAACCGCAATCGATTATTTTTCAAAATCGTTCAGCCCTATGCTCACCCACAGTCAATTATCCAGTCAGAAAGCCCACACAGGCCCAGGCTTTTGGTCGCCTAATCTTAAGGCTAAAATCAGTCAGCAAAAAACCTAAGTGTATGTTAGGTTACAGCAATCCAGGTGTGCCCTTCCTTTTGTAGTGTCTTTTAAAACGGTGAATGCTACATACCCTAAAGGAAACAAATGCAGTTCCAAAGAGGTTGTGCATTGCTTCAGACGTTTTCCAAAATAATACATTTCAGTCATGGCTGTTGTGTAGTACCTTCAATGGACGGAGCCTGGTCCTGAGCAGCATACAGCATGTCTTTGAACGCCTGCAGAGACAAACAGAGGGAGACAAGAGAGTTAAAATTCAGAACAACAAACAAACGTGTCCATAACTGCAAGGAAATGTTCGCTGTAGGCCTAAACAAAGCTAAAGGCGGTAAACTAAATATCTATAAATAATAGGGTTATCGCCTAGTATCAGGCGATACTATACGTATCCCGATACACGGGTCACGATACGATACGATATTGAAGTATTAGACGATTATTGCGATTATTTTATTACTACTTTGGAAATAACTATTCAGTAAACTAGTCCACCTTCATTAGATATGTATCAAATACATTTGATCCATCTACAGTGCCTTGCGAAAGTACTAATACACCTTGAACTTTTGCACATTTTGTCATGTTTACAACCATAAATGTAAACATTTTATTGAAAGTTCACACACAAGTAACAGACAACTGTGAAGTGAAAGCAAAATGATACATAATTCTGTTATTTTACAAAAAATAGAAAAGTGAAAAGTGGGGCGTGCATAAGTATTCATACAGCATTTTCTGAGTGCATTAAATTGCCTTTATAACATTCCTAATGACTGCAGAAAGTTCACACCTTGCCCTAACCATTAAATAGAGGCCACCTGTGTGTAATCTACTCTCAGTATAATTCCAGCTGTTCTGTGAGGGCCTCAGAGCTATGGTCAGAGTGTATTGGTCACTAAACAACATCATGAAGGCCAGGGAGCTCACCAGAGAGGTCAGGGGTAAAGCTGTGGAGAAGTTTAAAGCAGTGTTAAGTTATACAAAGATTTCCCAAGATTTGAACATCTCACGGAGCACTGTTCAATCCATCATTCAGAAATGGAAAGAGTATAGCACCACTGTGAACTTACCAAGACACGGCCGTCCACCTAAACTAACAGACCGAACAAGGAGAGCACTGGTCAGAAATGTAACCAAGTGCCCCAAGATAACTCTGGAGGAGCTGCGACGTCCTGCCGCTGAGCTGGGGGAATCTGTACATGGGACAACTATAAGTCGTACTCTACACAAATGTGGCCTTCATGGACGAGTGGCAAGAAGAAAGCCATTATTGAAAGGAGGCCATAAGAAATCCCGTTTGAAGTTTACTAGAAGTCATATGGAGGACACAGCTGCCATGTGGAAGAAGGTGCTTTGGTCAGATGAGACAAAATTGAACTTTTTGGCCCAAATGCAAAACGTTATGTATGGAGCAAACCTAACACTGCTCATCGTCCTGAGTGCACCATCCCCAGTGTCAAATATGGTGGGGGAAGCATCATGCTATGGGGCTGCTCTCCCTCAGCGGGGACTGGGAAGATTGTAAGAATAGTTGGGAAGATGGATGGAGCCAAATACAGAGACATTTTGGTGGAAAACCTGCTGGAGTCAGCAAGAGAATTGAGGCTGGGGCGGAGATTCACCTTCCAGCAGGACAATGGCCCTAAACACAAAGCTAAATCTACAATGGAATGGTTTAAAAACAAACATATTAATGTGTTAGAATGGCCCAGTCAAAGTCCTGACCTAAATCCTATTGAAAATCTGTGGAAAGACCTGAAAACTGCTGTTCACAAACGCTCTGCTTCTAATTTGACAGAGCTTGAGTTGTTTTGTAAAGAGGAATGGGCTAAAATGTCAGTCTCTAGATGTGCAAACCTTGTAGAGTCAAACCCCAGAAGACTTGCTGCTGTTATTGCAGAAAAAGGGGGTTCCACAAAGTATTAAGTCATGCTGTATGAATACTTATGCATGCCCCACTTTTCACTTTTCTATTTTTTGAAAAATAACAGAATCATGTGTCATTTTGCTTTCACTTCACAGTTGTCTGTTACTTGTGTGTGAACTTTCAGTAAAATTCTAAATAAAATCTTTACGTTTAGGGTTGTAAACATGACAAAATGTGCAAAAGTTTAAGGTGTATTAGTACTTTCGCAAGGCACTGTATCTATCTATCTAATGATATAAATGCTTTTCACTAATGTGCTTGTGACTGGTGTTGTATGGTGATTATGCAACTTTTAACGGAAAACAGATTTTTTGGAAACCTAGTAATGAAACCAATGACTGGGGATGAACGTTTTCTAGTATTTCTATAGTTGGGAGTCCTTAGCGATCAGTAATAACTATTATGGGTTTCACCCATTAAAATATACAATAACGCAGATGGGGCATTTCAAATCTTATCTGCTCCACAACTGGTCTCACTCGTAGATCAGGGAATGACAACACGGGCATCACCGTGACTATGGCGCTCGTCTCTTTGAAATCTTTTTGTTAGCAGTAGCACACAAACGAAGCAGAGGGGAAACTAAATGTATTTTAAACTTGTGTCGTAGTAGTGCAGTGGCGAGACACAGGTTTAACATGAGCATGTTGTATTTAGTTTCCCCTCGGCTTCGTTTAATTCCGTAATAAAATACTACGAAGATAAATCCTCTCCGAACGCATTTTTACCACTTGAAAATGACAACTTCCAGCGAAATAGTATAAACGATTAGGGAAGCAGCGTTCGAATACAGGTATCGGAGTCGATCAAAAAATACCATAGAGTATCAATTCCAAATATCAGGTACTGAACCAGCGCCTATTTTTACTCAACATTTTAACATTAACATTAACCAACTAAATCTCGATGAATAAGGACACAGTGCGCCTCATTTTGCTCTGAACCTGGAGAACTGTATAGCTGGGTTTTAAACACTTTACTTTTTGATCGCCAAGTAATCAAGTAATCAATAGTATTGGCAACTGCAGGAGTGGGCAAGTGTGTGTAATTTAGTTTATGATTGAGCAATCAAATATGCAAGACTTAAATGATCAGTTCCTTGTAGGTTTCATTCTTTTGTCATATTTCCCCACTTTGTTCCTTCTTTAAACACTTCACTACAGCCCACTTCAGTCACGCTCCCAGGCCAAGCCAACCAAACTTGTCCAGCAGCATTTAATGATTTACTAAATAAATATGAAAACGCGCACCAGTGATTTTGATGTGATATTCAGACAACAGGACATGGGTGTGTTTCGTAACCCTGTTTTTCCTCAACACTCTGCTCCAGGCGGCGGCAGATTTTGACACATACAAGGGATTTTTTGGAACAGCCATAATTCATAACAGTGTGCGACACGACAAAGGCGAAAACAAGCCACGGCGCTCAAAATGGTCATCTACTTAAAAACGAACACACAACGGTTCAGCATTTTTTTGCATACGATGCTATTTATTGAACATGAGAAGTGGGACCGACATACAAAGCTAACTCAGCAGATTCCTCAAACGCTGTCGTAATGTTTGACATGGAAACACAGAGAGATCAATGGGTTCACAAACCTTAATCCGAGGCTACGCTAACAATGGTCTAACTCTCGCCGTGTTTGGCTAAAAAAGACAATACTTTTCAGTCTGTGGAGAGTGTGTAAAAATGGGAATCCTGCAGGGCTAATATATTTTGATATTTATAAATATCAAAATATATTTACAGTCAGCAGTTATTTTGTTTTAAATGGGAAAATATTGAATCAAATCGTAAATCAAGCTTATTATGAAATAATTGACAATTTTTTTCAGGGACAAAATGATGCGTCCCTAAACTATGCACTCTAATTATGTGTCCTTGGTCTATTGAATGAGTTTCTAGCTATGCCAATTCCCCTGACTGAAGGATAGATTCCTCCACCCGGCAGTCAGGAAATCAAACTATAATGTGTATCTTCAGTAAATGGCAGATTTAAAATATATTTTTGGGTTTCATTTTCATCAGTACATTTGGTGGATTTTTTTTTTCTTTTTATCCTACAACCATCCATTTTCTTCCGCTTTATCCGGGGCCGGGTCACGGAGGCAGCAGTCTCAGGAGAGATGGCTAGTCTTCCCGATCCACGCACACCTCGTCCAGCTGTTCTGGGGGGACCCCGAGGCGACACCAGGCCAACTCAGAGACATTGTCCCTCCAGCGTGTCCTCAGTCGTGCGTATAATTATGTTAATGAAAATACACTGCAAGTGATTTCCTTCATTTCTTCTATTTTTCATTTATTTATCATTGCATAAATCTGCTAGACACTTTACCATAGCTATCCCAGCCCAAAAGAACCACACTAGCAGCCCAAGGTTCATGTAAACACGTGGCGAGAAAATGTACAGAAAAATATTTCTAGCTTTTCATGTACAATGCTCCAAATACAGAAGATTCTGGAATACACCAGCAGAAGTTTACGTTTCATTTAGTGTTAATCTAATTAACTGGATTAGCAAATAGTTTTTGTTTTCGTAGGCTAAAGTAAAGTGTACAGTTGTTCACGTTGAGCATGTCCACACAGCGACCTCAGGCACAGTTCATTAACGGCGGACTCCAGTGAGTGGAAGACAATGGTAAAGTCATTTGAGTTGCACAGTGGACAGTGGAGCTCTTTCACTGTCCCGGGCCCTGACAGTGGACACAACGGGCTCACTGTGAAGGGGGGGCACGATGAGGTCAGCGCGCTCTCTCTCACTCGGGGTCAACAACGGCAAATACAACCGTGAAATGTTCAGAAGTGGATTTACAACATGATACACGCAGAAGTGGCAGAAACGTTGGAGCGAGTCGACTCCCACCAACACCTCAGGCGGGATACGATTTCCGTCTCAAAAAATAAACATGGGAAAAAGGACACCGCTCTGAGACCGGGAGTTACTTCTGGGGCAAAAAAGTGTGGGAAATCAATGCAAACATGGAAACTGGCCACAACAGCTGAGCACACAAAGCTTATTAGAAAATGCAGTCGACGTTATACAACCAAAACAACTTCACTTGGAGCATCTTAGCTTTGATATGTTTGTATTATAACGTCTAAAATGTAATGGCTTAATATGCAGAATAGCTGAATGAAATAAAAGCTCAAGAAAGTGTGTTTTGATACATGATACAGGCCTGGTAAAGGTGCACTAGCTAAAGTATCTGAGGTAGTGGAGTAAAATCTCTTGAGCTGTTGCCCAAATGCGATCCTAGCTCTCACGGATTCTTCCGAACAGCCCGACTGTTCATGTGAGTTCATTAGATGCATGATGTAGATCTATGGTGGCAAAAGAAAATGAACTCTACAAGAAAATCAATTGATAACAGCGACTTTAAAGAAGTCACATTCAGATTCTATCAGAGATTACTACACGTTTCCCAATCATAAGGCAAACAAAAACCCAAAGAGATCCAGAGCAGATTATGACAAAAACGGAATTTAGCAAAGTCTGCATTATTGTTTTAGGCCGTGTTAGCAATAAATGTACATCTCAGTCAGATGGGAGACTTCAATGACACCCAAGGACACAATAAGGACAATAACTGATCAATAACTTGGGTGTTGGTTGGCATTGGGCACCACTATTGTCCGACACTAGAATCCAAACTACAATATCTAAACTGTAAGAAGCAGATCCATTTAAAATGTCGTTGATTTGCTGCGTGCGTCATCCCTAACTGCTTCTCCTTCGAGGGGAGCAACTTCATTTGTCGACACCAAACTGTCAGAATGATTGATGAAAGCCGCCACAACTGGATTATGGGGCGCTGCGCGTAAACATCACTTGTTGTTGGGGGGGGATTTCTTGCAACCACACGACGTAGCATGTGACTCAGAGATATCGTTACGTTTCTTAAATGTCATTGAGCAGGTCAACTCACCGCAACAAATTACAGATGCAATGTTTACATCAGTTTTCCTGAAAAAGGCTTTGTGACGCAGAGGTGATGCAATACGCTGCTTTACTCCGTCATGAGAGCAAGGTCTAAAACGGTCCCGTCAGGCTTGAACACACGGATGTGTTCATTTGCAGATCGTTCTTACTCAGTGGCTGGGGTTAGTCCCGAGGCTCTGAACTGGAAACGATCACTGGCAGATGTAATTGAATACATTGTTGATATTTATGTTACGAACCAATTCATTTGAAACTGGACAAAATGGCTTATTGTCTCATCATAACAGTTTCCTGCTAATTGCCCCTTAAGGGTGATAAGCATATTTCCCCACAGTATTACGCAGCTCCCCCTCCTCGAACCGTCACCTTAACCTGGTGGAGGGGTTTGAGCACCCGAATTATCCTGGGGGCTCTGTTGTCGGGAGCTTAATGCCCCTTGTAGGGTCTCCCATGGCAAACAGGTCCTAGGTGACGGGTCAGACAAAGAGCGGTTCAGAAGCCCCTTATGAGAGACCAAGGCCCGGTTAATCGTGAGGCCGTCCTCCCGTGGACTCACCACCTGCAGAAGGAGCCATAAGGGGCTGGTGCAATGTGATTTGGACAGCTCGGATGGCTGCCCCCACAACCCGGCAACGGAAAAGTGGAAGAAGATGGATGGATGGATATTACGCAGCTCTTGGAGACGCTGCGCATGGCCAAAGCGTTTCTTTAACTGACATTTCACTCTGGTTCCTTCTGCAGACAGTGACTATCATTAAGAGCTGTTGTTTACAGGCAGCTGCACCCCTGATTAGTGAATATCCATGAATATGTACGCAGGCCAATCACACCCACCGCTGATCCAGAACTATTCACTGGAGCACAGGAGATGAAACAGTAACAGAATCAAAGAGCAATTTATATGGATGCAATTCAGGTCTACCCACATTAGGTACACCTGAATTTATCCCCAAATTATCCCCAAAGAGACCAAGTTACAATAAGATGAGACGTTTCTTTATCTCACAGTAGAGAGAACAAGAACAGACCTTTCCCCCACTTTGATCATCGAAAGATAGTGGACAAACACTGCAGACCATTCTTACTATGGCCACGTTGTGATAAAATGTGGATAAGACATTGAGCTTTTTAGTCAATTTAGACAAAAAATACAAAGGACAGCAACCAAAGTCCACATTGCCACAACAATCTCACAAAAGACACATAGTTAAAAAGTTCAGTATAGTTTAAGTTTAGTTGATTGTATGGATTTCAGGAGAGTTTAGCATGAGAACAGCAGCAGAGAGACTTTCAGGAAATTCAAGAATAGGTCTATTTTTTACCCACTTCAGATCCGTTTCAGCCCTGATTGGATCTTGATTAAGGCCTTGTGGTTGAATATTTAGTGAGATGGTAAGTGGAATGTTTAATATATTGCGAGATGGATTGAATATTTAGTAGGGGTACAGCAATGCACCCGGTGCAAAAATCTGATGATATTCATCGTACAAAAGTGACAGTGCAAGTTTTAGTCTACATTTCTTAATATTTAAGCGAGTCATGCGTGTATGTGCGGAACTAAACTAGAGCTGGGTGATTTCCCCCCCCCCAAAAAATCTGAGCTTTTTTAAATAAAAGACAAATCATAAAAAAAAGATTTATGATTCGATTTCCCCCCCCCCCCCCCCATTTAAAACAAAATAACTGTGAACTATAAATATATATGTTTTTTTATTCCATTTAATTAAATTGAACCAACATAAACAAAATTGCAAAGGCAAACCCTTTCTCTAACTAAAAAGTCACTAAGCAGTGTGCAACAAAGTTGTTAAACATCCAAATTATTTATACTGTATTTGGATAAAAACTAATAAAACAACAAAAATCCTGAGGCAACTGAGGCACATTTGTACAGCAGGACCTTATTCCTCTAAGCAAAGAGCTAAAAAAAAAATCTAACAACAAAAATAAAAAATATATTTATAATAATAATTTTTCCCAGCCCTAAACTAAACACAGAGCACATGTGGGTCATCATCACTTACCGCTAAACTGAAGGCTGCACTGTAGACAGACACTCCACACCTGTATCGTTACATCCTCCAAAAACACAAGACATCTGCATGTAGGCCTGCCACGATAATTACTATATCGACTTATTGCTCAATAAGTAAAATGAAGGACGATAACATTTTTAGTCTTGATAAATGCACGTGCTGTGTGTGCTGAAAATAAATACAGAAACATGAACGCTATCACAGCGCTGAGTGAGCGGAGCGTCCATCCATCCCGTCTCCCTGTGCTTAAAGACAGCCTTGGGGACACCAGCCGTATCCCCGCATGTAGGAAGAACCCGACCGCTTTAGCCACTGTCCAAATACAAGCGCGAGAACATTACTCAGTGCTTATGTCTACATGTTACTGTTCAAAAGCCAGAGAAATGCTGCAGCGGTTTGACAAACACTCAACAAGTTTCCCAAAAAAAGCTGCTTCACTCCGACAGCCGTGTGGACAGGAGGTTATATTTTAAAAGAAAAGGAAAAAAACAAAACAGATGGCTACTCTGCTTTTGCAGTAATACAGTATTATCTGAATCCATACATTTAGGCCCAATCTCAATTCTCCCCCTTAGCCCTCCGCTTAGCCCTTTTCCTTCGTTTTGCACGTTCACGAGAGACGAAGGGGTGTCCCAATTCTATTTTGCGGTGAGGGGTGAGGAAGGGGCCACATAGCCCTTCAAGCGAGGGTTTTTCAGATGCACACTTCAGACGAAGGGGTAGGAGTTTGACAAAACATGTAAATAAGCTGCGAAATGAATTCACAAAAAATCATCAATAAGCACTCTTACAACATTTATAAAGTTTCAGAACACTTCGTTCATGACTTTATTCGCTTTGTGCAACAATTAGAACAGTCCATTCCTTTGTATCAGTTCTACGTGTTGGCTTTGCTGCTGCAAATGCTCCGTTTATTTGCTCTGTATTGACTGACTTTTGGCATTTCTTTCCAAACTTTCGATACGTCGCTAATGCCATGACACACGGGGTTCATCGCTGCTGCACCCGCGGTCTGTCTCCCCGCGGCGCTGTGCTCTGAGCCCGGGTCCGAGGCGGTCTGTCCCCGGTCTGAGCGCACCTCGGCAGCCTCCGCTCAGGCCCGGGGCTCAGAGCGGAGGCTCCGGGTGCCCCTGTCCCCGCCCTGTGCGCACTGCGAGCGGGTCTACCTCTGCCCGTCCCCGCCGAGTTCAACCCTTAGCCCTTGGTTTCAGGGTGTAGGGAAAGGGCAATAAGGGCTAGGGCTAGGGGAAGGGGTAGAAAAGAGAATTGAGATTGGGCTTTAATATACATTTTATTCTAACCAGGTTTTATTTAACACAGAAGTGAGTTTTTGTCAGGAAATATTTAACCAGAATATTGTGTTAATATTGAATGTCAGAAGTTCAATACATTTCAGTTAAAATAGATGCTTACAGTTTTCTTTTTATTGCCTACAGTATTTGCATCATACTCAATATTAATTTTTTATTTTTTTTACTTTAGTGCAGTTTTGTTTTCTATTTTGTTTTGTATTGTGAGCTCTTATTATAAAGCAGCTTTGAAAGCATTGCCTATCTTATTCTGAGACTAAAGATACTATAAGATATTAGATTTCAAACCAACTTGTTGTACTTGCACCGTGAACTGAACCGAACTGTGAGATAGCAGAACCGTTACACCCCTAACATTTAGTGAGAGTGCCCTTGGACGGTTAAATATTATGCGAGATGGTACTTGGAAGGTCGAATATTTTGTGCGATGGTAGGTTGAATATCAATAGTCAATAGGGCTGAATAATGTATAGCAGAATTGTTATTGCAATTACTGAATGTTGCCAATGTCTACATACTGTACAGCCCCATCTGTCAATAAAGTCAGAGCAGAAATGACGCGCTCTTTAGATGTCCACCATTGACTGGTTTAGATCACATGAAGTTGGTGTGTGGGTCAGCATTAGCCAAAGTCCTCGCTTTGTGCTTGAACTTCAGACAGAGGCCGAGATGTGGCCTTTTCAGAGAAGACAGAGGATCAATAAAGTGTTCGATTTAGAGCTGTCTCCAAATAACACCTGGCTGTGCCTCCAGTCTGGGCTTATCAAGTTATAGGTGGACTAAAAAGAGATTTCACAGTGCACTGTTGATGGCCTTTCCTTTTCCCAACAGAGTATATTGCAAATGTAGCAAGTGTCTTTTTTTCAGGCTGTGTTAGCAATGTATGCGTCCATCTCGGTCAGTCGAAAACCTGAGTGATTTTTTGTACATCAATAGTTACACTGTAGCCATTGATGTGGCCATTTCGTCACCTAAAACTGAGACAACGATAAGCGATAAGTTATGCAGCCAATTCGCACATTTTTAATTGTTCAAAAATATATTTTGTACAGGTTTGTAACAATATGTACTTGACTAATCTTTTGCGCTCAACAATAGGCTTCACCAGCAACAACTACCAGACAAAACAGAATAAAAAGTGGTAAAAAAAAAAGCCCAGAAGTGGAGTCGCAGGCAGTTGAAGTCGGGCCCTGCTGTTCGTCTGCTGACTTCAGAATAAACTCCACTCCACACCCCTATTTTGTCTCTGTACTTGTCCGTGAATCTGTGTGAAAGGCGCTCGATCAGCAAAGCCATTTCCCATGAAGCACTGCTGCATGCGTGTTTTCCACACGACGCCTGCTACAGCGGCACAAACGGATCCGAAACAAAACAGACAACAACGTTAGACTACAAGAGTATCTTCAGTGAAGGTTCTTGAGTCATCTTCTGTACTTGGTAGTTGGAAGTGTCAAACGTTTCGTCTCTCATCCAAAAGGCTTCGTCAGTGCGCTTTGTGAACTGCCATCTGCATAATAAACAACAGAAATGAAAGCCCGGTCTTACCTTTAGAAGAAAGACTGTTTTAGCTGAACTCTTACAGATGGAGGTCTCTGAAGCTCTGTCACAGATATGATTCTTCCAGGCTAATGTCTGTGTTTTCCAAAGTGTCTAGCAAACACTTCCATGTTCTGGAGCTTGTGCGTTCATTGCAGCTTGTCAGGCTCTATTCTGTCTGCAGTCCGCCTCATCTCAGGGCGCAGAAGTTTGCTTGCATCCATACCCCGTTGCTTTGTTTTTAACGCATCTACGAGGCCAAAGTGGGCACAAGTAGGCCTGCCACGATAATGTTTTTTTGAGGACGATATATTGTCTCAGAAAATATCGCGATAAACGATAAATGAGTATAATGCAAATACTGTAGGCAATAAAAAGAAAACTGTAAGCAACTATTTTAATTGAAATGTATTGAACTTCTGACATTCAATATTAACACCTTATACCAAACAAAGTGCAAACTTTAGAAGGGTCGACATATTCTAGGACACGGTTTCCATTTGTGCTTCTCAACCTTTTAACATAACTTACACTCTCACCAGGTTATGTGTTTGAACTAGTGTTGGATAAATATTGCTGTTCTCTCTATTTTGCTTTATCTTACACTTCATGATCTGTTGACTGAAAAGATGTTGTTAATGTTTTGCTTTGAGTTTCAGATTTTGAGTATAAGCTGAAACAGTGTTACTGTGTCTGGTATATGACCTCTGCCCTTTGACTGGGGGAGAGCTGTGTGTGTGTGTGTGTGACACCTGGGACGGTGTCGAGGACAAGAATAATGGAAATTAAAAGTAAACACTGTGAAGTTGTAAATGCCATTTGCTGCTTTGGGTAATGTCCCCCCTCCCTGAGACCAAAGCAGTGATCTGTGTTAGGGGCGTGAACAAGTCAATAAAAGCCCATGTGAGGGCAACCAGGAAGCCAGAGCGAGCAGGACGATGGCCCAGCTCCGTCGGAGCTGGGCCCTCATCTCTGTCTGTCTCTCCTGGTCAGAAAAAGGTAAACTGTCTTGTCTTGCTTTCTTGCATTAACTATTGTGTTTTGTGGTTTTGTTGGCTACCAGCTCCAACAACTAGGCCTGTCACAAAAAATTGTTTTCTTCCAAATAGTCAATATACAGTAAATCTGGTTAGAATAAAATGTATATTAGATGTATGGATTCAGATAATACTGTATTACTGCAAAAGTAGAGTAGCCATATGTTGTGTTCTTTTTCCTTTTCTTTTTAAATATAACCTCCTGTACACAAGGCCGTCGGGGGGGAAGCAGCTTTTTTGGGGGAAACTTGTTGACTCTTTGTCAAACCGCTGCAGCATTTCTCTGGCTTTTGAACAGAAACATGTACATAAGCACTGAGTAATGTTCTCAGGACTATGGCGTTTGTATTTGGATAGTGGCTAAATTGGTCAAGTTCCTCTCGCTAACAGTAGCGCTGATTAGCTTTGATACACTGACTGTGGCGGTGGTTTAGTTTCGTTCTCATGTTGGACAAACCTGCAGTTGCATTAATGTTGTTATTCTCTCCGTGATGAGTTCTTTTGCCTGGAATTTTTGACAGAAAGTGTCGGAATCAGCAGCTACGTAGTAGCGCAGGACTTTGTTTACACCCCGCCTCTCTCCAAAAGCAGCTGATCTATAAATGATCTGGATACATGCGGGACACGGCTGATGTGCTCAATGCTGTCTTTAAGCACAGGGATACGGGATGGATGGACGCTCCGCTCACTCAGCGTTGTGATAGTGGTCATGTTTCTGTATTTATTTTAAGCACACACAGCACGTGCATTTATCGAGACTAAAAATGTTTTTGTCCTTCATTTTATTTATCGAGCGATAACTCGATATAGTAATTATCGTGGCAGGCCTAGGCACAAGTGCTGCTTGCTTGCGTCAGACTTGCAGTGATATCATTCTGGCTTGACGGGGTGTCCGCCAGCGAGTCCTCTGATTCTGACCTCATTCTTTTCCTTCTCTGAAGCCAGGAGAGCAGAGTCAAGTGTTCATTGTATTTGAACCGAGCAGCGATGGTTGTGTTTCACACACCCTCTCCGGGATCCGCTTGTTTGTGTGGATGAGCACCATGTTGACTCGTTTACAGCGGCTACAGCGACGCATGGCGCTTTTCACTCATAAAACTCAAGGGTGTATGGGTAATGTAGTCTCTGCTCACGGTGGGACGAAGTAGGTAGCGTGCATTGTGAAGGGCGTTCTGAAAAGCGGTGGAACAGCCAAAAAACATGTGCAGATGAGTGTACCGGTACGCTAAAAGCACGTTCTTGGCGCACGGAGAGGTGGCGGTACGCTCAAGAGCTATTTTTGGTACGTACCGGCCCACTTAAAGCACTGGGCGGAACCTTGATAGAAGATTGACAACACCTGTAAGACTGACAGTCTACACAGACAACTACAAGAGTATATAGATATGGAATTACACGTTATGTCATTTTGTCAATACAATAGCGGTGTAAATGGGCATTGGGAGAGACAGAACGTCAATCCAATACAATAGTAAGGTCATACTGTACACAGTAATAGCATTGTCTACCCAGTCCAGCAGTGTGGTTCTGAATGTTGTCGAGTGGGTCGAACCGAGATCAGAAAGATCAATGCCTTCCAGAAATGTTTCCTCTGGAATACACTGCCTCTCGAAAGTACTAATACGCCTTGAACCTTTGCACATTTTGTCATGTTTACAATCATAAACAAAGATTTTATTTTGAATGTTTTACTGAAAGTTCACACACAAGTAACAGACAACTGTGAAGTGAAAGCAAAATGATACATGATTAGGAATGGGCACCGTGAAAAGCTATCAAAGGTATCAAAAAACAAAAATGTTGGTTTCTTGTTCTCTCTAGACGTCAATATATGACCCGCAGCGAGTCTAAAAAAAGCAACATGGACGTTCACTGATAATGAGCTGCTTCAGTGCAAATGGAGCAAGCAAAACTATAACTTAAAGCGAAGCAAAGCTATAACCTACTAAACTTTTGTAATAGAGATGGCTCAGCCCCGGTCTGCAGCAGGACTAAGCCAGGACTAAACCAGGACTTACACTGGTTGTAAAACCCAGAGCCAAACTTAACCAGTTATAAACCACGACCAAACCAGGACTGAATAAGAAACTTGTGTTTATTGAAAAACAAAACCGAGCAGTGACAACAAGAAAGACGTCTTTACCTTTAGCGACAGACCCGGAGGCTGAGTTTACGCGCTGTTGTTTACAACTTTACAAGCAGCTGCAGCGCGAGGGGAATATCAAAGATTGTTTGTGGAAAAGTGAGCGCTCACTCTGTATAAGACATTTTTGGTACAGTTTTTGTACATTATTAGTGGCAGAGTGAGCGCTCACACTGTGTAAGGATCTTTGAGGGGAAAGTGTTTTCACTTCGTCAAAGTGTGTTTAGAAAAGTTTATCTGAAAGAAACCGTGTCATGATGTGGATCTGTCTCTGCAGCTCAGGAGGTAATAACGTCCTTTCTCTCTTTTTATCACTGCTTAAGTGGAAATTGTGCTCAAAGTACGAAGTTACAGGAGACGCTGCAGCAGCTAGTGGAGCTTCTGTTTTCCTGAACAACACTTTTTTATACACGTTATTTTAATTAAATTAAAATAACATAGGTATCGAAAAAAGTACTGTTAAGGCACCGGCACCGAAAAGGAGGTATCGTTAAAGTAGTGGTATCGAAATGGTACCCATCCCTATACATGATTGTTATTTTTCAAAAATAGAAAACTGAAAAGTGTGGCGTGCACAAGTATTCATACAGCATGAATTAATACTTTGTGGAACCCCCTTTTCCTGCAATAACAGCAGCAAGTCTTTTTAGCCCATTCCTCTTTACAAAACAACTCAAGCTCTGTCAAATTAGAAGGAGAGTGTAGCTGTGTCCTCCATATGACTTCTAGCAAACTTCAAACAGGATTTCTTATGGCCTCCTTTCAATAATGGCTTTCTTCTTGCCACTCGTCCATGAAGGCCAGATTTGTGTAGAGTACGACTTATAGTTGTCCCATGTACAGATTCCCCCAGCTCAGCGGCAGGACGTCCCAGCTCCTCCAGAGTTATCTTGGGGCACTTGGTTACATTTCTTACCAGTGCTCTCCTTGTTCGGTCTGTTAGTTTAGGTGGACGGCCGTGTCTTGGTGAGTTCACAGTGGTGCTTTACTCTTTCCATTTCCGAATGATGGAATGAACAGTGCTCCGTGAGATGTTCAAATCTTGGGAAATCTTTGTATAACTTAACGCTGCTTTAAACTTCTCCACAGCTTTATCCCTGACCTCTCTGGTGAGCTCCTTGGCCTTCATGATGTTGTTTAGTGACCAATACACTCTGACCATAGCTCTGAGGCCCTCACAGAACAGCTGGAATTATACTGAGAGTAGATTACACACAGGTGGCCTCTATTTAATGGTTAGGGCAAGGTGTGAACTTTCTGCAGTCATTAGGAATGTTTTTGGTTTTCCATTTTTTTGAAAATTATATCATGTATCATTTTGCTTTCACTTCACAGTTGTCTGTTACTTGTGTGTGAACTTTCAGTAAAGAATTCAAAATAAAATCTGTATGTTTATGGTTGTAAACATGACAAAATGTGCAAAAGTTCAAGGTGTATTAGTACTTTCAAGAGGCACTGTATCTTATAAAATCTCTAAAAAGGACCTTTATAAAAGAACAAGAAACCAGGTTACGTTTCTATTCCAGTAGAACTCTGCAGCAGTGGGTGGTAGGGCTGGGACAATCTACTTTTGTCACAATCCAATTACGCATCACGATACTCAGGGGCCGATCCAATACATATTGCGATACAGCAATTAATTAAGATAAGTAATATGTTTACTTTAATATGTGTAAAAAGTCATGTGGCCAAAGTTTATAAACCAAATGCCATTTGACATTTATTGACGTGTTAATATTAAAAAGTGCAATAACACAAAATGTATCAAAGTGCTGTGTAACCGTTACTGGAGAACAAAGTAGTGCATGATATAATGCCTCCAAACACAAGTATTGAAAGTATTGCGATACTTGATAAAGTATTGATACTTGGTATTGCAGCACAGAGTATTGCAATCTGATATTTTGTACCAGCCCTAGTGGGGGGTTCACTCAGAGGAAACGCAAACCACACAACTCTGTAATACACACAACAATGAAGGCAGCTAAAATAAAGCCTGAAATTCTGCGGGCCGCGAGGTGAACACACTGCCTTTTATAGAGTTTATGAAATTATTCAGATCCAAGCCAAGAACTAGAAGAAGTTAAAAGACGAACTATAAAGGGAAGCTAACAGCTGCCAATGCTAATCAGCTCTTACAATGTGCACAACAGCCAAAACTGATGAAATAATCAAATCCATCTCGTCGAACGTCTTTACGGTTTCAGATTTCGACACATCTGTTGGATTCCACTCTTATCGACGGCAAAAGTCCAGTCACGATCACAGCCGCGTTGAGTCACCTACTGTCCCTACACTTCCTGTCTGTGCCCCGTCACCGTCAGCTTTCAGGCGCCATCTTTCACCAGAGGAACAAGTGTCACTCAAATGTTTCAGGGACATTTGGCTCAGTTTCCTTATCAATGGAGCGTGAAAAGATTTGGTACAGTAGTTTTCACATCGCGATGTACAATATTTGACCTACCAAGTACCACTTTGCCTCTTTCTCAGAGCACTAAATGGCCGAGAGCAAATCAGGACTTAACCAGGTCTAAAAAGCATATTGTGAAATCGTGCTAGCTCTAATATTTCAGTCATAATATCACAATTCTAAAGCACGTCTTCTTTCAAATGTGTAAAAATCGCAATTCCGCATGCAAAATTTTCCCTAAACCGAATCCCCTCTCTGCAAGTCTCCTGGGATTGATGAGGAGTGAGGAGGAAACCGGAGACACATTCTTTCGACACAAACTGCTGCTGTGAAGGAGGAGATGGAGAGGCCTTTACACACCGTCAGTGCCTGGACAAACAACACCGGTATAGGCTTTAACAACCGCTCCAGTCTCTCACACACGACTGAAATAACCTGCTCCATAGTGCAGATTTCGATGACTATTAGGCGCAATTTCACCACCTCAGAATTGATATCTCACGTGAACAAATTAAACGAATGTAGGATGCACACAAGTTTTTATCATAGTTAAAATACATTTTGGAAACTTGACTCGTTTTTTCCTAATCAATGGAAAATCACAAAAATGTATGCTTGTGTCCTCATCTGCAGCTTGAGACAACCCAAGATCGAAGTTGTAGCAGCTGTACTGCCTTTTTTTCCAATTAATCTTAGTTCATGACAGGCCGTCTATTTTTCGTATTTTGGATTTTGCATTCATTTCCGATGCATACTGGTTTTTAAATACCGCTCTGTATCAAAGATCAAGCAGGTAGATAGCCTCTGGAAATATCCTGCGGTCAAATAAGTGCTTTAAACGTCACTCCTTTCAGATGGCATCCTCTGCATGTGCTGTTCATCAGGCCAATATGGGTATTTTACTATATTGGCTATTGGCCAATACCATGTCGATAAAAGGCCGATCTCTCGAGAAGGGTTTGAACGCAGCCGATGGAGGGGCACGTGATCAGTGGAGCTCAAGTGGCGTCACCTCCGCAGGACAACACTATCTTACAATAATCAAAATTCTAAACCTAAACCTAACTTTAAAAGGAATAGGCCATCGTTTTTACATACTGAGATATGTTCTTACCTAAAGACAAGTTGATGCAGTAATGTCTCACTTTACTGCACGGACATCGAAGTGCTCCTATATTATTACGCCTTACAATATAGTACCCCTTTTTATCCGCTTAGAAAATTGACATGTTTGATTTTGTGTAACTAGACTTGAATCGGGTAAAGGCTCACTAACTTTATCCCAGTTTGGCGCTATACCTTTGCTGGGAGAGGCTAAATGCTAACAACATTTGCGTGACTGAGCGCACACACAAAGACCAGTCCTTCGGGTGCGTTTAAATACTCTAGGATTTCTCCGGAAGTTATAGAGACTTCCCACAACATCCTAGGCCTCAGGGAGCTGAGAAACATTGCGGTGAAAATCGGTCACAAGCTTGTACACTTCCGCTCATATTTTATGTAGCAGACTTGGTAACCATGAGTAACCTTCCTCTGAAGAACCTACTAAACATAAATGTCCTGAATACCTAATAAAGTGCTCCTGATGTCACAGGAAGACACATTGTACAGTTTAAACGTACCATACACAGGATTATAAACAAGAGATTTTTAAAGATCAGCCAAAAATATCGACCGTGTGTAGACATCAGCCTTAGAAAAACCTATATCGGTCGACCACTACTTAAGAGCTCAAGATTCTGTTAAATCTATATACGATACGGTGTGCAATTTCAATATTCAGTGTTTCCCACACATAGACTATTCTGTGGCGCACCGCCATAGAATCAACACCGCCAGCCACATATTGCGCTTCTTTCTTTCGTTTCTTTTTTTTTTAACGCTATTTAAAACACGCATCGTATAGAAACGCTGCAGTGGTCAATTTGACTGCGGGGAGGGGGGTTTAAAATGCGGCGGCCCTATAAGCTATTCCTCCGTAATTCTCACTCACGCGTCTCTCCCACAGCCTGCACACACAGCCCCTCCTCTTCGTGCACACCGGGTGTCTCCATCAGCGATCATCGCTGAAAGCCGTGTCTATTTGGTGCAGAAACGACAGCTGGTAAATGTATTAAAAGGCCTCCCGACCGCGACAACACCCATACACTTCTGGTACTCCTCAGGGCTGTGTATTTTCCCCCTGGCTCTTCTCCCTGTACACAAACTGCTGCACCTCCAGTCACCCGTCCGTTAAACTGATCAAGTTTGCGGACGACACCACGCTCATCGGGCGAACCGACTGCAGCGCATTGTGCTGCTGCTGAGAAGGTGATTGGCTGTGAGCTCCCATCTCTCCAGGACCTGTTCACCTGCAGGACCCGGAGGCGTGTGGGTCGGATCACAGCTGACCCTTCTCACCCCAGACACGGACTATTCACCCCTCTCCCCTCAGGCAGGAGGCTATGGTCCATCCAGACCCATACCTCCCGCCACAGTTTTTTCCCCTCCGCCATCAGACTCATGAACAACAAAAAGACCCAAAAACTTAGTTACAGACTCATGGATGTATCTGCCCTGTTGCACTGTGCGGTGTGTCCACACTCAGATCTGCTGCTGTCACTTTATATCACTTTACTTTATACTCGTATACATCTGTAAATATGATCCCACTGTTGAATATTCCTTATGCATGCTCCCTAAAGCCTTATAGTTAAAAGTTTTATAGCTTATTTTTTATCTAAATTTTGTGTTATACGTTTTATGTTGCACGTCCGCATCATGAAAAATTCCTAGTTTGTGAACCCGTTCTCAAACAATGGCAATAAAACCTATTCTGATTCTTTTAATTATTTACTGCGCCGTGATGTAGCGCACTTGAATGCAGTAGCAGGGCTGCACTGACCTGACTGGGGCAACAGTTTAAAAATTATTTAAACAAATTATCGTAAATAAACAGTGGCTCCTAAAAATAAAGAAATTCCAGCGTAAATTCACACGTCTCCAAAAGAAAGTATGTTTTTACTAAGTTCACAAAGTGGAGCGGACACTTGGACACCACAGAGACGCAGAGCCACAAGTTGCTGCTGTTACAAACTGGACTAAAACTGCCTCCAAGGACATTATTTTGAGTCAGGATTAATATGAATCTTTTTCTGGTGGATTGTTGCTACATCTGAGTGGAGAGTGTTGCAAAGGTTTCTCCGTCCTGACGTAAGATTTAAAACTTTGTTTGTTATAGCTTCTCGCAGGCTAAAGGCTACAACACGTAAACATTGGCTTTCTGTCATCATGTAGGTTTACTACAGTGATGATAATGGCTGTATTCACGTTTACTGTGCCCACTTTTGTCATGTTGATGACCTGTGAAAACGAGGAGTTATGTCCGCATTTTCTTGCATATTTAATTAGACGCATTTGAGATCGATCGGAAAACAATGCAGTTCAAAACGCATGCTAATCTTGTAAATCTACTGTTTTCCTTTTGCCTGCTCTAAAGTCAACTCTAAATCTTCACATTCTGGCCTCATAAGTTCAGTAGAAGATGCTGTTAAAGGGACATTTTGTAATTTTTTGCAATTCCAAAGCTTCATACAGAGCTGTCCTCAGAGAAGTCCATCAGATTTGTTTAAAGTTAAAACATCTAACTTAAACAACATGGTAGACTACATGTTTAGTAGCCTACCATGTTCCCTATGTCACTGTTTCCCATTAATAGAGGAGATGGGTGAAAGTATGGGCCCGCCTTCCTGTGGACCCACCACCCGCAGAGGGATCCGTAGGGGTCGGGTGCAGAGAGGACTGGGTGGCAGTCGAAGGCAGGTGCCTCGACGACCTGGTCCGCGTGCGCAGCTTCTGGCGTTCGGGACATGGAACGTCACTCGCTGGGGGGAAAGGAGCCTGAGCTTGTGCGGGAGGTAGAGAGATACCGGCTAGATATAGTCGGGCTCACCTCCACGCACAGCCTGGGTTCCGGATCCCAACTCCTGGAGAGGGGCTGGACGCTCCATTTTTCTGGAGTTTCCCGCGGGGAGAGGCGGCGGGCTGGGGTGGGTTTGCTCATAGCCCCCCAGCTCAGCCGTCACGTGTTGGAGTTCACCTCGGTGAACGAGAGGGTCGCGTCCCTACGCCTTCGGGTCGGGGACAGGTCTCTCACCGTTGTCTCGGCCTACGGGCCCAACATCGGTGCAGAGTACCCGGCCTTCTTGGAGTCCCTGGGGGGGGTACTAGATAGTGCTCCGGCTGGGGACTCCATTGTTCTACTGGGGGACTTCAACGCCCACGTGGGTGACGACAGTGAGACCTGCGTGGGGGTGTTGGGGAAGAACGGCCTCCCCGATCGGAACCCGAGTGGTGTTCTGTTATTGGACTTCTGTGCTAGTTACGGTTTGTCCATAACGAACACCATGTTCGAGCACAAGGATGTCCATAAGTGCACGTGGCACTAGGGCTGAACGATTTTGAGAAATAATCTAATTGCGATTTTTTTTCTTCAATATTGCGATTGCGATTAAATATGCGATTATTGTTGCAAGGTCCTCTTCTCATGTATTTTTCACCTAACACAAGCAATAAATCAGCCTGTTTCATAATAAACAATATTTGAAGTGAAAATTGCAACAAAATTGTTGCTTGACCTATTCAAAATGTGTGTGGACTGCACTTCTTAAACTGTCTGAACTTAACAGTACAGTCTATAAATAAATGCTAAATTATATAGATATGAAAAAAAAAATAACTCACTGATCCAGTCAGTAACATCACCCAGACTAAAGTGCAGGAAAGTAAGAACAAACGTCTGCTTTAACTAGTTGGAAAAGTTTTAGGAAATCAAACTCCCAATTAATACAAAATAAGCTATTTAATTTATTAAATAGTACTTTATTATTTCGGCCAATCAAATCCCTGTCTGAGTTGCTTCAGATGCGCGTTATTGAAGGACACGGAGAGGCCAGATGGAGCACACGCCAAATCACAGTGGAATTAAGAGCAGCATTTTGGTTTTGGGATGTAACTTTGGACAATATGAAGAAATAAAAAAACACTGACACAAGGAGACGGGACATGAGGTGCCAGACACAGACACGTCTCTTTGACTCGCAGCCATTTAGTGACATTTCAGCTTAAACAGCACATTTCCTCAGCAAAATAAGACATGACACGGACTCCTGCCTCGGATCTTCCAACCCTTTTCATACTGCAGTTTAGTGTTTATATCTAGCGTCTGTACGACCTACGGAGCGGATATGCGGTAGACGCAAAGGTAAATAAAGGCACATGGCACATCGCCTCCGCGGATACTTTTGAGATAAGTTCTTTATCCACAACATTCCCAAACATAAGCCCCCTAAACTGAGCCACAAACGACTCTTTACTTTTTACAATCAGCACAGACTCACCTATATATGTCTGTGGAGGCAGAGGCGTGTGAATCCGGAGGTGAGGGAGTTTCTGTGATCACCAGAGCGTGTAGTAGCGGCGACGGAATGGCGTGATTAGCGCTGCGGCTAACGCAATGCTAACGGAGAAAAGCAATATTCCTTCGCGGTGGCTGCATGATAAAAGCTGATATTTTCACTGTACATCCACAATCTACCGCGCACCTTAACTAGACTGAGACGTAAACAAAAGCACGCGACGGAGCGGACTTTGCTGCCATATCTCGTTGCTCTATTTACTTCCCAAATCGCGTGCCCTGCGATTACGAAATTGCGTTGTGTAATATCGCGATAAAATTGCAAATGCAATTTATCGTTCAGCCCTACGTGGCACCAGGACACCCTAGGCAGGAGGTCGATGATCGACTTTGTAGTTGTGTCATCTGATCTCCGGCCGCGTGTCTCGGACACTCGGGTGAAGAGAGGGGCTGAGCTGTCAACCGATCACCACCTGGTGGTGAGCTGGATCCGCTGGCAGGGGAAGAAGCCGGTCAGACCTGGCAGGCCCAAACGTGTTGTGAGGGTCTGTTGGGAACGTCTGGTGGATCCCTCTGTCAGTAGGGTCTTTAACTCCCACCTCCGGAAGAGCTTCACCCAGATTCCGAGGGAGGTAGGGGACATGGAGTCCGAGTGGACCATGTTCTCCTCCTCCATTGTCGATGCGGCTGCTCGTAGTTGTGGCCGTAAGGTCTCTGGTGCCTGTCGCGGCGGCAACCCCCGAACCCGGTGGTGGCGCCCGGAAGTAAGAGATGTCGTCAAGCTGAAGAAGGAGTCCTATCTGGCCTCGTTGGCTTGTGGGACTCCGGAGGCAGCTGAGAGGTACCGGCAGGCCAAGCGTGCTGCAGCTCGTGTGGTCAAAGAGGCAAAAACTCGGGTCTGGGAGGAGTTTGGAGAAGCCATGGAGGAGGACTATCGGTCGGCCTCGAAGAGATTCTGGCAAACCATCCGGCGCCTCAGGAGGGGGAAGCAGTACTTCACCAACACTGTTTACAGTGCGGGCGGGGGGCTGCTGACCTCGACTGGGGATGTGGTCGAACCCGGGACCTTCTAGCTGTGAAGCACAAGCGCTAACCGCTGTACTACCGTGCCGCTAGCAGTAATACGACCTGTGCTCTTGGTTCACTTTGGCAGGTTTCTAACAAGTGCGTGTGCATGGATCGACATTTCCTGACGTACTAAAAAGTGTCTTTGAATGCGAGCCGCTTTCTCAAGGACCTTCTAACCAATTTACTCACAGCTTATATTTTACAGTCCTTCCGATTAATCGACTACTAATCAATTATTGAAATAGTCTATTTTAGTAATTAATTAATCGTTTACTGGTTCACACAGACTCAAATAGAGCAAATATGTAGTGTTTTGTACATTGTAAATTTCCTGAATATCTGTGCGTGTCTCATCCAATTAGAAGCAGAATTAGCGCCAAGAGCCTCCAACAAACATTTACTTTAAGCTTACTCCCTCAACATGTCCTCAAGCGGTGCCACTTTAGCTTTGTGTGATAATCTTTTTTTTTATATATGATGTTCCTACACCATTCACAGCCAAGCGATTAATCGTAAAAGTAATCGATTTCAAAATAATCGTTAGTTGCAGCCCTACTTCCAACACTCATTAAAAGGGCCTATGAGTGTGTTCTTTTGTTAGTTGGCCTTACGTTAGCTTCATTGACTGTTTCAGAAATGTTCATACGGCCATTATAAAGTGAAAGTCGCTGTTAACGACAGTGGACGCTTATTGTGTTTCCTTGTAGTCGTAATTTATTATTTAATTTTATACATCATCTGTGTTTCTGTCACATTTATTTTTTATTTATTTATTTGTTCATGTCATGTCAGGCCATTACACTTTTTTTTTAAATCCATACATGAACAAAAAGGAACAGAATGAAGATTAATCTTGTAATATCTGTTCCCATTAGCAAATTTACAAAATAAAATCAGAAATCCCCATCATTATACCCCAACTCATCACCGGGTCACAAAACATAACAAAACAGCTCGTCTTACAGTTCACTTCAGTTGTTTTCAATTTTTTTGTAATCACTCAGAATTTTGTCTTTGTACATTTTTTTGAATTTGTAAACACTTGTACAACATTTAAATTCCACACTTAAAGAATTCCACAATTTGACTCCATAAACAGACGGACATTTCCGTTTCACCGATGTTCCTGCAAACATGTTCCGAAAATTATATTTTCTTCTATGGGAAGCGTCATGTGCAACAAAATTACTTTGAACATCATTTGGCAATTTTTTTTGTTTAGCTTTCCACATAATAATCAACATTTTTAAATCGACGAGATCCTTAAATTTAAGAAGTTTATTTTCAATAAATAAAGGATTAGTGTGCTCTCTATAACCTTTCTTACTGATGATTCTAATTGCTCTTTTTTGCAGCAGGAACAAGGGCTTGGTGGTACAAGTATATGTGTTACCCCAGACTTCAGCACAATAACTGAAATATGGGAGAATCATTGAGAAATAAAGCATCCACAACAAGCTACAATCAAACAAATCTCCAACTTTATATAAAATGCCAATACTTTTGCTAACCTTTCTTTTTACATAATCAATATGAGCTTTCCACTTTAATTTTTCGTCTAAAACAACACCTAGAAACTTAACTTCCTTGACTCTTTTTATACCGACTCCATCAATTGTAATTTTCACATTATCAATTTTGCTATGATTACTGAAAATCATATAGTTTGTTTTATCCCAATTTAAAGATAACTTATTTTCGTTAAACCAATTTCTCACTTTTAACATTTCTTCTTCAATTCTTTCCGATAGCTCCAACAAATCACTTCCTGATTGAAATATACTGGTGTCATCAGCGAACAACAAAAAATGTAACCTGTTTGTTGAGTCACAAATGTCATTAATAAACCAAATAAAAAGCAATGGCCCTAAAACAGACCCTTGCACATCATCCCTCCAGAAGCCAAAATAGTCCCGTGTTTCAGACAGGCGTCTCTTTCTAGGCACAAGCTGCACACTGTTCTAGTCCTCACTCATTTTCTCGCTGTCCGCCAGCTCAGAGTTTTCCTTCGCCATTTAACGCTTAGGGGGCCGCTCTAGCCAATAGCAAAACAGTATTATCGGCGGTGAGCAGTCTGATTGGTTCACCTCAGGCCGTCACCCGTGTGCTTAAAAGTGGCAAATTAATGCAATAAAACAATGACTTTTTGCGATATAGAATTTGTGATCTTTTGTTCAGCCTTTGAATGCACTCCTTGGGTTCTGCAGCACAGACACACAGAACTATTCGAGCCATATCTTCATTCAAAACATTGTGTGAACACGTTTCACAAGTCACTTTCATCACAAGGCAGCGAACCGTACACGACATCTGCTGATCTAGGTCAGTGGTGCATCCAAACACTACATTAGCAAGGAGAGGGGCAAACCAGGCAGTTACATCAAGTTGAATTGTGTCGCTGGACTAGCGATGTCACAGATGACTTATTATTAACAGTTGTTACAGCCAATGTAACAGAATCAAGCCCAACGCCCCGAAACGCCTCTCTGAGAGAACGCACACCGAGGTTGCAGTGATGCGCGGCGATTCGAGGCGACGCTGGACCCCGCGCCACGATTCAGATCTGTTCCATCGAGACGCGGCGCCGCGGAGGAAAACACAGGCTTTTAACCTCCTGCAGAGGCACAGAGGCGGGTCTGGCCATGACAGACAGAGAGACCGCCGTGAACTTTGTTTGGAGGGACGAGAGAAGCCGCAGAGAAACCCTCGTCAGGGCTCAGGCATCAGGGGAAACATTTTAAACTTGTGTCTGTCGCCAACTCGCTATTAACCTACAAAAAAGAGCCACGTTTGCTCTCTCTCTTTATTTATGATAAATCACGTGTGTAAAGCCCCGCACGGTTTGAGAAAAGCCTCTGAAGTGCCGTGACGCGCTGCGTTCTGGTGTGTGTTCCTGTAGCTCCCGCTTTGCTCCCTCTGCAGTGTTACCGTTGTTCCCGTCTGCTCCCCCAAACGTCACCTTGTCCCTGTGTTTTCTGCTGAGAATAAATCCCCAGCGGGTCCTAGCCAAACTGCAGTCTGCGGGTAAACAGACAGTGCAGTATAATCCTGTGGTGAGTGAGAGCTGGGCCGGTGTGAGGTCTGAACACAAGTCAAACTGAGGAGCCCGGGTCAGACCTACAGCTGAGAGCAACAACACCACACAGCAGGGCCTGAAGACCAGTGCAGGAACCGAAAAATACTATACAAGAAATGTTCTAAGATGTAAGGTTTTATTATTATAGAATGCCCCAACAGGATATAAAGTTTACTAAGAGGTAAAATACTGCCTTTCAATGGACACAAGTTGTAATTATTAAGGTATAGCCTGTCCAATATTCTTTGCAAACAACAAAATACTGTCTCCAAAGTGGGTCCCATCATGTATAACACCTGGGTGCAGAGAAGGCCACTAAAGGCCTCCCGTCCCGACCGCAACAAAACACTGTCTGACTTTTTGTGTTAACTTGTTGTGTTAATTTGTTGTCCAATATCATGCAGTCTAAAGCCCTATTCACACAGGATCAGAATTACATAGAGACCTCGGAGTTTGCACAAATTACCCAAGGTAAACTTGAGGGAATGTTTACCTTCTTACCAACATGGCACATTGGCATGGAAAGGGAAAGGAAGGAAAGCACTTTATTTGTACAGTGCCTTTCACAGACTGTCTTTACATGAGACAATTAGACATTCACTCCACGGTGGTGAAGCTACGTGTGTACGGTAGCTTCAGTTTCCTCTGGGGGAGACTGACAGAAGCGTTGTCGCGACTGCACTAGGGTTGTGCCGATGGACGATATCATCGTTCATCGTGATGCCACACCCCCTCCTGTCAGAAACACGCGCTGATCTTCTGTGGGCTTTATAAACCTACAAACTTTGCAGGGATTGCACTGTAAATTAAATCTCGAATATAGCTAATATGCACGCTAGTTTAAGTAGCCTACCAGAAGCTCAAAGACATGATGTGTTAGCATCATGCTCTATTTCTGACGCGCGGGGCTCCCTCTCTAAAAGCAGCTACCGTTTAACACCGCGTGGTTTCGCTTTGCTTTTCGTACAGAAACTAAACAGTTTTAAAATGCCGCGATGGATCACACATCGGAGCTGAGAGTGCATGGGTTCGGATTAGGCCTGAAACAGCTAATCGATTAATCAACGACTAATCGATTATTGAAATAGTCGACAACTATTTTAGTAATCAATTAATCGTTTTCTGGTTCACACAGACTCAAATTGAGCAAAAATGACATGAAAATGTAGTATTTTTGATGAAAACCTACTTTGTTTTTATAGTCAGTCTGTAGTGTTTTGTACATTGTAAATGTCATGAATATCTGTCTGTGTCTTAACCAATCAGAAAGAAGCAAAGAGCCTCCAACAAACATTGACTTTAAGTTTACTCCATCAACATGTCCTCACGCCGCGCCACTTTAGCTTTATGTGATCAAAACAATATAAAAACATTTAATTTTCCTACACCATTCACAGCCAAGCAACTAATCGATTAATCGTAAAAATAATCTATAGATTAATCGATTACAAAATCATCGTTAGTTGCAGCCCTAGTTTGGATGTTCTCACGAAGGACGGAGAGAGGAGAGAAAGAGGTACGAAGTGCAGGAGGTACGACGAGGTGCAGGAGGTACGACGAGGTGCAGGAGGTACGAGGTGCAGGAGGTACGACGAGGTGCAGGAGGTACGAGGTGCAGGAGGTACGAGGTGCAGGAGGTACGAGGTGCAGGAGGTACGATGTGCAGTAGGTACGAGGTACGAGGTGCAGGAGGTACGAGGTGCAGGAGGTACGAGGTGCAGGAGGTACGAGGTACGAGGTGCAGGAGGTACGATGTGCAGTAGGTACGAGGTGCAGGAGGTACGAGGTGCAGGAGGTACGACGAGGTGCAGGAGGTACGAGGTGCAGGAGGTACGACGAGGTGCAGGAGGTACGACGAGGTGCAGGAGGTACGAGGTGCAGGAGGTACGAGGTGCAGGAGGTACGAGGTGCAGGAGGTACGATGTGCAGGAGGTACGAGGTGCAGGAGGTACGACGAGGTGCAGGAGGTACGAGGTGCAGGAGGTACGACGAGGTGCAGGAGGTACGACGAGGTGCAGGAGGTACGACGAGGTGCAGGAGGTACGAGGTGCAGGAGGTACGAGGTGCAGGAGGTACGAGGTGCAGGAGGTACGAGGTGCAGGAGGTACGACGAGGTGCAGGAGGTACGACGAGGTGCAGGAGGTACGAGGTGCAGGAGGTACGAGGTGCAGGAGGTACGAGGTGCAGGAGGTACGATGTGCAGTAGGTACGAGGTGCAGGAGGTACGAGGTGCAGGAGGTACGAGGTGCAGGAGGTACGAGGCTCCGAGCACATGACCCGGGCGGTGTGTGGAGCAGCTTCAAAAACGACGGCTCCGACACAAACCTCTAAAGATCGTCCCGTTCACCCACTGTTTGTTAAACATTACGTTAAAACTGAGCAAATGCAAATAATAAGCTCCACTAGTGAGATAAGAGCCGTGGTGTTGAGGAGCAGATGACGCTCTGTTGGGTTTTAACGCATTTCTGTTGAAAAAATTCATATTCCATGACTCTGTTCAGATCATGTTTAGTTTAGATTCATTTATCCTGCAATCTCACATTTTTAACATAAATAAAATGCAGTCTATATATATGCCATGTAAATGTCTTTAAAAAATGCGTATAATGACGATGGTCACGATGGTTCACTGTCATCGTCAACTGCCAATTAAGGGGACGTCGCTCAACCCTAATGATCATCACAAAGTTGAATAAATTAGTATATTAATTTAAAAAAAAAGTCTTCAGTGTGTATTTAAGTTATTTTAATTACTATAAAAAAATCGTGACATTATATTTTTGTCATATCGCCCCCCCCCCTTGTCGAACAGTGTGTAGTGATTTGTTTCCGATAGGAGTTGGATGCCGCTGTAATGCCATTAATAGTGCAAAGGTTAAACCGTGTCCTCCAGTCTGACCTCAGCAATGTCCACACAACATTACAACAACAACAGATTAACCTAGGGCTGCAACGAACGAGGATTTTGTAATCGATTAATCTATAGATTCTTTTTTACGATTAATCGATTAGTTGCTTGGCTGTGAATGGTGTAGGAAAATTAAATGTTTTCATATTGTTTTGATCACATAAAGCTAAAGTGGCACGGCGTGAGGACATGTTGATGGAGGAAACTGAAAGTAAATGTTTGTTGGAGGCTCTTTGCTAATCCTGCTTTCTGATTGTTTAAGACACAGACAGATATTCATGAAATTTACAATGTACAAAACACTACAGACCGACTATAAAAACAAAGTAGGTTTTCATCAAAAATACTACATTTTCATGTCATTTTGGTTCTATTCGAGTCTGTGTGAACCAGAAAACGCTTAATCGATTAATAAAATAGTCAACTAGTTCTATAATCGATTAGTCGTCGATTAATCGATTAGTTGTTTCAGCCCTAGATTAACCACTCACTCAATTCAGTCCAACCCACAATCAATTACAGTTACACCAGAGTGGGGAAAAAAACACAAGAACAACGCAGATACAGAAGGTACCAGATGCTTCCTGTTCAAACTGAAATATTTTGTTTTGTCCCAAACTTGTTTCTAGCTCTCACAATCCCTCCTGCACATTATTGTTCAAGCTAAATTTATTAGATGCACGTTTCTCGCCCATGTACAGCTTTGAGCGCTGGCAAAGTGATGCAGCGGGGACCACCCCAAAATAAATTGCATTCATTTAAATTCTACTTCTCTCATCCATCGCTCAATAAAACTCTAGATGAAGACAATGCAACACAACAACATCAGTTTTTTTGCTGTGTTTGCAACAAATGTGGCAAAGGTGGTAGCAAAAATACATTTACTCAACAACAATAAAAGGTCATGTACCCCAGCTTTAAGTAGGAGGGTTGTCTAAAACAAGGCTAGCTTTTGTGCGTCCATCTACTCATGTGTCTGTCTGGTTTCCAGAGTAAGGACTAAACATACCTCACATACCTTACCTGTGTCTGTCCCTGTAACTGACCTCTGTGACTTTGTTCTGTTCTTTGTACTATGTCTGTATTTTCCTTCTGTCAATGTTTCTTTACCCGCCTTAGGACAACAGATGCAATTTAGCTCTCACGCTAACTCTGGTACATTTACATTGATGCTTTTGGCTGACGTGTTGATTAATGTGCACTGTCCTAATTCAAATAAATAAATAAATAAATAAATAAAATAAACACAGTGTAGCTGCATTTCAGTTTTATGCTGCTAAAATCTGTCTTCCTGAAGATGTGAGACAGATCCTTCCTCCGAGTCTGACAATGTTCAAATCCACTCCTAAACAGTTCAGTTTAATTTATATAATCGCTCTACAAAAAATGGTTACACTTCATTTTACACTACACTTGATACATAACCTACCAAATTCACTACAGTGTAATGTGTCATGTATAATCTGTAGAAACTACCTATGTACAATGGAATAATATGTATCATTAAGACACTTAGGGTTAGGATTATTATTTTGGTCAGGGTATACACATGCAGAAGCCAGTAAAATGGACTGCTTTTAATGCCCAAAATAAACATTTTATTTTAATTTAGTTTAATGCCAAAACATAAAAAAAATCCGGGCATATTTCATTTGTTAAGATTTGCAAACATTCCATCAAACAGAGGAATGAGGGGAAATTGTGAGAACTTTTGTATTCACTTTTGAGCAAAAAAGTTAATACATTCAGTCAAAACTACGGTTGAATTTGTTATTGACCATCATTTCTGTATTTTTACTTTGCAGGAAAGATGGTTACAGTTATTTTTGATTCAATGTCTGTTTGATGGCTTCATTCTTTCAGTGTTTTTTATGGCTTTTTAATTACCCATGGACCTTGAATATTGAAAACCTGAGAATAAAAACTGGTCATAAATGTTTTCTTTATTTGTTAAGGGGTCGCATTTGGATTGTTTTTTTTTTAGGTGGTAGTCTTCAATTTCACTGTGGTGTCATTCCCACCAATAATGTAAACAGCTTTTTTAATTTTCCCTTTTACCAAATAACACCGGCTTTACTATAACACAAGCCTGTGTGGAGCAGGCTGTGCTAACACATTCACCACCACCAACAAACCGTGCACCGCTTTGTTGTCGGTCATTCTCTCCATTTCCACGTCTCCCCGCGCAGCCTTCACTCATGTGTGTTTGACATGTACCCACAAAAACAAAGCTAGCGTCTCCGCTTCTTGCTAGCTAGCTCTGCCAGATTAATTCGATTATTTCCCCCATTTTCTTTTCAGTGCCCAACGCACTGAAAAAAATTCTAGAATAAATAGGGACTAAAATGTAGACATGTCAAGGGGCTGCTACGTGTTTGGGATAAACGTGAATAAATAGCGTTTAAGTCTCGTTAGCCGCGCGGTTTAGTTAGCTAGTCGGCTTACCTCATATTGGATGTACTGTTTCCTCCATTCCGGGGTGATGTGCGCGGCGAGATGCTCCGTGAATTTCATATTTCAAAAACAGTTTTCTGGCCTCTGAATAACTGCCCTTTTTTATATATAGTTCGGCGAATCCTCCCCGCCTGGGTTTAGCAGCAACAGTAGGGGGAGCGTTTCAGCCTCTCTCATCCGGAGATTAGGCACGGTTAGTCGGTCAAAGACGTTCCTCGGATGCCCCTCTCTCGACTATTGTCTTGTGTGAACACCAGACCCCGCTAACTGTACATTTGGTTTGGCCCGCGGGGTTTGGGGGGCGTTTAGGGCATGAACGACGAGGGGACAGCGGTGTGGGGTGTTAGCTGAAGGGGTACCCGGGCATGGTGGGTCTAACAGCACCATTCAGGGCCACGGGAAGAGCGCTGAGTGAAGGTAAACAGGCGCTGGCTGCTGCCTCTGGATGGATGGGGATGTACTGCCTAGGCTGGGGGCGGGCCCTGTCTCCGCCCCCCTGCTGTCACAGCCTGGTGGGTTCACGGAGCGCGCGGGAATGTTAGCACTCTATTGCACTCGACCTTTTCTCTCTCTTTTTTTTACTCGTTATAACGATATTCCCTCCTGAAAAACAAGCCTGGAGTTGCAGGTGTTTCCTCCGTGCATGTATGATGAGTAATCTCGCAAATACAGTCTCTCAAAACAATTATAGTATTTATAGTTTGTTGGCGAGTTGAAGAAATCCAAAGTGCTTTACGCACTCAAGAACAAGAGGGATGTGTTGATGTACATTCAAATATACTTACAAAGTCAATCAAAGTCAATAACAAAAAAATAATCATTGTAATATATTCTATATGAGTAGTTACAGTTTTAAAAATGTAATATGTTTGTATTACATATTACTGTTTAAAAAATGTAACTGAGTTACACTGCTTTAAGTTACTTTAAGCAAAATATAAACTGAAAATAGTAATAATGCCACAGAACAAAAGTGCAGTCAAAGATTTCCTTTTCCTTTGCTATCACCCTTCTCTCGTGTTTTGTTTTGATGACGTTAGCTAGATGCATCTGCAGAGCTTATACACCAGTATCCAACTTGATTTGGTATGCTGTACTTTATTTGGGAGAAGTTTGGTGTTTTTTTGTTCATACATTTAATTGCACTTGTAACTCGAGTTACTTGAATTGTAAAATATATTACCGTATTTTGTTTAAGTAATGTTATATTCCTTAGTTACTGAAAATAGTTTTTTGTAACTCGTTCCTTTTGTTATAAGTTATCCCCAAAACTGATCATTACAAAAGGCAAAGCTCTCAATTTACATTTCTACTTTCACCTCAGGGGGAATTGCGGAAACAAGTGGTCAAAATGAGTTTCCTTCACAGGGCTTGCTCTCGGAGTGAAGCCACTGCTCCTCCTGCAGACTGAGCCGGCTCGGGCATCTATTCCAGATGCCCAACAAACATTCACTGAGCCTCCAAGCTCTGTGTTAAATCACATTGATTTGTCACAAGTGCTCCCTCCTTATACAGAACTGCTGCATTCCAAACAATGGTAAATGGTCTCAACTTACATAGCGCTTTTCCACCTACATTAGGCACTCAAAGCGCTTTACAGCAAGGAACCTCTCACCCATTCATACACCAATGTACGCAGACACTGGAGGCAAGGTGGGTGAAGTGTCTTGCCCAAGGACACAACAACAGCGTATACCTTCAGGAGGCGGGATTTGAACCACTGACCTTCCGATCATGAGACGACCCGCTCTACCATCTGCGCCACCGTCGCCCCAATGCTAGGTAAATAGGCCACTTCTTTTTTGTTTGTTCCCCCCCATAAAACTAGACTTTTTTTTATCTTCAAAATGTGTCCACTAGCTGCCTTCTTGGTCTGTGTTTACATAGAGTATGGTGAAAAAAAAAAATGTATAAGTCATCATTAGTGTAAATGTGTTTTTGCATATGTAGAGTTATATTAATGTCAAAAATGTTGTTCCTCTATGGAGCTAAATTAATGAGAAATGCAGGTGGCACTTAGAAGGTCATGGTTGATAACTGCTTGTGTTTATAGAAGTGTATATTAGCGGTAACAATGTTTTTGTAAATGTTTTGATTGTGCTAACATATAGTACCTCAAGCTAAACAACCTGTATTCTCTCAAAGAGCTCCTTTCAGTAGTCACATTTACTGGCCCCCCTTTGTTATGTGAATGCGGTGTCAAAAACAAGGCTTGAACTGATCAGAGCCTGCCTTAAGTTCAAGACAAAATGTCAAGTGACAGATAGTCCACACAGCCTAAATGCTTAGGGCCTAAAGCAACTTGGTTTAAAGCTAAAGTTAAAGAAGTCGATTTTCAACACTAAAAAACGATTTTAAATAATGTTGTACTGAAGGAACTTTGAATAGCCACACAACAATCAAAGCTAGGAACATGGCATTGTTGTCACTTCACCCTAAAATGAATAAATAAATACATAAACAATGTGAATGTACAAGGCTAAGAAGAAAAAAAGCCACTCTATCACAGAAATGTATATTCCAAACTTGAACTGATAAATTACCCGCATTTTGCTGCACAGCCCGTGAATGCCTCGTGCGTGACGTCACCAGCGCACCTTTGGGGGACGGTGACGTGGAGCTGTCGCCGTGTGAAATTCGGGTGGGAACTTTCCACTGACTGCATCGAGCACCGACTGCGTTTATATTCTACTATAGCCTACTGTTTTGTTGTGCTGCTCCAAACTGAAAGGGCCTATACCTGATTTTAAAATGGAACAGGGTCAGTGGTCATTGATTTTTGCGATCCAAACTCATTCATTCAACACGCCAAACGTAACATCTCAATCAGTGTTTTTCAACCTTTTTGAGCCACGGCACATTTTTTTATTGAAAAAATCACGAGGCTAAACCACCAGCCTAAAATTTTTAAAAATGTAACTCTGTAGCTTATATTCACAATATAAAGTCGTTCTCATCAAAGTGTATTGAATAGGAACACAATGCCACCTGTAGCATCCACGGATCACTTACTGATAGAGTATTACATGATTACTCTGCCGATCACTAGACAGCACAGACACTCAACAACAGCACATTTGCGGAGGATAAATCATTTGATTAAAAAAAAAAAAAAAAAAGTTTTAGGCCAACTCGGTGAAATTGGATAATTTCCCAAGGCACACCAGACAATATCTCACAGCACAGTGGTTGAAAAACACGGATCTAAATTGTTCACAGGGACGAGTTTAAAATCTTTCGGAAGTTTCAGGGAGCGACACTGTCACGGTAAAGTAACACGCACGAGCCTGCCAGTCCACAACCCTAATTGAACCAAATCAAAATATAACAAAAATAAGGAATCACTTGTGTGTTTGAACAAACATCTTGAGTATGTTTTCCCCCTGACGCAGCATTTTTTGCAGTGACACTGGAGCACGTTTGGGTGCTGAGTCAGTGGCTCCCTCTGGTGTCAGGTTGAGGAAGTGCAGTACCTGGCGCTCCCTGCAGGGAATGCCCTGCTCGGTCTGTGTGAGCCTTTTGCACCGTCAGCAGTGGTAGACAAACTACTGGATCTCTTTACTTGAGTAAAAGTACAGATCCTACAAGTCAAATATGACTCCAGTAAAAGTAAAAGTTGCTCAGTCAAATTATTACTTAAGCGAAAGTATACAGCCTACTTAAATATTCATGGAAGAGTTTCTAATTAGTTCAAATAAGTGGTGACAAACTTTCTTGCTTGTTGTTGTGGCTTTGACATTGACAGCACATTTGCATACCGCCACCTACTGTTCTGGAATGTGCCTCTTTAGGCTTATTAAATTAACTAACACAGCCTAATTTAGTTCTGACTTTTGAGCCTTTATTTGTCTTTTAGATGCAGTGGAGTAAAAGTAATGAGTTCTCAAAAACAAAAAACAAAAACAAATACAGATCCTTAATTGGTGATCAATAATACCATTCACCCCATTACCTTTAAATATGCACAAAGGCTATAATACACAGTGAAGTGGTGGTCGAACTTTCATTACTTGAGTAAAAGTAACATACTCCTAGTTTATTCTTACTCCAATCAAAATCAAAGGCGTTCACTGAATTTATTTAGAACATCGCCCAAGATCTACTGTGATTGGTCTTTTTAATATTTGTATGCACAGTAGCGCATAAAGTAGTGCAACAGTATAGTGCACGTAGCCTGTTTAGCTGCCTGTGTGCTTTCAAAGAAGAGTTCTAATCTGAGCTCCTAATCCCCCACTGCTCCACATTCTGCGGCCAGCGGTCATATAGCACACACAATAACAGCTTTTCTGTAAGAACAGTGAGCGCTATAATTATGTTATTATGAGAAATCCCCTGCTTTGACTTGAGACAAATAAAGCGTGCATTTCAGGATTATTTGGTGCAGATCACCAGTAGAAATGAGTAAAGTTCATTCCAAACTCATCCCAGGAATAAGGCCAGCCAAAATTAAAATCAAGGCTATTTAGAAAAAGCCGGTTTATTTGTAGAGCACAGTTTGTACACACGGCAGTTTGAAGTGCCGCACAGTTGCATCAAATTACAAGAAGACAGACATCAATATAATCATTATTTATACATTATAAGCACAGAATGAAGATAAGATACTTTAAGTCTCACTGTGTTTAGTCCTGACTCTGGGACCAGCAGGAGACCCCTCTCTTCTCAACATGTACTTTGGTGCCAGTTCATGAAGATACTTGTACACGAACAGCTGTTTTGCACTGTCAACGCTGACATTTTGATAGTATACTCTTTAAAGTCTGTTCTTTTTGCCCCTTAAAGCTTTTTTATTCATTGTATATAAGATCTCTCTATTTACTATTTAATTGTTTGCACATTTTCTGTCCATTTTGCACACCCTGAATGTTTCTTAAGAGCTGATGTGACAAGTGACATCAATGAAGGCTTATCTTATCTTAAAGCCTATTCTCTGAGCGACCGGAGCACTGGACTAATATGGTCCTATGTTCTTGTTCCAGACTGGTAAAAAGCTGCTGATGTTACTGAGTTCAGGTCTCACTCCCTTTATTACCTCTGAATTTCTAACCTGATTGGGAGGCAATTGTCTCATAGTCTCCAGAGAATGGACCCATGTGGTCCCGTCGGGTCCCGTGTGGGTCTGGCAGCAGCAGGGCGGCCCTCTCTTGGCATTCACCGCGTGCCTTAATTGACTGATGTGAAATCAAGGTCCACTGTGAACACTCAGAGAGGGCCTCAGCACATCTGGAACGGCAAAAAACACAAACGGCCCTCAAAACTAAGGATGCACTATTCTGCACCAACACTGGCAGTGTGTGCCACAATAACGATTGGATTCATCATTATCGAACTAAGTGACTGTACGTCTTGGAGTTATTATTTTCATTTAAATAAACTTTCTTGTATCATATCTTAAGACTTGTACTTTCAAACATTCATTCCCAGAGTACACACTTCGGTAAGTATTTAACTTCTGTTTGTGTAAGTATTTCTCTCCTTGAGTTCATGTTTTTGAGTACCCTCCTGGTTTCAAATGGCAGAGAATAATAGTCCACTCTGATTATAACGATCATCCCTCGCTCTGAAAGTCAACATTTAGCAAACAAACATTTTTCAAAACTAGACGGCTGACTAAGCAGTGCTAACAAAATAAACAAGCAAAAAAAAAAACAACAACAACAAACAATCAAGAAACAACTCGGTATTGTAATCCTGCCGAGGCCAGCGCGAGGTCAATAATTATAGCTACATAATGAGTCCTCGGGAAAAATGGGGCCACATTTGTGTTATGCTCCAATGCTAGGTGAAAATGTGAATGGAACAAAGTTTAACCTCTTACCCCCCGCCTTAACCGAGCACATCTTCTCCAGTTCAGCTTGACCCAAATCTAAAAGCTTCTCGGGGAGAGCTTACAGCCTATAGGCCAGGGTAACGCCTCATTTGAAAGCTAAGACCTACAAAACTGATGGTGACTCTTTGGCTGCGTCCTCACGTGTTTTGGTCGCTCTTTTGTTGTATTTGTATTTTGACGCTTTGTTCTGGTGGGGGTTGAGAGGTGAACGAGAATGAGTACTGCTACTTTTCGCACAAGCCCAAATGTTGTGAGTAACAAGGTCTCAGAGTAGAGCCCCTGCTCCCTACCAGGAGAAATGCAACCCTGCAAAAGAGTGCATGGTCGATGTGATCTAAAATGATAACCAAAAAGTGGCTCGCGGGACCATTTCCTCTGGGTCGCAGGCCTTTGCCAAAAAATACTTTTTATGTGCAATTTTGGTATAGTTGTTCAGAGTCAGCCTGTAATGTATGCTTAACTCAACAGAAGACTGACACAATTATCTATCTTTCTATTAAAGCCACACCGCTTAACATGCAACCCAATATATAGACCACAATATATTTTTTGTTTTCTTTGTTACAGATCATTTATATCGGTGAAAAACACCTAAAAAAATTACAAACAAGCAGTGTTTGCTCACCTAAGGCCTAGCTTTACCGGGAGCGGGACGTCTCCAGCTAGTCTCCATGGAGATGCAGCCTGAAAGCATTATGACATTTAAATAGGTTAGGTCCAATCTTTTCTGTATCTGTCTAGTCATATAAGAAGCATGTTTTTTTTATTGGCAACAGATTCATTCAAAATGTTACGCAGTGTGCCTTTAAATATAATATAACATAGCCAAAGGGCAAACTATTTTTTATTATAAATTGAAACATTCTTACTTGAGTTCGGAATATGTTCAATATGGGTTCCCAAGCTAAACCAGGTAAACATGACTGCACCAAAGGAGGGAAACCCAAACACTGGCCAGGGAAAATTAGCTTTGTGCGAAATTATTATTATTATTACAAAAAGAAAACCTATTGGTATATCGGCGAGGCTATATGCCTGTTTGCATGCAACAGCTCCATGGCCTAACCCCATGTAAACGATACCGCAAAGGGGGGGCTCTGTCAGTGTGGTACAGGCCTGTCAAATCCAAACGCGCAGGGCCCCACAGCGAGCACTGCAGTCTCCAAAACAATGCACCGCTCCACACCGCGCCTCGCGCACACGGTCTACGGCAGATACGGAGAGATACAGACGGCCCATCGTTACGTCCGCAATCAAATATACGTAAAAAAAAAAAAAAACTATTAATAAATCAACGTCCTTTTGGTTCGGCACAGAAATGACCAACCGAACACCGTCGACATCCGCAGTGTGCTCGGAGGATACCGCATCTCTCCGTCCTCCCGGGCGCATCCTTCCTTCCTCGCTCGGCCTCGTCTTCTTCGACCGTGTCCTTCGGAGAGGAGGCGGACGTCCTTCTGGCACGTTCTTGTTGTCTTTTCTTTTTTGACGTGTCCCGTGTTACGGCCGGGGCGCGCGGGGTCGTGCTGGTGGTGGTTCTTGTCGGTGGATGGGTGGCGGGATGGAAGCACCGAGGGTTTGTGTTGATGATGCTCGCGCACGGGCTGTGGGCTGGGTGTGAGTGACGTCACCATGCGGACAGAGGCACGAGCGCCTGCCGGTTTGTCCTTGACACGGACAGCGGAACACTTTGATGATGCTAACTGCGGCCTAGCTTTGCTTCGTTAGCCAGAAACAGTGTATCAGAAATAGTGTACGTAGCCTTTATTTATTGATCTGATTAGGCTCATTCATTTAGGCTATTCATTTATTTCAGAATGGTCTTTGCAGAATCTCCCTTTCTTTCGTAAAATGCCTCATATTAGTTGTATTAGCTAAAAGAACAAATGGTGCTTGTAGGAGCAGCCTATAAATGTTCTATTAACATGGAGGAAAAGAGTCAGGCCCCGACATTAACTCATTGTGACGGTAGGACTTGTTAAACTGAATGCATTAAAAAAAAAAATCACTTTCATGATAAATGCAACAATTTAACACATATGCAAACATGTGTGCATGGTTTGTTTGTATGCTAAAACTCTGCTTGGTTTAGCAAAGCTTTTCACTGTTTGCATGCAACAGCTCCATGCACAGTTTCACACAAACTGTGCAGCGCATTGTGCTGCTGCAGAGAAGGTGATTGGCTGTGAGCTCCCATCTCTCCAGGACCTGTTCACCTCCAGGACCCGGAGGCGTGTGGGTCGGATCACAGCTGACCCTTCTCACCCTGGACACGGACTATTCACCCCTCTCCCCTCAGGCAGGAGGCTACGGTCTATCCAGACCCATACCTCCCGCCACTTGAACAGTTTTTTCCCCTCCGCCATCAGACTCATGAACAAAAACAAGTCTCTGTAGCTCAGCTACAGAGTCATGGATGTTTCTGCACTTGCGGTGTGTCCACACTTAGACCCGCTGATATCACTCATCACTTTATAACACTTTATACGCCTACACATCTGTAAATACAATCCCGCTGTTGTTCATTGTCAAATTGTTGTTGTCTTACCATATGTCACTTTATTTTATCTTATTTATTTAATATGTTTTATGCATGCCCCTATAGCCTTATAGTTTAACATTCTTAGCTTATTTTTTTAATCTTAATTCTGTGTTATATGTTCTATGTCGCACGTTTGCACCGAGAAAAAAATCCTAGTTTGTAAACCCTGTTCTCAAACCTTGGCAATAAACCTATTCTAATTCTGATTCTGATTCTGTGCAGTTCTATGAGTCTCTTCTTATATACATTTTAAAACTGCTCAAGTAGTTTAAGATTTGAACCACAAAACAAACACTCAAACAGTTTGATGGAAAGGGAACTTGAAATGGGAAGAAGCTCAGAGTAGAGGCGCTGCTTCTTCACGTCAAGAGGAGCAGCTGATGTGGCTGGTGCACATTTCCGGATGCCTCCTGGTCCCTCCCTGGGGAAGTGTTCTGGGCATGTCTCATTGGGAGGAGGCCCCGGAGAGACCCAGGATATCGACACAGGGACTATGTCCTGTTGCACCCACAGCTGCCCTGGGGTAGACTGATGAAAGTGAGCCTGCCAATATGCCCTCAGTGAGGAGAAGTGTGTGATCAGCTCCTTCACAGCGAGTCAACATCGAAACCTAACAGGTGCGTTACACCGGAGAGCAGTCCCATGAGCAACACACCAAACAACCTCAGGTCATTTAGGAGCACCTAAGTGTTCATTTGAACAACTTTACCGTCATATAGACATTTATTCATGAAAAAGAAAGCAGTAATGAGACCTAATATGATCTAACTGTGAGAGAAAAAGGCCTCATTGTGAGTTTGAAGAAGCTGAAATATATCATGTCAATAGGACATATTTCAATCAATCAATCAAATTTTATTTATAAAAATGTATTAAAGCGCATTTCATACCAAAGGGTATCACAAAGTGCTTTATAGACAGATTACAACATTTAAAACAATACGTCCATATATATATATATATATATATATATATATATATATATATATATATATATATATATATATATATATATATATATATTATAATATATAATATATGAGACTAACCTATGAGAGACTAACAGGCCCGTTTGGAACCATGAGGCCGTCCTTCCGTGGACCCACCACCTGCAGGAGGAGCCATAGGGGACTGGTGCTATGTGATTTGGGCAGCTCCAACAGCTGCCCCCACGACCCGGCAACGGACAAGTGGGAGAAAATGGATGGATGGATGGATGGATAATATATAATTAGGACTAAATAAATAGATCAGTTAAAAGCAAAGCTAAAAAGGTGGGTCTTGAGCCTGCTCTTAAACACATGAACGTTCTCTGTGGTCCTGAGCTCCTCCTCAGGTCGTTCTATAGGCAAGGCAACTTTATTTATACCGCGCATTTCGTACACAAGGCAACTCAATGTTCTAGAGGCGAGGGCCATAATATTGGAAAGACGCCTCGCCATGAGTCTTTCTGTTGACTTTAGGAATAACTAGGAGACCCCTGCCGGAGGAGCGAAGGGGCCGTGAAGGTTCATAAGGTCAAAGCAGTTCTGAAAGATAAGAAGGACCAAGACCATTAAGACATTTAAAAACCATTAAAAGAACTTTAAAATGGATCCTGAAACACACGGGGAGCCAATGCAGCGACTCTAAAACCGGTGTAATGTGGTCCCGCCTCCTGGTCTTTGTCAGGACACGAGCTGCTGAATTTTGTAGAAGTTGTAAACCTGAGATCCTCTTTTTGGGAAGACCAGAAAGCAGGGCATTACAGTAGTCGATACGACTGGTGATAAAAGAATGGGGCGGACTCTGGCTATGTTCTTTAGATGGTAAACACCTATCTTTGTGATATGTGGAATTGAATCTGAATTACTTTGCAAACTCATAATGTACTTTTTTCATTTAAAAATTACAATCAGTCAAACTTGTGATTTTGGCAACATTATGGGCTGTGCAGCCGGTGGGGGCGAGGGAGAGTGTGTCAGAAAGTCACAGCTCTAATTTCTCTGAAGAGTGAACCTCTGAAGGTGCCCTCACTGGGGACAGATTGGAAGGGTGTAGGGGAAAGGCCCTCATGCATGAAGGACACAGTGACAGTCTGCACCTGCGGGAGCTGTGATTCGAACCACCGTCATTGGACCGTCGAATGTTTCAAAGCATCAGTTGTGGACTTTTTGTTTTGTTTTACAATGTTAAACCCTCATCAAAAACAGGCCTGGAGTGGTGTTTTGTTTCGTTTGCATGTTTCAGTATTCCTGCATATTCAGTGTGTGATGAGGCGAGTCATTTTTTGGGCCGCACTATAAAAGGCCCCGGTTTAGTGTTGTTTGCCCTCTGACCTTGTGTATCTCCCGCTACCTGTAGTGCCCGGTGCTGGCGCTGGGGTGCTCTGTTCGACAGGTATCTTTGTAACGTTTATTTTAAATTCATCCTTTATGTCCGCCTTAACTAGAAGGTATATTCGTACTAGTGTTGCTGTGGGTCCCTTCACGGGAGCGTCGCAGTGGATTGGGGTTGCGGTTCCCCGATGGTCCTGTGATGAGCGTCGTCCCTTAGTACAGCCAGGGCCGTTTCAAGATATTTGGGGGCCCTAGGCAAAACAGCGAAGTGAGGCCCCAAGTCCTCCCTCGGGAAATTGTTTTAAATTCAGATGGGATTCCTTGTATTCTGGTGCATTTTCAGAGTCATGAATTACTCTGTCGTGTGCTACAGTGACAGGAAGTGTCAGAAGGGAAGAACTTCACATCCCATAATGCCACAGACATCGGGGGCCCCCTTCAGCTGGGGGCCCTAGGCAGCTGCCTACCTTGCCTACCCCATTGCGACGGCTCTGAGTACAGCGCACTTATGGTGGCTCGTTTTCCAGCTGTGACGGCAGGTAGCTTAGCATATAGCTGTTATTGTAAATAATGTATTTATTCTATAGGCTCTACAGCAGTAGCACCAGCGCTGCCCATATGTCTTCATGTCTGTCTGTGATTTGGGTCTGTCCAGCTGTTGGCGGGGACTTGTTGGAGGACTCTTGCCTTAAATATGAAATCTGTATCTCATGTATCACATCTGTGCTAAAGGTTTTAAATTGAGCATACTTATGAAATGAAACGAAAGAAACATTTTGTAACAAATACATTCTGTTTAATCAATGGAACACTGCCCTTCGTCAATGGAACTTACCTGTGTCTTAAAGCTAAGGTAAAAAAAATAAAAAAAATAAAAAAAAGTGCATCTTCCCTCTTCCGTGTTCAGATCACCGGCCTCCATTCGAGTGTCACGCAGGGATCTCCATGAAGTCTAGCCACCTTCACCCAAGAAAGTTTGATCATGTCCGTGGCCAAACTATCTTCCTTTCATTACCGACGGTTGTGTTTTTGTACTATTTTAATGTTTATGATCTTTATTGGAGCAGGTGCAGCTGATTCATTTCCCATGTGTATTAATAAAGTGTCGTGACTCTGATTTGACTGATTTGTTGTTGTTTTTTTTGTCCTGAGGCTCTGGGTCACTAGTTTTACAAAAGGTTGAAGTGCGCCCTCTGCTGGCCTCGGGTATAACTGTTCTCTATGTGAGCACGCACTGAGCATGTGCAGAAGATAATCTCCCAAAGCCGCCTGGACTTTTCTGGGACATACGACTGATTTAACACACATGGCACCGGCACCAGCGGGACATAACATACATACATACATCCTAACTTTTTTTTAATTATTATTTTTTTTACTTTATTTATACCCTTTTGAAGAGAGTATCCGGCGATGCCAGTGTGGCGCGGTCTTTCCCCGGAGAAGTTCTGTGGAGACCGGGCTGAACTTCAGAGGCACATCAACAGATAACTTTTATAGTTGGACATTTTTGTTGTGAAGAGGGAACCAACGTTTTTTCTTTTCTTTTTTTTTTTCCGGGACCAATGGAGGAAGATTTCGATGAGCGCGCTGCCGCAGAGATCATCAAAGGTGAGGAAATTCATACAGGTGAAAAACTAGCCATTAATGCAACGATAACAAAATTCGAATTTTGATATATTGAGGCAGAAAAATATTGCGATAAACGATATTATCGGTGACCACTTGACACTGGGACTACCTGAAAAAATGGAAATCTCAGGAGTCCCTTGTTCTGAAGTACTGAAAGTGTATCCTCAATAACACACACGTTGCACTTAACATGGAACTCCGTGAAACACAATTTACTCCGCTGGAATTATTCAAGTACTGGAAACATTTAAATAAATGTAACGATAAATATGGAGCCCGGGAAAAAAAGAAAATCTGTGATTTATTGAGCGATAAATTGATATAGTAATTATTGTGACAGGCCTATGAATAATAAAATGAAATATCTCAATACTGGATGTGACTGAAACCTGTCTGTTTTTTTTTTAGATTTGAGAAAACAGACCAAAAACCCCAGCATCGATTCCTTTAGTGCTGCAGGTTCCCACTACAGCTCAACTGTACAACTGTGGAGGTTCTGAGCTTTCACATTAGGCGGAGCGTGTCACTGTATTGTGCTTATGTCCTTAACAGTGTTGGCCAGTAGCGAAGTAAATGAACGTACAGCACTTCAGTACCCTGGTAAAGGATATTACAGTGCGCATAACTTGATCACAGTAATACCAATCGGGAAAGACCTTTAGGGAGGGCTATTTGCTGCTGATGGGATCACGCTCTCCTCCTTTTAGGTTTGGGCTGAGTGTCAAACTGTAGCTAAACATCCCGAGCTCTAAAGCAGGGGTGGGCGAGTTTGCTTCACGACGGGACAATTTCCTTCATTGTACTAAGACCAAGGACCTGCACATGTTAGCCCGAAAGTGAAGCACCACGTTCTACAAACACATAATATGACCTCAGTTGGTGTCCTGTTTGGACATTTGGAAGTAATTTACAGAATCTGTCAAATAAAATGGAAAAAAATACAAATAAAAAATCAAAGTACTCGCTGCTTTGTGTAATGACATTTCTCAAAATCAACTTGTGGGACAGTTCTTTTATGAGACTGAAAATGTGGATCTCGTGAAGATCCGGCTCACTGCACAAAGGTCAGTGCTTATGCAGAGTAACCACTGAGTTACATTTGAAATCTATTTAAACAGTTGTTTTTTTAACGTATAAAAACGGCTGCATATTCTGTCCCATTTAACAGCCGTATGATAAACACTCCAGAACAGTAGGTGGCGCTGTGCAGATGTGCTGTCAATGCCACTGACTCGCTGACATAAGGAAGACGGTTTGTCCCCGTCGTGTTGCCGTACAAGCGCCATCTTCACATGTTTGATTTCTTTAGACTGATTTGTAGTTGCCATATTTAGACCAAATTTGAATGTCTTTTGATATTTTTCCGCAGAAAACGCATAAAGCATCATCAGAAGGAGTTCTTTTGATCATGATCTCAGCTTTGTGGGATTATTTACTGCAAAATCAACAATAATTTGGTCTCACTTGCGAGACATGCCGTGTAGTGAAGGCGGTTCGAGTGCTAAAATGACCAGATTTGAACGGGCCAGTTCAAATGGAAAGATTAAGCTGCATGAGGATGAAGTGACCCGCGAGGCGTTTCCCCTCCTGCTGAGGGAATTAAGAGTTGTGTAACAGATCTGGGGTTGGCTCAAATGTTACTTTTCTCCACAGATCGCCTGTACTTCACCGCACTGAGAGTCAAACCCAAGAACACAGCCTCCACCCACTACTGCAGCTCGGACGAGGAGTTTGTCTATGAGAGGTGAGGCTGGACTTACCAACTCAACAAACTGAGCCCAAATACTAACTATATTAACAGCCGGGACTAGCTTACAGGTCCAACCCAATGTCTCCTATAATGTACCAGTCAGATCGAGTCTCTAAAACCAAAAACATCAGGTCAGAAATGAATGGGTAATGGGCTCGGGCCTACATTTGAACAGTCACTTTAACCTCTTACCCCCCGCCTTAACCGAGCACATTTTCTCCAGTTTAGCTTTACCCAAATCTAAAAGCTGCTTGACTATAGGCCAGTGTAACGCCTCATTTGAAATAGGGATGCACCGATCCGCTTTTCTGAGCTACCGATCCGATATTTTGACACTTCATCTGGCCGATACTGAGCCGATACCGATCCGATACAGTCTTTTTGTATTATTATAATTTTATATAATATATATGATTATATATTATAGCCTATGGATATTAAACCTCGAAGCACTGCGGCAGACTGGAGATCCATGACTGCCGTCTTGTATCGGACCGGTCCAGTCATCAAATCCGATCCAATCCGATACTCTCAAAAGGCCCGGATCGGCTACCGATCTTTTTTTGTCACTTTATTGTGTTTTGTGTTGCGTTTTTGTCACGTCTTTGTCGCTTTTTTGGTTTTTCATCCTCGTGTACGGCTCGTTTTTTGTTTCTATTTTGACGCTTTTTTCCAAGGAGCTTTAGATTTGGGTAAAGCCGAACTGGAGAACATGTGCTCTGTCCAGGCAGAGATTATGAGGTTCAATCAGTAACATCAGCAGCCTTTTATAATATAAAAAAACGGAGCCAAAGGTATAGAGTCTAAACCAGATTTGGAGAGATTAATCCATGCTTTCATTTCGAGCCTGTTAGACGACTGGGACGACCTGCTCACAGGCCCCTCTAAACAAGCTGGAAGGCAGTACATGCAGAAGCCTGCTGCTCCAGTCCTGACCAGAGGCAAGAAATAGGACCATAAGTCCTGAGCACTGGACTAATGTGGACTGTGCTCAGAATCATATTAGGTCCTCAGAGAATAGACTTTAGTTTGTGTACAAGTCTCTTCATGGTCTAGCGCCTCAGCTTCGGACCTCAGGGAGTGGTTCCCAGAGTCAGGACTAAACATGGTGAGGCTGCATTCTAGTTTTATGCGGCCTGTGAAAGTATACATGGATACATGAGACAGGCGTCTAGCGTCACAGTGTTGAAGACCAGGCTCAAAACGTTCTGATCTGTTTGTGTGTATGGTCGCTGATATACATATGGACATCTGTATTCTCTTTACGTTTTACAGATACTGATGGGAAGTCACTGGGTAAAAGAACATACATATTTGACTGCAGGAGGAGTTTTTACCTCTTAACAACAACACCACAAACATTGAACAAGTAAAAGTATTTATACTAAAGTTAAGGCACTGCTAGACAATGCTCAAGACATTTCCCTCTCTCCCCCTCCTCTGCTCCTCCCTGACGTGGCTCTGTTATAGAGCCTGATGGCATGAGGGACAAAAGAGTTCTTCAGTCTGTCCTTGGAGCATGTCAGAGAGCGGAGTCTGGAGCTCACGGCGCTTCTCTGGCGGGAGAAGACTGAGTTAAGGGGGTGATTGGACAGGATCGCCCTGATCTTAGAGAGCATTCTCTGCTCCACCACCTTCTCCACTGAGTCCAGGCCCAGTCCAACCACTGAACCCGCTTTCCTAATGAGCCGGTCCAGCCTCTGAGGGTCCCTTTTCCTTGCGCTTCCCCCCAACATACAACAGCATAAAAAAGAACACTGGATACAATAGACTGATAAAACGTGTACAATAACTTGGAACAGACCCTGAATGAGGCCAGCCGTCTAAGAAAGTACATCCTACACTGCCCCTTCTTGTAAACAGTTAGTGTTAGTCGTCCATGATGATCACAGACGTTTCCTCCAGTGAAGTCTTTGCTCCTGACGTGATGCCGTGACTGTCCACCAGTAACTCACTGCCTGCCGCGTAAACTTGAGCGATTATTCTGGACAGGACACTGCTAGCTCATAGGGAGGCGATGGGACGGGCAGAGCGGCGCCTCCTGAGGGTCCGCTGGGAGTCACGAGACACTCGCGAGGCGTATAGCCCATTGCGTGAAAGTGTCTGAAAATCTTTTTTTTTTAGGTTATTATGACATCACGCCAACAGCCGCGTGTTACCATGGGTTACACGTACAGTAGTGTGTGCGTGTATTATTATCATTTCCTTTCTGATGATCTATGCATGAATTTGTGTCAAAGACTCTTAGTTATCAGAGTGAGAGCGTGGGAAAAGGTTATCCTGAAAATGCGTGTACTGTGCGTGCTGTCTGGCGGGACCCCGGGGGATTTACAGTGGGGTCCAGCCCACCACCGCGCCCACGCCCTAATAAAGATGATGTCATGGAATTAAAATAGCAAAGAAGAAAATGACGTTACAAAATCTCCGCTTGTGCATTGTACACTAGATGAGGAATTAGTGTGGATTTGGGGGTTATGTAACAAGTCGGCGGCAAGTTCAGACAAAAGTGGACGGGGATTAGGAGCAGTGGATTAGTGGAGCGGGCGGAGGGTTGTGGAAATTACTCAGTGGGGTTAAAAAATTTTGGAACATTTGCTCACTCTTAAGACCGAACAAAAAACGCAGCACCGGTCGGTATTTATGGCACCCGTTCACTCACACTCCCCGGAACCAGGAGTAGATCCCTCTAAATCACGAGGCTTTAATATTCAGTAGAAACTAACCCATGTCCACGGATAAAGGGGAACATCTTGAGAACAACAGTCTCTGGGTTCTTGAGTTCTAAAAAGGTCTTCCTGGTCTGGGTTTCCAAAAAACAAAACCCCCAAAAAAACAGAAGATCCACAATAACAGACCATCCACCACTTCTTCAGTCACTCCTCGCCAAAACATGTATACCAGGTGTCCAGGGACATCAGTGTCTTCTGCGTGACCCAGCGCTCCCCACAACATTTGAGGAAGCTCCATTTAAAATAGTGACACATTTATAAAAGTGTAATATATGTTACAATAAGTACGTTTGGGGCTGCGTTTCATTCTTTTTGTTTCATGAGTGAGCCGAAAAGAGTTCATACGTCAGTCTAGACATTCCCTACATCAAGTGGGGCGGTTTGCAGCCGAGTGTGAGGCGGCCGGGATGAGGATCAGCACCTCCAAATCTGAGGCCATGGTTCTCCACCGGAAAAAGGTGGTTTCCCCGTTTCAGGTCGGTGGGGAGTCCTTGCCCCAAGTGGAGGAGTTCAAGTATCTCGGGGTCCTGTTCACGAGTGAGGGACGGATGGAGCGTGAGATCGGTAGACGGATCGGTGCGGCGTCAGCAGTGATGCGGTCGCTGTATCGGACTGTTGTGGTGAAGAGAGAGCTGAGTCTGAGGCAAAGCTCTCGATTTACCGATCGATCTACGTTCCCACCCTCACCTATGGTCATGAGATCTGGGTAATGACCGAAAGGACAAGATCGCGAATACAAGCGGCCGAAATGAGTTTCCTTCGCAGGGTGGCTGGGCGCACCCTCCGAGATCGGGTGAGGAGCTCAGTTACCCGGGAGGAGCTCGGAGTCGAGCCGCTGCTCCTCCACGTCGAAAGGAGCAGCTGAGGTGGCTAGGGCATCTGTTCCGGATGCCTCCTGGTCGCCTCCCTCGGGAGGTGTTCCAGGCATGTCCCACTGGGAGGAGGCCTCGTGGAAGGCCCAGGACACGCTGGTGGGACTATGTCTCCGAGCTGGCCTGGTGTCGCCTCGGGGTCCCCCCAGAACAGCTGGAGGAGGTGTGCGTGGATCGGGAAGTCTGGGCATCTCTGCTGAGACTGCTGCCCCCGCGACCCGGCCCCGGATAAAGTGGAAGAAAATGGATGGATGGAAGTGTGGGCAATGGTTATTCTTCCTCAGGTAGTACACAATGGCCGCTGGCTGCTCTGCTTTGCGACGACGACACTGGAGGCCGCCATAGCTCCGCCCATGCTGTAGTACTGCCATATAGCCGCTAGTCCCCCATTGGAATCCATTGCACTTTAGACACGTTAAAAACATCTTTAATGCCCGGTGCCTAATTTTTTGGAACTGTCTACAGCTAGATATTCCTCCTGTGCTTACGCTGGGTTAGACACAATCAGAGGCACCGGGCTGGTTATCGTAGGATACATTTGAGAAATCTCGTACAAATCAGGGTCGGACTGTTAGCATTGGAGCTGCGCGAGCTACACGTCCCGCAAGGGCCGAGTCTACAGTGAAGATCCCGCCCTTATGCCCTTATTAGGAACATGCTTCGTCAGAGCTGGGGAGTCTGTAAATCCGCCATGATTTCCCCCACGAACGTGGTCATTGTGGTAAACGGGGAGGAGTGAGGAATGACGGTCTATTAATAATATGTCTATGATTGTACATTGTGCAAGAAGGCAAGAAGTAACTGAAGCGAGGCAGCCATGGAATACTGATGGGTAGAGATAAGATGGAGGAAGTCACTTGTTACAGCAGCTCTTAAGAACATGTCACTTACCAAAGCGTTTTGTTCGTGTGCAAAACGAGTGCAAAAGTGGATAAGCGGCAAAGTCATTTATTTTGTCACGCAGCGTTCTCTCATTTACACATCCGATTTGGATGATCAAAAATGATCATTAATATCGTTGACTGGGTCCATGATCTCCCTGTACAACACCCCCCCCCCCCTCCACACACACACACACACACACCTGTATAAATATTACAGGCCTTAGAACGCTGTGATGTGACCTGACACACAGCAATAGAGGTGCAAATAGTGAGGAAATGTGCAATCAAAGGACATGATACTGTACCAGGGTTTATACAGGCAGGAGCAAATCAAATGTAATGCTTTGTAATGCAATGTTAATGCCCACATACTATATTTTAATGCCACAAATGCAAACATTAGTGCATATTGCTTTTCTCAAGATTTGCAAACATTTAAACAGAGGAAAGTGAACTGGACAAAATGAGAAACTTATGAGCCCAAACTGCAGCTGAATATGTTTTAGACCATCATTTTGGTGTTGTCGTGGAACTTATACAGTAAAAAATGTTGAGCAATGTTATAGTTTTCCAAAACATTTTTGAGGTGTTTTTCAATGACATAAGGCCTTGATTTAATGACTGTGGCCTGGAAACCCCTCTCCTCTGTATTGGCCGGAGAAGGTGTCTTCTGACCCTGACCCTCGTGCCAGTTTCTGGACTGAGCTCAGCTGGACGGATCAATGGGCTTTGCTGGACATCCTGGGCTTGACTCCGGGGCCAGTCGTGGGACCCGCCCTCGGATAAGCTGCTCTTTAGCTCTGTGATGGCGGTGAATGGATTATACTGGACTGAACGTCAAATCCAAGTGGCAGTTTGAACATTTGATAGAAAAACCTGAGATCCAGGGAGAACATGCAAACTCGGGCACGAAAGATGGGGGGTCCGATACGATACTCTGGTAGGAAGGAGGTTGGAAAGGCCGATAACCGATATATAAGCTATGGTTAGGGATTTAATTTGATGTATTTTCTTTTATCCCCAAATAGAATGGTTCAAGAAGGGCCAAGGTATTACTGGCAAACATTGTTTCCAATTGTTAGCTTATTTAGCAGTAGAGGTGGGCAATTTGTATCGTCTACAAGATGATCTTGAAATGGCTGTTTGAAAGATATGCAAATGTGCAATATTGAGTTTATTCCCAATGTCAGAGAATATGGAGAAAAATGGAAAAAAGTGAAAAAATAAATGGTAAAAATTAGAAAATTAAAACGGGAAGTAAAATTAAAGAAAAAAATGTAAAGAAAGTTTGGGAAAAAAAATGGAAAAATACAATTGTCCTTTTGAGCGACCAAGCAATGTAAATGTAGATGTTTGCAGCACATTTCTGCATATTTAGGCCCGAGCAACGGACACGCAGTGCCCGGCGAGGGACTAATTAAAATCGTAAAAAAAAAGGGAAAACGCAAGAATTCACATAGCAAACGTGGACCGATACACAAGTAACAGGTATCAGGAATTAGTGCTCCGGGAGGTCTAATTTTGGGTGGCGTTGGCAAGAGAAAATAATAAAAGATGGCTCAGTGGCGCCCCCTCAAACAGGCAGTTTACACTGAGTCAATGAGAGCCCGGTGGCAAAAAATGTCATGGTACAAAGGTGACACTGGCCAGGGTCATAGACCACGTCAGGACATGTCAAAAAATATATTATGAGCCCGGCCTAAACTCTACAGGAAGTCGGCCATCTTGGCCCAAACCTCGCACCGTCAAAATCGTACCTATTGAACTTGTGACCCCTGATCCCCGAGTTTTCAATCCAAAGCTTCAATTTTTGGCCAAAATGTCCCAGACCCATGTGGCTTTCCAAATCCTCATTTCAATTTTGGAAATATTATTGGGCGTGGTCATGACAAGGCCGCAACTCAGAGGCCATTTTCAACCAAATTCAAAGTCTCATATCTTTCACAGACTTTGTCGGATTGCAACGGCCCCAATACGGCGCACGTGCACCTTCTCGAGCTGGACCTAACCATGTGCAAACGCAGCCACTATGGCCAAAAATGACCCACTGGCGCCCCCTTCAAGGTTTTTTCTTGAAAAATTCCAATCAAAAAATCCGGATGGTATGGAGTTGTGAAAATAATCACACAGGCCTTCCCCGTCATAGGGATCGCGTCCGCCTTAGTCAGAGCTTTCCGAAAATGTATAACATGTGGGGGTAAAAGTAACCAGTCCACTTATACAGCCTGATCAAAGTGGCAGTATAGCGCCACCTTCTGGTTTAAGATGTCTTTTAAGTGGCTTGTAAGTGGCCCGCCAAAAGTTGCCCACCCATCCTCCGTGACTATAGCCAGAGTTCTTCTTCTGGCAGCATAGTAGCCTCTGTCAGATTTGCCACTGTCAGAGTCCATCCATCCATCCATCCATTTTCTCCCACTTGTCCGTTGCCGGGTCGTGGGGGCAGCTGTTGGAGCTGCCCAAGTCACATAGCACCAGTCCCCTATGGCTCCTCCTGCAGGTGGTGGGTCCACGGAAGGCACTGTCAGAGTTTCTCATGAAAATCGTCAATTTTCCCAAATACCCCCTTTAGTCACAAAAGCCACAGTTTTAGACTCATACGTAGATATACCACCCCTCTGTGACAGAAAGAAGCTTTAATTTGGACGCGTTTGCCTCCAAATTGAGCTTTTTTGGACTTTACAGTCATAGGAAGTTCACTTAGGCTGTTTCCTGTCCGTCTCTGCGTGTTCCCCGTACTATGTAGCTCTCACCAAAGTATTCCATCATCTTTTAAGAGTTCTGCTGTGTTGTTGTGTAAGCTTGGCAGCTCCATTGGTAGAGTGCAGGGTTTGCACCGTAATATTGCCGGTTCAATTCCCACCATGACTTTTTTTTTTTTTTTTTTTTAAGCAGTACCTACTGGGAATAACCTGAGTCGGCGACTATGGTCCCACCCTCATTAAAAAGTGCGACTGTGACTGCCCTCGTCGTGAACTAGGCAGCTAGTTAAACTTTGACTCAAAGACCAGACGTGACCTTCTTGACATTGGCGCTTTAATATTCAGCCTTGCCATTGAGTACAAAAGTAAAAAACTGTAAGAAAAACAGAGAAACAGGCTACAGTTAGGTGGTTGCCAGGCAACATGACAACTGATGCTTACTAAATAACTCATTTGGATAATATTACAATATTATTCAAGATAAACATTCATACTTAATAACTAAATGAAAGTCCTCTAACTCAACAAAATACTCACAGGCGTTGCCTTAGCGGGAGTAAAATAAAAGGTTCAAAGGCTTTTGCGTGTCAGACATCTCAGCAACAATCTAACGTCTGTGGTCGCTAGGGGAGCTATTTATAGTACTGGGTGTGATCCGCCAAAATAAGAGCGGTTGTTTCAAAATAAAAGTCTATGTAAAAAATGTACTTAAAACATGCCGCGAGGCAGAACACTCCCCGCCTGACCTACTAAGGTCACAATTTATCTCAAAACATATTTAATCTATAGGCAACAGGAGAACTATTTCCGAAATGGGTCTCCGAAAATCCTTAAGGGTCCCTTGCTCTGAGGTTTTGTGTAGAACTTCTCTGACTCTGCCATCTCTTCCTGGGTAGACAGCAGTAATCTTCGCCATTGGCCACTTGTTGCGTGCATTTTGACAGTCTTTCATGAGTACAATGTCTCCTTCTTTCACATTCCTTTTTTCGCCTGTCCATTTCTTCCGAGTTTGAAGCGTTTGAAGATACTTCTGACGCCAACGATGCCAGAACTCATTTGCAATTGCTTGCACATATCTCCACTGTTTGCTGTAGAGATCTTTGTTAGCTTCACTCGTGTCGTCTTCGTTAGCTTCGCTCGTGTCGTCTGCGTTGGCTTCGCTCGTGTCGTCTGCGTTGGCTTCGCTCGTGTCATCTCCGTTAGCTGCACTCGTGTCGTCTCCGTTAGCTTCGCTCGTGTCGTCTGCGTTAGCTTCGCTCGTGTCGTCTGCGTTAGCTTCGCTCGTGTCGTCTGCGTTAGCTTCACTCGTGTCGTCTGCGTTAGCTTCGCTCGTGTCGTCTGCGTTAGCTTCGCTCGTGTCGTCTGCGTTGGCTTCGCTCGTGTCGTCTGCGTTAGCTTCGCTCGTGTCGTCTGCGTTAGCTTCGCTCGTGTCGTCTGCGTTAGCTTCACTCGTGTCGTCTGCGTTAGCTTCACTCGTGTCGTCTGCGTTAGCTTCGCTCGTGTCGTCTGCGTTGGCTTCGCTCGTGTCGTCTGCGTTAGCTTCACTCGTGTCGTCTGCGTTAGCTTCGCTCGTGTCGTCTGCGTTAGCTTCGCTCGTGTCGTCTGCGTTGGCTTCGCTCGTGTCGTCTGTGTTGGCTTCGCTCGTGCCGTCTGCGTTGGCTTTACCCGTGCCGTCTGCGTTGGCTTCACCCGTGCCGTCTGCGTTGGCTTTACCCGTGCCGTCTGCGTTGGCTTCACTCGCGCCGTCTGCGTTGGCTTCACTCGCGCCGTCTGCGTTGGCTTCACTCGCGCCGTCTGCGTTGGCTTCACCCGCGTCGTCTGCGTTGGCTTCACTCGCGCCGTCTGCGTTGGCTTCACCCGCGCCGTCTGCGTTGGCTTCACTCGCGCCGTCTGCGTTGGCTTCACTCGCGCCGTCTGCGTTGGCTTCACTCGCGCCGTCTGCGTTGGCTTCACTCGCGCCGTCTGCGTTGGCTTCACTCGCGCCGTCTGCGTTGGCTTCACTCGCGCCGTCTGCGTTGGCTTCACTCGCGCCGTCTGCGTTGGCCTCACTCGCGCCGTCTGCGTTGGCCTCACTCGCGCCGTCTGCGTTGGCTTCACTCGCGCCGTCTGCGTTGGCTTCACTCGCGCCGTCTGCGTTGGCTTCACTCGCGCCGTCTGCGTTGGCTTCACTCGTGCCGTCTGCGTTGGCTTCACTCGCGCCGTCTGCGATGGCTTCACTCGTGCCGTCTGCGTTGGCTTCACTCGCGCCGTCTGCGTTGGCTTCACCCGTGGCGTCTGCGTTAGTTTCACTCGTGTCGTCTGCGATGGCGTTGTTAAATGATGACTGCCATGCTCTGTAACTTTCGGGTTTGTCGTCAAATTGGTAGAGACTCGTACTTACCAAGTTGCGGCGGGACTGGAGCTGTACTTGTTTTTCAAAATATTCCTCCGTTCTTATTTTGATGTTCTTTTGTAATTTTTCTTGTGCTATTGAGTTGGATTTTTCTGACTTCAGCTCCACAGCTGCTTCTAATGCTTCAGCTTCTGCTATGGCTGCAGCTGCCTCTCTTTGGAATTCCAGTGCTTTTAACTCAGCTTCTGCTATGGCTGCAGCTGCCTCTCTTTGGAATTCCAGTGCTTTTAACTCAGCTTCTGCTATGGCTGCAGCTGCCTCTCTTTGGAATTCCAGTGCTTTTAACTCAGCGTCTAACCTCGCTTTGCTCAACTGTAGCTCCGCTTCTTTAACTGCACTTTCCACTTTAATCTTTGCTTCCTTTTCAGCATATGAAGCCCGAGCCTTTGCTGCTTCGGCCTGAGCCCGTGCTCTGATTGCGGCGCTGGATGGAGAGGAACGGGAGCTTTTTATGGTTTTTGAGCCCCTGTCTGACTTAACTGCTTCTTCCTCCATCTTCTTTCAGTTAAACTCCAGATTCTTACGCCTTTTTTTTTACTGTGACTGCCCTCGTCGTGAACTAGGCAGCTAGTTAAACTTTGACTCAAAGACCAGACGTGACCTTCTTGACATTGGCGCTTTAATATTCAGCCTTGCCATTGAGTACAAAAGTAAAAAACTGTAAGAAAAACAGAGAAACAGGCTACAGTTAGGTGGTTGCCAGGCAACATGACAACTGATGCTTACTAAATAACTCATTTGGATAATATTACAATATTATTCAAGATAAACATTCATACTTAATAACTAAATGAAAGTCCTCTAACTCAACAAAATACTCACAGGCGTTGCCTTAGCGGGAGTAAAATAAAAGGTTCAAAGGCTTTTGCGTGTCAGACATCTCAGCAACAATCTAACGTCTGTGGTCGCTAGGGGAGCTATTTATAGTACTGGGTGTGATCCGCCAAAATAAGAGCGGTTGTTTCAAAATAAAAGTCTATGTAAAAAATGTACTTAAAACATGCCGCGAGGCAGAACAGCGACAATAACCCCTATCAACAAAATATTGTTTCACCTATCAAGTATGCTTAATGTCCGAGTCATCCTCTCAAATATTTGTCCCCCAGACAAGTTTGCTCTAATTATAAAATGATTCAAATCATCTTGGCTCTCCGTTTTCTGCTTATACGTGAGCCTGGTGATCTTTATAATATTAATCCAAGGTCTTATCATCTGTACCTGCCTTAGCTCCATGGGTAGAGTTCTGGACTCACAATCACACGTTTGCTGGATCAATTCCAACCTTGACCTTGTTTTACTTTTTATTTGTATTTATGTTTTTATTTGATTTTTTACTGGCCACCTACAGGAAAGAACATAAATGAAACATGAAATGAGAAAATGGAGGGGGGGTGGGGAGCTTGACCAGAAATGACCCCTCTCCTCCAGTGGCATGCTAGGACCTAATTTAGAGAATATTATCCCATATTCGTCCCATCATGACACAGACTTATAGCTCAGTGATAGAGTGCTGTTCTTTGGTGCAGTAGGTTGCCAGTTCAAACACAGCTTGGGAACTTTTCCAATGCTTTCTCTTTTCACATGGGCTGCTGCACTCTGAGCCTGATACAACTCCAGAATGAGCACCAAGTTATGTAAACACAATTATTTAATTATCCACTTTTCTACACTCCCTTCTTCCTCTTTACTTACTGTTTTCTGTAAATATAAGAGTGCAGGATGTTTCATAAGATTGATATATGTTTAGTTGTGCAGTTTCCTGCAGCTTGGCTAGCTCCATAGGTAGAGCACTGGGATACCAATCATGAGGTTGTCAGTTCAAGCTCAACCATGGCTTCCTTTTTTTTTAATTTTTTTTTTTTACTTTTGTATTTTGGACTGGGCATCTACTGGGAGGAAAATAAATCAAACTCAGGGATTTTAAGAAAAGTAGCCCACATCAGGTGTACTTCTGTATGGGGTTATTGTTTACCGGTCTCTGGTTCAGGAGGTTACCACTTCAAATATGACTTGGACATTTGTCTAATGTTTTTTCTTTATTTTTTGATAGATTTACCTAAATCACAATCTCATAGTGCGCAAGCACAGCGCTTCCGCTCAAAAGTCAATTGGGATACATGTGCTGTCTCTCACTAGTCCCAATGTATACAGATGGTTTTACTACAGGTTTGGCAATATTTACTGAATCATTTTTTAATCAAGGCAATTTCGCGTGCGTGCCCACAGATTTGAGTGGGTGATCCAGTCCTGCAGCACCTGGGGCAAGAGTGAGGCCGGGGTGTGACGAAGGATCAGGCGAAAGTGGGCCGTGTTAAGGAGCAAAACAGATTGTGTTGGGTGTAAGGCCAAGGCCAGAGCAGGTTTGGGCGAGAGCGGGCAGGGGCGGGCGGTCACAAGTGGGGGCATTCGCAAGGGGGGGCGGTCGCAAAGGGGGGCAGTCGCAAAGGGGGGCGGTCGCAAGGGGGGGGCGGTCGCAAGGGGGGGGCATTCGCAAGGGGGGGGCGGTCGCAAGGGGGGGCATTCGCAAGGGGGGGCGGTCGCAAAGGGGGGCGGTCGCAAGGGGCGAGGGCCTTTATCGCCGCGAGCGGCTTTAATTCTGATTGTTTTCAAAACTATCGATCTATCATTGTTATCGAGAAAGTTCCCAAAAATATAGAGATAATCGTTTTGGTCAATCTCGCCCCGCACAGTTAGCGGTTAATTACATATGCCAAAAATGTACACATTAACTCATCATTTTCCCTTATGAGACGGTGTTTCTTTTCCGAGCGGCTGTATTTGCTCTATTTCAACGATTTCTTTTGCTTTCTGTTGTTTTTGCACAGCTTTTACTCCGACTTCGGCCCTCTCAACCTGGCTATGCTGTACCGATACTGCACCAAGCTGCACAAGAAGCTCAAGGTGACCGCCCGCAACACGTAAACCCACGTGGGAATGACTCAGGTTCCAAGTACTCATTGTTGCCATGTTTGATTTGTCCAGTCGTCCAGGAAGAGGGTGGTCCACTTCACCGGCCACGATCCCAAGAAACGGGCCAACGCTGCAGTCCTTATGGGCGGCTACGCTGTAAGTACATGCCTTCAAACGTACTTACAAACATTTACACTCTGCCCTTATATTTTGAAGCGCTTGATAAGGTATAGTCTAGTTACTTTATATTTTATATATATATATATATATATATATATATATATATATATATATATATACATATATATATATATATATATATATAAAAGCTGCAAAATCCTGTCAGGTTATTGATCAAAATACAGTATGCCATTAGTAACGACTGACAGAATTGGAAGGTACACGTTTATAGGCTTTGAGAAAGGTTTACCATTTTTTTAACCTCTTAACCCTCACCTGAACCGAGACAATTTTCTCCAGTTTGGCTTTACCCAAATCTAAAAGCCTCTTGAAAAAAAGGTAAAAAAAGCAAAGAAAATGAGGATGAAAATGCAACCAAAAGAAAAAGTGACAAAAAACATGTGGTAAACCTATTCATATTGTTGGGTAAATATTACATCCATAAGTGCAAATGGGCAAAGAAACCGCCACGAAGTCTTGAATTTATGTTTGAGACAGGACATTACTTTAAAGAGACTATACGGAGTTTAAAAATGTTAATACTAAGTATTTCCATTGCCCTACACGTTCCAGCCATGTCCTAATGTGTAGGATGAGCCCAGACCTATTCACCACAACTGCCTCTAAAATCCTGCACTGTCACTCAAAAAGATGTATTTATTTATTAGTTTATTAGTTTATTTGACAGGGACAGTACACATTAAGGAACATTTCTGTAAATGTGTCAGTATTAGCTGCAAAGCTAGTTTTCAACTGTTGTCCCTGGGCAAGGTGTAAAATGCCAACAACAATTATAAAACATAAAACAATTTAAAAGTTGAGGCTACACACCTACACAACAAATGCCGACACAACTCACACACCAACAACATCCAAACGCTCGTTCTGTGACTTGCACAATAGAATAGAGATGTTGGTGCAAGGGCAGGTCACACAGTTCAAACAGACATTATACGGATACATATGTACAATTATTTACAAAGCAACACCTGAGCAGAGGATCCTGACACTCGGCTCAGTCCTGCAGGAGATCTGTACAGGGTCTAATGAGCACATTGTTGATTGGATTTCAACCAGTTTTTTAATTGTTACTTCGGGTCAGAAGTGCCGTCATGCACGAGCTTAATATAGAGACTGCAGTTACTCGTAAGACCTGCGGTGGCAGTAGTGAGTATAAAAATGACCAACTTGCATCTAGTCCCTTTAAATCTTTAAGGAAAAATACAAATAAGCTGTGAACACATTAGATACCTTCACCAAGTGTATTTGCATTGACCACTATCAGCATTAATAGTCATCTCTCTGTGATTGCATATAGCATATCCGTGTCCGTGTGCTTTGATGCGAACAGTAGTTCCAGTTCTGTTGCCCTTTGAGGTCTCCACTGATTCGTGGTTGCTGACTCCCTGATGCTACAGTCCTGAACTCTATAGTTGTTGCCTTCCATATGACTTAATATAACTTCATTTAACAATATAGATTAACTCAAGAATTGCCTGTTTGTTATTCCCTAATAAAAAAGCTCAGTTTTGTAGGTCTTAGCTTTCAAATAAGGCTTTGCACTGGCATATAGGCTGCGAGTTCCGAGAAGCTTTTAGATTTGGGTAAAACCAAAATGCGCTCAGTTAAGGTTAAGGTGTTAAGATATTAGCGTCAGACGGGGTGGAGAGCGGGGCGTGGCATTCAGAAAACTCTCAACACTGAGACCGGCATACGTGCTGCAGCTTTAACCACTAGGCCAGGGGTCGGCAAGCTTGTTCTAACATGGACTCACACTAACAGAGAACCATAGGGGGCATTTATCAAGACAAGGGCTAAACAGCGAGTTGGAGGCTGGAAAAGAGCATCTATTTTGTGGGCGTGTTTTTCCCCACATTTACCATTTGAAACTGCGTGTGTTACAGTATAAGAGCCCCAAATCTGATCTGTAAATGAGGGAATACTGCGTGACTAAGAAATGGTGAAGGTGGAAAAGGTAGTAAAAAAAAATAGGGACAATAAAGAAAAAGGGAAGAACTAAAATAGAATGTGTGATAGCATTTCCCATAACTGCAGGACAAATTTCTTTTTCCAAATGTACACCAGCTATTTTCTTACCTTTTTGAGTGTCTCGGTTTTTTGCTTTTTTTTACCTGCATTAAAAAACACCCTTTCTAAAAAAAAAGTAACAAATATATATATTATAAGTGTGCCAACCAAAAACCCATCGAGTGTATTGAACATAGTTAATTCTCCTGCAGTTTATTTAAAGTTGGGGAGGGCTGATTCTGCATTATTGACTTTTTAAAGACACAACTGAAACCATTAGGTGTGTATGTAGCTTTTATTTCCCAAACAAAAGGAAAGGCAGTGGTCTGAAAAAATAAGACATACTGCACATCTGCTTGAAAAAAAGTTGTTTTGTAAAACCTTGTTCTCCAGGTGATTTATCTGAAGAGGGGTCCAGACGAGGTTTACAGGAGCCTGACCTCGGGGATGGACTCTGGCTTCATCTGCTTCAGGTCCGTGTCTGAGTGGCGTGAGGTAAAAGTGACTGACGTGAAGCTCATGGTGTGTGTTTGTGCAGGGACGCAGCAGTGGGAGAGTGCTCCTTCGACCTGTCTGTGCTCCACTGTTTACACGGGATACACAAGGTACCACACACACACACACACACACACATACACAGCATGTCCAATGTCATACATGTGGTAGGAGGACAGTGTCTATGGTTTCACATATGAAGCGACGGCTTACAGGCAACGTCAGGCCCAGGGACCTAACCCTCGACATGCAAGCTCTGGCCCCAGGAGGCTTTTGCTTTTGGGAAATGACTGAACACGGACAAGATCTGTTAAGCTACACCAAATATACTGTTCATTAAATAAAAAAGAAATAAAAAAAATCCACCCTCTGCTCTAAATAATGTGATCAACGCAGTTTAAATAAAAAAAAGTCTTTAAAATTGCCTTTTTAAACGTGTTTTTTTCTTTGTAATATAATGACAAAGCTCTTGCTCAAGGTGAAATGGGGTGAAGAGCGGGTAGAGACATTCTGCAAATTGTCAGAACCGGAAACGAGCCCTGAACTGCACCCATATTTCATGTGCATGGCCGTAGCAGTATTTTTTTAATTTTACTACTTTAAAATATCATTATTATGCTACAATCCTTGATATTTGTTATTAGATGTGCAATTTTAAGATGCACAAATTCTTTTGAACAAGTGAATATCTTTTATTGCTTCACTCCAGCGTTTAAACCTCTTTTTGGACACATTTGTCAGTATCAAAAATCAGAAAGGATTTTATTGTTGTTGTCAGTGAACAGGTTCCCAGACTAGGAATGTTCTTAAGTTCAAACGTGCAAAATTAAACGTAAAACTTTACAACTTAAAGGGACTAGATGGAAGATGTCATTTTCTTACTCGCCTCTGCCACCTCAGGTCTTACGTGTAACTGCAGTCTCTATGTTAAGCTCGTGCATGACGATGGAGATAGTTGGGATTTCGGGCAGTGCGGGATTTTAGAGGCAGTTGTGGTGAATAGGTCTGGGCTCATTCTACACATTAGGACATTGCTGGAGCAAGTAGGGGGTTTGAAAATAGGGTTCGTTTTTTTTCATTTTAACATTTTTGAATTCTCTCTTTAATATGGAACACAGTTCAAAGTATTTCAGTCATTTCAAATCGCCCTCAGCTGAAAAGAATAACTTTATTTATATAGCGCCTTTCACAGACCTAGTCACAAAGCGCTTTACAAGAGAGAAGCAGCTTCTTCCTAATGTGTCCTGTTATGGCAAGCTGGTTAAGGTAACTTGACTAACCAGCCTCAAGGACGCCAACTCACCCCCCGCTGTTCTATTCAATTAACCTGCAGGAAGGAACCGGTCTCCCTCCTGCACCGACAGACATGACGAAAATTATTCTCTCACCTTTGCCCCTTTTACATCTTTGCATCTCTATTGTCCCTTTTACATCTATGCATCTCTATTGTCCCTTTTACATTCTGCATATCTATTGTCCCTATGTTTGCATCTCCATGGCGCAAAGAGTGGCTCTCACCAGGCAAGGCGCCTCGCCATCTGGAGGCCCGTCTCAAACTGTGACCCCTCCCACCTTTTGTGGGCGTGACTGTCTTTCATGTGTTACCTATGTAAACGGGGACCTGGAACTGGCCCGTCAGAACTGATGTATGCTATTTTGTGTACGTGAGTTCTCCGCACGTGTGTTATAATAAACTTACGCTCCTGATTAAGACAAATACCTTTCCAGCTTTTTCCTTACTGTGGATAGAAACTTCCACGACAAAAGCGGTTAAAAATCACTGAGTCCCACCACTTCAGCATGGGGAGTTAGCATTAGGCTTTTGAACTCTAGAGAAAGATATGCAGGATGAGTTTAACATGCATGAATCATAACTCTTGGTTTGTTTTTCATTGATTTTCATTCATTGCTCAGAAAGTTAATTCAACAAACCTCATGAGTCAATGTCTTTGTTTCTTCAGGCAGTGCGGCACGGTTTTCTGGATTTCGACAAGTTTAATGTGGAGGACTATGAACATTATGAGGTGAGTTTCTCAACAGTCTTGTTGAAACTTTGTTATTTTCTGGTTAACTAAAAATCATCTTGTCACCGTTTGTGCATCTTCAGAGAGTGGAGAATGGGGACATGAACTGGATCATCCCGGGTAAGCTCTTGGCCTTCTGCAGCCCGCACCATCGCAGCAAAACGGACAACGGTCAGTGTGAGACAGTCCTACACTTTGTATTACAGTGGTGCCGGAGTAGGCAGGTCATTCTTGTAAAGAGAGACGGGCTCAGCACACAGCCCTGTGGTGAGCCTGATGTTTGTGGAAATGTAGGTATCTACCAGCACAAAATGATACTATTCGAGTTGGTGTAGTGAAAAGTTCTGTACCCAATTTTTAACCTTTTTAAACTGTGACAAAAGAAGTTAGTTAACATAGTTAGTTGTGGTCCAAACTCTATTTGTAACTTTCTCAATGCATTCATTACACGAGGAAGAGCTTTAGTCGTGCGTTTCCAAAGACGTCAGGCATAGTTAAGGCCGCTATCTCGAAGACCGAAGTTGAATTAGTCTGTTTTGGATGTAGCATCTGGACTTCAGTCAGTGGAGTTGCATAGTTTGTATGAAATACACTAGCCAGAGGTCTCCAAGATGGCGACCACAACAATAATAATCGCGTGACTGAAAGGCATGCATCAGCACATTTCAGGTTTCAGTACTGTCTCACAATGCTGACAGGTCGCCTGCTCACAGTGCGGCAAGCTACTTCCTGGTTTGAGATCTAAGAAAATGCAAACGTTATCTTTTTCCACTCTACTTGGGGAAAAAATGCCTTCAAGACCTCTGAAAGCTCACATAGAATTAGACTCTTTGATAATATGTTTCTTTGTGCTGCGCTGCAGGTTACCCGCTCCACGCTCCGGAGGCGTACTTCCGGTTCTTCCGCGAGCACGGCGTCACAGACGTGGTGAGGCTGAACAGGAAGCTGTACGATGCGCGCAGGTTTGAAGACGCCGGATTCACTCACCACGACCTCTTCTTCCTGGACGGCTCCACGCCCTCCGACCTCATTGTGCGGAGGTTTCTACACGTGTGCGAGAGCACCCCCGGAGCTGTGGCTGTGCACTGCAAAGGTTAGCCCCCATGGATATTTTAAAACGCAACAGTAACTTAAAACAGGGAACACTGTAAGATTATAATGACAATTTTAACAAGCATAAATCTGTGCAGTAAGTCTGATGTGTACGGATGTTGTATGCATAGTTAGCAAACCACTACTCTGAGAAACTATTCAGGATTCAGAGGCCAATGTATAGTTAGCCTTGCAGCATCACTAATCTAAAACGATACAGATTGTTTCGGCTGTTGTCAACCCATTGACCACATTTTGGTGATGTCAGCGCCTGATAAAAAATATGAATAAGTGTACAGACCTTTGGAGACTTTACTATGGACAATAATGAGTGTGCAAACGTGGGCTCTGAGCTAAATGCTAAAGCATATACGGTTTATTGATGTTGTGCGGTTGGATACACACCTAGCGGCCACTAAACCTCCTCTTTTATCTGGTTAATGATGGAAAAAACACATAAATGATAATAACTGAAATCAACATGCCATATTTTTATGTATTGTAGAGATGATATTCAATCAATCAATCAAAGTTAATTTGTATAGCACTTTACAACAACACTTGGCAGACCAAAGTGCTTTACATAAAAACACAGGGAAAAAGTAGATCAGTTCTAGATAGTACATATCAGTACATATTCGCCGTACCACCAGAAGTAGACAGCCCAGATCATATCTATGAATTCTAGACTTAATTTGATCATTTCCTGTTTTTTGTTTTTTTTGCCCAATGACAGCGGGCCTGGGCAGGACGGGCACTCTGATTGGCTGTTACTTGATGAAACACTTCTTCTTCACCGCTGCGGAGGCCGTCGCCTGGATCCGCATCTGTCGACCCGGCTCGGTCATCGGGCCCCAGCAGGCCTTCCTCCAGAGGTGAGTCTCGTTGAAGTCTTCGAACCGGGGATTGATATCAGGGGCGTGGCGAAATGTTTTTCATTGGAGTGGCACCAAACACTCCCCTGAGCCTTGATATTTTTGCATAACTTAAAATAACTTTTGTCTAGAATCTATTCTTTGTTTTGTTGATATTATAAAATGCAGTTATACAAACCACCGGCAGGGGGCGCACTTCCTCCCTTTATAGTCCAGTGACCAGGGCAGCAGTGAAATAAAGAAATGCACCGACCAACATGCCAGTCTTCGCGGTGGAAGAATCAGTTTGGTAAAAGTAACTGGACCTTAAAACACAAAGAAACTTCACGGAAATATCAATGTGACACAAGCCGGAGTGTGGGCTGGCGTTTTGAGTGCTGGATGCTGGATTATGTACGCTACACCCTTCAAAGAAAGCAAAGTTGCCATTTTGCACAGAAATGAACCACATGTGCCGAATGGTCCTTGTATGCATAAAAAGGTACCTCAAATGAGGTATCACACTGGCATGCAGGCTATATTTGGAGAAAATCCGCCTGCTGGAGGTGACAGTTAAGAGGTTAAATAGAAATGTGACCCGTCACCAGAACGAGGGACACAAGTCGGCTGACTCACATTCGCACAAATTGACCAAGAAGAGTTTTTTTAATTTTTTTTATTGGTGATTTTTGCTTTTTTGCAGAATCTGTCAGTTGAGATCACGGAGAAGCCTCTCCATGTTTAAGCTAGCAAAGCAGCAACAGCAAGGGGGGGATACGCCCCTTTTCACCGAATTTCAGTACGTGCTAGTGGCGGGCCGTGGTATTGCAGCCCCAAAGCCCAAAAAGCACTTTTTGTCATAGACACTCATGTAAAAGGAGCGGCCTGTAAAATGGTCCACAGGGCATCTAGAGTTTCAGACTAAGGCTAATATATTTCTTAAAAAATACTATTTTTAGGACATATACTTTTTTTTTTCATAAATATTTGTTTTAAAGTTTTCCAATGGTGTGACGTCACCAGGCCTGTGGACGTGCTCGTGCGCGTGCGCCATGACTCATGAACGAGCACAGGTTTTCTCCGTGTGGTCTCTGCGGGTCTGAGAGCCAAACCATTGATTCAAACAAATAATGAACGGGAATCTACGGGACTGAACTAAGATAAACGCTAAGAAGCACCTCAAGTAAATGTTTTTCTTTACCCAGTACTAAAATGTATTGCGAACCTACACATGGCGGGCGTGTGTTTAAATGTTAAACATTAGGCTTATAGCTAACATGAACAACAACAATAAACTAATGAAGACGTGATCGTTTCCTGATTAGGCTGCACGCTTTTGAAAATAGCTTAAATGTTTGACGGAAAGCAACGTAATGAAAAGGACAAAATAAATCGGTTTTAAGCGTAAGGTAAGGTAAGGTAAGGGGACCTCTTTATGATGACAGTTCGTGAATCATAACTGACAACAACAGAATCATTGTTCATGTTGACAAACGCACTTGTGACTCAATTTTTCACTTCGTAACTTATGAACATGGCTACTTAAACATTAACTTATAGAACACGTTTGTAGTGCTCCTTTGTATTCAGGAAACAATTCTAGTAGTGAGTTTATATTAGCAAACAAAGTGAAGTAAAAGCTCGATTTCTATCATTTTTATCACAATAACCAGGCTGCCAGCACTTACGGAACTTCTCGGAAAAGTGGCCGAGCGTGAGTACATTAGCGCGGCTACGTGCGTTCGAAGGGCCGCTGTAAGCTCCGGTTGTACAAGATCGGAGAAACTTCGCTTATTTGGCCCCGCACTGACAAACTGACCCCCCAGGTCATCTTAACATAGTAGCCTATTCGCCTGAAATGGCCTTAAACATTCATTTTGTATTTAAAGAACGATGATATTAAGAGATTTGATACGGCTTAATGGCGCCCGCTCCGCTCTGAGACTACGAGTCTATGAAGGCGCGTTCACGCTGCTAGGTGCACGCTACAGGTGGCGTGTCATACGGGTACCGTGGGCCTTAATGGCGGACGAAACAGGAGTCATGCGCTATTGAGCACAACTATTGAAAGAGATAGGAGCTGAGACATCATGCCTCTTCCATTCAATATACTTCAATGAGCAACAGTGGGACAGATGCGCTTTGCTTTAGAGACCGATTACTCACCTTTGAGATATTTTGAGTTTCTAAATGTGTTGCACATTTTTGGAACCTTTGGCTTTCACAATCTATGTCCAAGTCAAAATGCCCCAAAACCGAGTTGTGTCCTCACTTTCCGTGATGGGTCACAAATGTTTTATTGATGAGAAAAAACTCAAAAAGTGAGCGCCTCTCCACAGACCTGACTCATACCTTTGCTGGGAGTGGGACATCACCAGCTCGTCTCTGAAGGCTTTATTTTGATAACCCACTGCAAACATCGCATTGCAGGTGCCGAGCTGACCTTTCGCCGCATGCTTTGTGACTGTTAGTCGCTCTTGCGCCGCCGCGTGGCTTTGAAGTGCGTGTCTGCGTTGTGTGGTGTTTTTGCAGGATACAGCAGAGTCTGTGGGTGCAGGGCGACGTGTTCCGCTCCAAACAGAAGCTCCAGGAGCAAAGGCAGGTGAGGAAAGAACAGCTCCAGCAAAAGCGCGCCGACGAAGCATCCGACTCGCAGGACCACTCACTGAAAGACTCGCCGAGCAATCAAAGGGGCGCCCGGGCGGAGCCTGTGTCCCGCCTCCTGGACGGCATGGGCGACCTGTCAATCAACGGCCTGCGCAAGTCCTGCAGCTACGATGAGGTCAGATGCCGTATCCAGATCACTCAACTCTTCCTGTTGAGCCGAGCCCTCACTTTTGTTTGCTCTGTGTATTTCAGGACAGCGGCCTCACTCAGGGGGACAAACTGTGCGCTCTGAAGGGGAAGCGCCCCCTTCGGTCTGCCTCCGCCTCTTCCAGGTAAACACCACCGCAGCCGTACTTTGGTATAAGTGTCAGAGTGTTTTCGAATGCTCTCCCATTTCTGTGTCCTCTGCTCAGGCTAAATCTGACCAAAGCCGACCACAGCTCCATCCTCCCTCCACCCAAACTGAAAGGCCCCCTGCCCTTCTCCTCCTCCAGGGTGGTTCGCCACCCCTCAGCCAACCACATCAAGAGGTGGGGCCCCATAGTACACAACGTGTTCTCTATATCGCATCAAAGCGCATATTCCATACTGCATGCTATTGAAGGGGCGGGAGGACATACAATATAATCACCATGAAGAGAAGGCCCAGAATATCGTCACATTTCCTCAGCATCGGGATCATGGCTCACGAATATAATCACCAGAACACGGCCCTAGAGCTCATGGTGCACGCCCGCTGTTTTGAAGAGCTTTTTTATATATATTTTTTTTATATTTAGCTTTCACAATGTAAACGGCTGCAGCTCACATCTATGGGCCCTGACTTATTATTATTATTCTCTTTCTCATTCTCCTCTCACACGGGCGCCAGGCTAAATAACACATAAAAAAAAAAAAAGTACAATCTTAGTCTGCATAATCCACACGAACCCCAACTAGAACCATTTCACAAAGGAGGTAGTGGGGATTAAAGTTAGCCTGGCCAATTCATTTTATTGTAGGAGGTGTGGTTTACGATTGTCCATGGCGTTTATGAATGTCTATCATAGGTTCCCCTCTGGGGCCAGGACCCCCCTGAAAAAGAGATTCTTAATCTCAGTGGGACTATCCTGGTTAAATAAAGGACCTAACTTGAACATGTTTTCATGCGTATGTAGGCCGTTCAGCCTGAGCCTCAGCACGTGTCCCACTGTTATCCGCTGACCTCTACTTTCTGCAGCGTTTGCGGCTGAGATAAGAACTTTTCCTCCTTAAAGGGTTGGTGACCTCTGGATAATTTGCGTCCAAAGCCATGGGAGGCTCCTGATCTGCAGAGCCACAAAGGGGACGACAGTGAAGAAAGACCTGCTCCTCACATGAATGGATGAACATATCGATGGCGTTTTTCATGTAGCATCAGTTTGGAAGATCATGAACTACGTCAATGCAAAAATAACGATCCATTTCACAGAAGATAGCATGTCTAGTTGTACCAGTACTCTACACATTCAGAAACGTGCAGATTTACTCTCATTTCAGGAAGCAATTTTCGTCTATTGAATTGTGTTGCAAAAAACATTCATAGATTGACGTGGTCAGTCATAAATGTACTTTTATTGTACTTCCATAGACCTTTTGAACGATCTGTACTTTACATGAGTAGGATTTTTGTTGAGAACTTACTACTTTTACTCCACTACATTTGAAAGATACATATAATAGTACTTTCATCTGCACTACATTCCTAAGTATTAAAACGGACTGTGTTTTGTTCCATTTAAGCGGCTTATATAACACACACTCCAGAACAGTAGGTGGCGCTGTGCAGATGTACAGTCAATGCCTCTGACCCGATGAACAGCAAATACTTGATTAAAAAAATATTGCATCATTGACACAATCCTGATCGCTAAAGTGTGACATTTGTTTTACAATCAGAAAAAAATGAAATAAAATGGTTGTGCGACATTCATTTTGTACATTTCTCACTGAATGGGTTCTACGCAGAGTTTGTCAGTAAAGAAATGAATCTGTTTGCATAATTACAGTTGCATCAAACAATAATTCAAGTTGAGCTAAAATCCTATATCTTTGGGTGTCCAGCTCTTGTTGCTACTTGCTTTAAAAGTTATAATGCTACTGGTAGAAAAATGTTTTTCTTCTTCATCGGGAAACAGCAGCCTGGATGATGTCCTCCAACACCTCCACCTGATGAAAAAGTTCATAAACAAACCTGTAGTATCTGTACTATCACAATCCAAAAAAGTGTTAGTTTTAATGTATGGACAGATTTAACCGACTCATTCTGCTGATTTCAGGGTTCAAAATGGACAGTGCTGGAGGTAACACGTGGACTAGAAGAAGAAGAAGAAAAACTATAAGTCGCACTTTTTTTTCAGTTTGGCTGGGGGTGCGACTTATACTCAGGTGTGACTTGTATATCAGAAAAATATCATTTCACATGTTTGTTATTTTCACACCGAGGGCCCTCTAGGCTTGTGTACCAGTATCTTCTCCTGTACGGTTGTACAATGACAAATAAAGCTCTAACTTACTTACTATACCACTGAAAATTAAAAAAACTGTGAAGTTTGGAGAGTGCGAGAAACTTGTGAAGGACTTTCGAAAAGCGGAAGTTACTCTTACTGTAATGAAGAAAACAAAATAAGCTAAATGTGGGCTAAAAGCTAGATGGCCACAGCTAGAGGACTGAGTTCGCAAACAACGTGCTGCCGGGAGAGGCTTGACAACGCCCAGATAGTTGCCAAGGCTGGTGCGACTTATACTCCGGAGCCACTTGTAAATGTTTTTTTCTTCTTCATTATGCATTTTTTGGCTGGTGCAGTACTCGTTACTTTTATTAAGTAACTAGTGACGTAACACGTTGTCAAGTAATCTAGCACTAGTTACTTTTTTAATTCTTTAGGTTTCATTGTTACTCCTCTGGAAAACCAACTCGTTGCATTACTGCTTCATCATGAAATAACACATTAGCAGCCTTTATTGACATCTTTTCAACGCATTAATGAAATACCCAGAGGTGGTCAATAACAAAGCCAATTTACTTAAGTATTGTACCTAAGAGTTTTTTTTTTGAGGATCTGTACTTTACTTGAGTATTATTTTGATTTAAATTATTACTGTTACTCCATTACAATTGAAAGATAAATATAATACTTTCTACACCACTATATTTCTATAAAGGCTCCAAAGTAAAAACTCAAATCTGTCCATGTGTTTTGTTCTATTTAATGCCTTCTAATGCACACTCCAGAACAACAGGTGGCGCTGTGTACAGTCAATGTCACTGACTCACAAAAAGCAAGAAGGTTTGTCCCTGTTGTGTTGCCATCATTGGTTGCCATACAGAGGGGGAATCAGGTGCAATATTTTCAGCCGAAAAGTGATTAAAAACACTCATTTAAACTGATTTGTACTTTGAATACTTAAGTATTTTCTACAACAAATACTGAAGTATTTTTACTTTAGTAGAAATTTGGCAGAGCAACTTTTACTTGTATTGGAGTAATATTTGACCAGTAGGCTAGTATCTATTGTAGTATCTGTAGTATCTATTTTTTAATTAGTAATGAAATGAAGTAATACTGATAGCTCGGCTTATTTATGTCTCTTTTCCCCCCGACAGTAGCTAAGGGACCTTCTCTGGCCGTTACCTGTGCTCCGTTTGGGCTGTAGACGTTGCTGAGCAGGTACACAGACACTTGCCCGGTGCTGTCCCCCACCAGAGCGCAGTCAGAGTGGGAGGTGAAGAGCAGGGAGGTCAGGCTCAACGAGGGAGGCGCCGCGTGCACCAACAACGGGTCCAAACTGAAACACAAGTGCCTGAGTTTGAAAGACTCCCATTGAGAATGTTAATCTTGAGAAGCAATGTGCCGTGTTCAGAGTTCAGCGCTTATATTTCAAGTTTTGTTTTCTACTAAGCACCAGATTGCGCCCTCTGCTGGCATTTTTTTCATGACAACATTGTCCTAGAGGCATTTTCTAGACTTGTTCATTTTTCTGCATTATTCTTTAGAGGAAAACTGCTAAAAGTAGTTTACTATACTTACAGATGACAAACAAAAATAAGATACACAAAACCATATTCTTGCTTATTTTTGGTTCTGGGTTTGTTAGAGACGAGGAAAAAAAAAATATATATTTTTTTAGCGTACAGTAAAATGGTATTTATCAAGGGCGTATGGAGCATAAGAAGATTATGGAGGTTCAATTCAATCTGTTCAATCCGTGAGAACAGAAATGATAAATAATGCATATTATTAAAATGTAAAATACAAACAAACAGATTCTATGATTTATTTTTTACATGTCAATTTCAACAATAAAGGTGCATTGTGGAACTTTTTATGCAGCTGTTTTTTTTCTTCAGTATTAGTGTGTATTAACCATTTAGTGGCCCAGCAGCTGGTGTTGGTGAGCATGGCACCTATGCTTTTCATCACAGTGTAAAGATGTGTAAGGTTTCACTGCTGATGGTTACGCACGTTCCATTCAGAAAACCTACCATTAAGTTTTTGTATCCTGGTGTGTAATAGAACTGTAATAAAACCTCAAATACGGAATTATATATATATATATGTAAGAAAACAAAGTTTGCACAAAAAGTTCCATAATGCACCTTTAAATCTGGGGGTCTAACTTACCCCAAGATTCAGGTCCACTTGCCCCTGGGGTAAAATGAGCCACAAGAATAACTTTTTGGTAAACCAATTTCTTTAAAACCATATGTTCCAGAACATCCAAACAGTTATAAAAGATCCCAAAATGTCCGTAAATGGTTCAGTTTTGTTAAATAGTTTTTACCCAATAACCACCAAAGCACAAAGAGGCTCACCTCGTCCTCCTCTCCCCTACACATGCATTCAAATCTACCAGTCATTAGAGCAGCCCTCACGTGCTGTGGTGGAGGTCCCATATCTCCAGCTGGGCTTCGTTGATGAGCCCGAACACGGTGGCCCTCCTGGGGGACCACTGGACGTCCAGGACGGCCTTCTGTGCAGAGGTGAATCTCAGAGCAGGAGTGAAGCGCTCGCGTGTCCACAGCTGCACACTCCAGTCCAAGGAGCAGCTCAGGAACACGTCCGGACACAGAGGACTCCAGGACACGCTGACCACCGCCCCCTGACAGAGGGAGGGGTTACAAACTGACCACCACGCCCTGACAGAGGGAGGGGTTACAAACTGACCACCGCCCCTGACAGAGGGAGGGGTTACAAACTGACCACTGCGCCCTGACAGAGGGAGGGGTTACAAACGGATCACCGCGCCCTGACAGAGGGAGGGGTAAGAAACTGACCACCGCGCCCTGACAGAGGGAGGGGTTACAAACTGACCACCGCCCTGACAGAGGGAGGGGTAAGAAACTGACCACCGCACCCTGACAGAGGGAGGGGTTACAAACTGACCACCGCCCTGACAGAGGGAGGGGTTACAAACTGACCACCGCGCCCTGACAGAGGGAGGGGTTACAAACTGACCACCGCCCCTGACAGAGGGAGAGGTTACAAACTGACCACCGCGCCCTGACAGAGGGAGGGGTTACAAACTGACCACCGCCCCTGACAGAGGGAGGGGTTACAAACTGACCACCGCGCCCTGACAGAGGGAGGGGTTACAAACTGACCACCGCCCTGACAGAGGGAGGGGTTACAAACTGACCACCGCCCCTGACAGAGGGAGGGGTTACAAACTGACCACCGCCCCTGACAGAGGGAGGGGTTAGAAACTGACCACCGTGCCCTGACAGAGAAAGGGGTTACAAACTGACCACTACGCCCTGACAGAGGGAGGGGTTACAAACTGACCACCGCCCCTGACAGAGGGAGGGGTTACAAACTGACCACCGCCCCTGACAGAGGGAGGGGTTACAAACTGACCACTACGCCCTGACAGAGGGAGGGGTTAGAAACTGACCACCGCACCCTGACAGAGGGAGGGGTTACAAACGGATCACCGCGCCCTGACAGAGGGAGGGGTAAGAAACTGACCACCGCACCCTGACAGAGGGAGGGGTTACAAACTGACCACCGCCCCTGACAGAGGGAGGGGTTACAAACTGACCACCGCCCTGACGGAGGGAGGGGTTACAAACTGACCACCGCGCCCTGACAGAGGGAGGGGTTACAAACTGACCACCGCCCCTGACAGAGGGAGGGGTTACAAACTGACCACCGCCCTGACAGAGGGAGGGGTTACAAACTGACCACCGTGCCCTGACAGAGGGAGGGGTAAGAAACTGACCACCGTGCCCTGACAGAGGGAGGGGTTACAAACGGATCACCGCGCCCTGACAGAGGGAGGGGTTACAAACTGACCACCGCCCTGACAGAGGGAGGGGTTACAAACTGACCACCGTGCCCTGACAGAGGGAGGGGTAAGAAACTGACCACCGTGCCCTGACAGAGGGAGGGGTTACAAACGGATCACCGCGCCCTGACAGAGGGAGGGGTTACAAACTGACCACCGCCCTGACAGAGGGAGGGGTTACAAACTGACCACCGTGCCCTGACAGAGGGAGGGGTAAGAAACTGACCACCGTGCCCTGACAGAGGGAGGGGTTACAAACGGATCACCGCGCCCTGACAGAGGGAGGGGTTACAAACGGATCACCGCGCCCTGCAATAATAAAACAGCTTGTAACGTGAAAGGGTGTTTTCTCAAAATGTCGTTTTCTCAACAGCAACACTTAAAGCAGTACTAAGTAACTCGTAGCATGTTGCGTTTTTTTACTCATTAATTGTCCGTGAGAGTAAATACTACTACTAGTAAATACTGATAGAAAAGACAAAGGGAGAGAGGGATATTGTACATCCAATTACACATTGGAAAATATTTTTTTTACTCAAACTTGGCTGTAAATACTGTTTAAGTGGCGCTAGCCCGCAGTTAACTTTGCCCGTTAGCCTGTTAGCTTCTTCGTTGTGATTCCATTAGTGTGTATTGGTGACCTCGACCCGGTGGAAGTCAAGATGCAATTGTGGTTTTCTGGCCAGTGACACCAGGGGGAGATAAAAGACCCCCCAATCATCCAATTAACACTTGTATTACCCCCAGAGTAACTACGAAAATGTATTAAGATAAACAAGTTACTTAGTACTGCTTTAAAGTACCGTATTTTCCGAACTATAAGTCACACTTTTTTGTACTTTGGCTGGGTTTGCGACTTATAGTCAGGTGCGACTTATAGTCTGGAAAATACGGTAGCTCCTTTAGACAAAAAATAGCTATAAAAAAAAGCTATAAATTGCCTTTTTTTCTGAGTAAATCAGTACCTAATTTTTTTACACTAAATTAGGTCCTGAAAATGTTACGGTGTCACAGTATTCAAAGAGCATATATAAATCACCATGTAGTATAGTCTTGACTTGTACTTACAAAGTGTTTCTTATATGTGTCCATGAACTGCTGAGTGTTGGAGGCAGAGCACTTGTGGATGAGTCCCTCCCAAGTCCCCACCAGGTACATGCCCGACTCCTACACACACACATAAACGCACGCACGTACACACACGTTCACGTCACCATGTGGGGACACAATCCACCGTCATAATAAAATAGTCCACGATGTGACATGTACTGAACCTTTGGGTGGAAGTCGATGCACAGCCCAGGGGTCAGAGCTGATAAGATGCTCTCTGGTCCAGTCACGGTTTCCCTTTTCCCTACAGCGGTCCTTTTAGCGCTCTTCACCCTCTTGAGCTTCATCATGTCTGAAGGAGAAAAACACACACATGCACATTTACTTTTACGCATCTATTTCTATGAAACAAAAACGGGCTACGAGGAAGATAGTGTATATATTAGGGTGACCATAATGTCCAGAAATATTTGGGACAGTCCCGAAATCTAGACTTTTGTCCTGAATCCCGAATCGAGCCCAAACTGTCCCGAAAATGATCTTAGTCCCGGATCAGCAGCAGTAACTGCCTGATAAAAGACCAAGACGCACCAAACACCTCAGTTAAGGCTGGTTATTATTGTCTTAGAGAGTGCCTGAGCTCACGTAGGTGCACGGTGATGCTCCATGCTGCACCCTGGTCTGCAAAGGCTATGGACGCGGCGGCAAGGGTCATTTCTGCAGTTAATCCAAAAGCGCCTGTTTTGAAACTTAAATCTGTCATTCTCTTTCTAATGAAACAGTTGCACCATCTTATTTTCTCCCTGTGTTGCATTACGGTCTCATCTTCGTGCTAGAATATATTGGCGATGGGCACTTAAAACACTCCATTGCTTCTGTTAAACCCGTTGGTTTAACTATTCTGGTGGCAGTGTATCGTATTGATGGGTCTGACCATGTAAAAGTGAGAGAAAGTTTAAAAACATTTGAAAATGTTAGGTTTGAATGTCAGTCACTCTAATCTGAACACAGGTAGATCCAATTGGAAAAGACTGGTCTGGCTGGCACTGCTAAGCTGTAGTAGTAGTAATAGTAGTAGTAGTAGTAGTAGTAGTAGGAGCAGTAAAAGTACCTGTACAGTTGAGTCCGTTGGTCACAAACCACTTGCAGACGCGTCCGTCTGTTGCCACGGAGACCAGCGTCTCGTCCGTGTCCTCCCTCAGACTGAGCTCCTGCAGGGCCCACCTCAGCTGCAGCACTGGGTCCAGGTGCCTGTGAGGACACTCTCTGGGGACACCAAACAGAGGGAGTACTACTCCAGTAAAAATGTGTTGATTCATGTAACGTTTAACAGAACTTAGCTCTCAATAGCAAGAGTCTTTCTTGAGTAAAACATTTGGTTACTCTTTGAGAAAATGACAAAAAGCTTCACGTTAATGTATGAAAAAAGGTTGTTTTAACTACACCTAATCTTGAATTATTATTATTATTATTTAGCTATTTCTGTCATGTATTATTGAGAAATATCAGAATGTTCACATCGTTTTCTTTATGTTATTCTATTTCCTTTATTTTATCAGGCATTAAGAACAAATTGTACTCGAGTAAATATTTGTGTTTCGCTTATTTTTCCCAAAATGATTTCAAAGTAATGTTGCACTTGCTTGAGCAAACAGTTTGGCTTCTCTACTAACCACTGCTTATATTTTACCCCTGGGGTTAGTCGCCCCAAGAATTCAGTACATGCTCAGAAACATGAGACGCGATTAATCGTGAGTTGAAGCTTTAACTTTGACAGGCCTGGTGATGGTGATCCTCTGACCTGCTGCTGAGCACAGTGCTGCTACTGCTGGTGTGAGTGCGGACGCTGCAGATCAGCACTGTCCCGTCCCTCATGCCCACGGCCAGCTGACAGGGGCTTTTGAGGGAGAAGTCCAGAGCCGTCACGGGGCTGTCGCAGCGCACCACTCTCTCGGGCCACTGGAACAAACGCACACTCATTTTATATGACCTTGTTTTGTAAAAGCCCCTTTTTAACCCCTTAACCCCCACATGAAACAGACCACATTTTCTACAGTGCAGTTTTACCCAAATCTAAAAGCTTCTTGATAAGGAGAGTTAACAGCCCATAGACCTGTGTGACGCCTCATTTGAAAGCTAAGACCTACAAAACTGATTGTGATTTTTTTTGTTGCGTTGTCGCCACGTTTTTGTCACATTTTTGTCGTGTTTTTGTCATATTTTTGTTGTCAATCACTAATAAAAACGCAACAAAAATGTTTTAGTTAGGGGGTGCTGAGGGACAAAATAAAATTTTTTCTGCAATTCACAAATTATCCACCAGGGGGTGGTGCAGCGCCCTCAGCACCCTGAGTTCCCACGGCCTTGCAAAGCAGCGACAAAAACGTGACAGAAAAGCAACAAAAAGTGGTAAAAACGTCGCAAAAACACAACAAAAAAATAACAAAAAAATAACAAAAAAATAACAAAAACATTTATGAAATAGCAACAAAAAACTGTCGAAACATTAAAATAAAGACAAAAACATGATGAAAAAAAGCATCCAAAACACTTCAAAAATGTGACCAAAAACATAAAAAAAACACTTTTGTGGGTCTTAGCTTTCAAATGAGAAGTAGAGAAGCTTTTAGATTTGGGTAGAGCCGAACTGGAGAAAATGCACTTACTTAACTGAGCACATTTTCTCCAGTTCAGCTTTACCCAAATCTAAAAACTTCTTGACTGGAGCTTACAGTATAGACCAGTGTAACGCCTCATTTGAAAGCTACAAAACTCAACGTAACTTTTTTGTCGTGTTTTTGTCTCTTTTTTTGTCTTTTTGTTGTAGTTTCATGTTTTTGTTGCTTTGTTCATCGCTTTTTTCTTTAATTTTTTGACACTGTTTTATTGTGTTATCGTCACATTTTTGTCACTTTTTAGTTTCGTTTTTGCCGCTTTCTTATTGTGTTATTGTTGCTTTTCCGACACGGTTTTGTCGCTCTTTTTGTTGCTTTTTCATAACTTTTTAACCACGTTTTTGTCGCCATTTTGTTTCATTTTTGTGTGTTTTTTTCAAATATTTATTTATTCTTATCCTTGTTTTCGTCACTGTTTTGACACTTTGCTGAAGAAGCTTTTAGATTTGGGGAACTGGAGGAAATGTGCTCTGTTCAGGTGGGGGTTAAGAGGTTAAAGAACATGGAACAGGCTCAAACGTTCTCTGGCTGTTTGTCACATTTGCTTTGAAACACCTAAACAAATGCCTTACAGTTGGGTTCTTGAGGGACCAGCAGCAGACCAGCCCAGGGGTGGAGCTGGACTCAGAGTCTCCATAACCCACTGCCAACAGGTCCTGGAACGTCACACATTGCCATAACATCACTAATATGATGTGTAACCGTAATGAGGACTGAGGAGCGTTACCGGGTTGCTCTTGCTCCACACCATGCTGTTGACGCTTCGGCCCTGGGTGAGAGCGCAGCAGAAGGACCAGAGGTGGACCAGGGATGGACCAGGGCTCTCGCTCCTCTGTGGAGGGGTCCGGGGCTCCTCCCGGTCCGTGAGTGCAGGGGCCACGGGAGCATCAGGGTCTGGAAAATGGAAAAATGGAAAGACACCAGGACTAAGTTAACCTCTTAACCCCCGCCCGAACCGCGCACCTTTTCTCCGGTTTGGCCTCACCCAAATCTAAAAGCTTCTTGAAAAAAAAGCATCGGTATAGCGCCAAAAAACAAGGATGATGACGCAATAAAAAAGTGACAAAAATGCAATGAGGAACTGATGAGAACGCAACAAAAAAAGCAACAAAAAGCGACAAAAAACAAAACAAAAAAGGAAAACATGACAATAACGCTTCCAAAATGTGATCAAAATGCGATGAAACAGTGACCAAAACACAACATAAAAACTACTTGTACGCTTAAAGAATGCGATAAAAAGGCGGCGACAATGTGACAAAAAAGTTGAGGCATTACTCTGACCTATAGGCTGTAAACTCCAGTCGGGAAGTTTTTAGATTTGGGCAAAGCTGAACTGGAGAAAATGCGCTCGGTTAAGGCGTTTTTGTTGTTGTTTTTTTTACGTTAACGTTAGCCTTTAGCTTCCAGGGGTAAAAACACCTCCAGTTAGAAACTCAGAAGTCTCCTTACTCTCCGGAGTAAAGTTTTGAACATGTTGTAAGTAATTATGCAACAGCTGCTTGTTTTCTGCCACGTACTCTTCAATCATTTATTTCAGTGAGACACGAGTAACTCCCCAAAGGAATAAAACAGAGACAGGAAACAGCCGTTAACCTTTAAGTTAGCATCATGTTGCTATGCTTCATTCCTTGCACAGAGCCAAATGATATTTCATATTTTATCATTTAAATGACTTTGTAGGGAAAAGACATTTGGTGAGAACGGTGTGACATTTTAAGTATTACATGGAGCGCCCCCCTCTGGCAGCAGGGTAAATATCCATGATAAAAACAAGCCACAATTACTCGATAACACACTACTCAGGGTAGTTTGAGTGCAGAGCGAGTCAGAACAGTTCCAATGATGGTTTATAAATATTCGTGTTCTGTCTAATACGCAGCAACATGCAAGAAATACAAACTAGAGCGCTTCAGCTGTAGAAAAGAAAAGGTGCCAACTCACAGGATCAAATCTTGTGAACAAACCAATCTTTTTGTGAGATACTGTATGAACTTTGTGTTCTGGTTCTTGTTCTCTCATACCTGGGAGGAAGGGCAGCAGTCTGAATGCAGCCAGTCTGGGTTGGTAGATGTTGGCTACAATGCTCCTCTCCATCACCAGGAGACTGTTGTGAAAGCTGTCAGAGTTCATGAGCGCCTGCAGGTCGGCCTCGCTCGCACTGTGCTCCAGCATCTCCAGGTCCTTCATGGAGCTCGTGGCACTTTCTGCAAATAAACCATTATGTTGAGTTTAGGTCTGTTTTACTACCTGTTAACTCTCTGCCAGGGCTGGACAGAATGACAGAAAGTCAGAAGAAAGTGCATAATATGTTCCCCGTTTGAAATCAAGGTATCGTTACACCCACCAATATATTTAGTTACTCATTTTTAAATAAATACTCAATTTATTATAGTAAATGAAATGAGTTCCCTTAAATTAACCTCTCAAATTTTAGGTACATAAGAGGGTCTTTAACTGAGGCCTCACACATGTACAGTGGGAGGAAAAAGTGAGTACACCGGGTGGAATTTCTCATATTTTGGTCACTAACTGTGGTCTGAGCTTTATCAAAATCATAAGAATGATTAAACAGTGTCTGCTTAAATTAATACCACCCAAACATTTAAATCGATCATGTTTTTATTAACATTCACTGGAGAGCGTAGAATAAGTAAGTACACCGCCTGAATCTCACTGAACTGCAGTGTTTTTTCTGCAAAATATCTTGATAAACTTGTGAATTCATTTTTCCATTGATGATCTAGCACGTTGTCCAAACAAAACAGCTCCACACCGTGATTCTCCTTCCCCAGACTACTCAGTGAGGAGAGGGTTTTGATGTTGATGTTTCATTCCATCTTTCCTCCACACATGACGTGTGTTTCTCCCAAACTATTTGACTTTGGGTCCAACAGTCGACTGAATATGTTTCCAGTAGACCTGTGGAGCATCCAAGTGCTCTTTCACAAACCAAAGCTGAATTGTTTGAGCGGAACACACAACGTCATGTGTGGAGGAAACATTGGAACAGCACATCAAAACCCTCTCCTCACTGTGAAGTCTGGGGAAGGGAGAATCCTGGTGTGGGGCTGTTTTGTTGCCTCAGGGCAGTTTATGAAGAAAAAACAAATATTTTGCAGCAATAACTGCTTTTATTTGCAGATTAGACGCTCAAACGATCAGGATGAATGTTGGACCATTCCTCTTTACAAAACTCCTGCAGTTCAGTGAGATTCCTGGGTTCACTTACTTTTTCCTCCCTGTCCTGTGAATGTTTACATGTTATGGCCATTAAAAATATGATACAAAGTAATTGTTTGGGTGGTATTCGTTTAAGCAGACACTGTTTATTCATTCATTTTATGACCAATTTAGGCAGAAATGTGAGAAATTCCAAAGCGTTCAAATACATTTTCCTCCCACTGTAACATGTAACCTAGTTTTATCTGAGGTCAAGTTCACATTTCATTAATACTGTAAATGTACAAGTTTTCCTTTACTTCAACTTCAACCAGCCCAGGTACTACACGTGTAAATGAATATATTGTGCTATAACCTGGCACCAAGCATCTTTCCTGACTTTGTCTTGGTCAATGTGTTGTTGTGCACTGTCCCTGTCAAATAAAAGCATGCCATACCACAGGGCAGAGTTACCTGTCCCGCTGGTGCTGCCCAGTGAGGTGCTGTGGTCAGCCCGACTAGAGGTCAGGAGGTCGTCTCCTCCCTTTGCGTGCTCCTGCTCCTTCTCCACCCTCACAGGCCCCTCCTGCAGCGGGGCGGACAGTGTGTCGAACATCTCCCAGGTGGACACAAACGTACCTGCGGAGTGAGCAGACGCCTAAGGACAAAAGGAGTACCGTAGTAGTCAAGTAGTGTGTGGCCAGCTCTGGCCTTTGTATTTTTTATAGTATAACTGTGTCTCCAGAAAGAACCCCTGGTTACACAATCGTAGCTGTATGCAGTAGTACACGACACCAGTGGAGGGTGCACTTCTTCCTCTTTTGCCTCAGTGGAGAACAGCAAAAATGAAAAAAAAGAGCGTTTGAGCAGAGCCAGCAAAAGCCGTTTTAACATGAGGTGGATATTGCGCCATCTAATATTTACAATCATTTTGGTGATGCAGTATATAGTGCAGTCTTATGAATAACTTTCCACAGTCTCCCCTCATTCACCAGCCAACTTACCTGAGTCGGCCATGATGACGGCGTCGCTCTGGACCAGTTTGTGTTTGGACGGGGGGTCCAGCGTCTGCACACTGCGCTCCATGTACTTCTCATTCCCGCCTCGGTTCTTGCAGACCTCGGCGTACTTCTTATTTCTCTCCCTGAAAACACAGGCATACACAATGCAACGCTCCTGCACTGTCTGAAGCACTGTGCTACAGCCTATAGGCCAATGTAACACCTCACAAGCTAAGACCTACGAAAATAATTTAAACGGATCTTATCCCTTGCGTTCTTGTTGCGTTGCGGACACTTTTTTGACATTTCTTTTCTTTTCATTGCTTTTGCTTTTTTTCTCGCAAAAATGTGCTCGGTTCAGTTGAGGGTTAAGAGGTTTAAAAAACAAAAACAATCAGGGCTTTGTATTGACGTTCTCATCAGAAAGACGTGACTCGGAAACACCACAGAGTGAGCTGACGTGTTGATTTGTATGAGCCCCCGTGAAATAACATTAGATTCACAAGCGGGTGATAAGTCACTGCGTTCAGTGCCTCTCATTCAGTCACAATCGCCTTTTACGTGGAATAAAACATAGGAAATGGACACACAGCTGGATCGGATTAAAGTCGCTTCCTGATTTTCATCCAATCTCGTCATAAGCCCCTCCCACAACCTTTCTCTTGCTCCCCTTTGCTGCACAACTGTTTCAATAAAGACAGGGAAAAAAGAAGAAAATCAAAATAGACCGTGCAGCTTGAGTGGGTCTACTGAAGCTATAGCGAGTGTTTTTTGCTTCTCGATAAAAGGGTTTGAACTTAACAAAGAGATGAAGAGGAAGCCATTTCCTGGATACAAATGACCGCAGGTGGAGCTTTTTGGGAAAAGGAGGAGCTTTGTTGGGAGCTGCCGCTGCGGTGTTAAGAATCACCACTGGTGAAGATTAGAAGGTTACTCAAAGATGCGCTAGTATGTTTTTGAAGACAGAACAACATTGTCACATGCTCAAATAAACAAATAAACTAAACTAAACTAAAAACTCGAAAAAGTCGATTTTGCATATTAACCCGCTAGCCCCCCAAGCAAACTTTATCCTGCGACTTCCTCCTGGTTTGACCTCTAAGGACTATGATAAACGATCTAAACTATATTTTCCTTCAAAGCAGTGTCCTCACGTGACGGCCTGTGCGTCGTCAGCGTCCGTGGACACTAGTATGGACGGGAGATCAAGCAGAGAGATGGTGTCTGTCTCTGAAAGGTAAACGTTGATCTGGACGTCCAGGGTTTGCTCTGTCACCTCTTCTTTCACTGGAGCCTTCCTAACATGAGGATCTGAACATATGGGTGAAAAAGTCACATGTGGTCTTAGGCGAGACAGTGCAGGTGAATAGAAAAACAAAACACACAGAACAAAACGTACATTACTGACAAAGAAAATGTATTGAAAGATTTCCTCTGTATTTTTCATATAGAAATAACATTCAGAATTAAGGAGCCTGGTATACATTATTTTTGTTCATTTTGGATTTTAGTTATCTTAAATGTTTCAGCTTATTTTTTTATGGTAAAACCTCAATTAATCAGGCAAGGAATTCCCAAAGTTATATGTTATAGTAAATCGAGGGTTGCCCCTAGAAAACAGTATTTGAACCTACTATTTCCCGTACAAATCTATGATTTCAGTGGATTTCAGTGAAATAATTAAACATATTACTGTGTAGATTTGCCTATATTTTTTATTTACAGGTGAAAGGACATGTTAAGCGAGCAAAGTGTCTTTTACATTGTGTGTCAAACCTGGGATGCGCAGAGGCAGCTCGCGTCTGAGGAAGCCCTCTTCTGTTTCTAAATTGACTGAGTCGATGGACGACTGACTGGAGAATTTACTGCTGCTCAAAATAGACCTGTGAAAATCAACACAAAACTAATTTTAAAATAGTTCTGAGCCCAGACAAAGAGCAAACCCCCTTCCATAAATAAAGAGAAACAATTTTTGTTGGGCCAAATGTCAAATTATTTATTTATCCCATCTGTTCTCTAATACAATCTAATCCCGGACATTGCGGCGCCCTTAATGATCCGAAGGTAAGAAAGTAGTATATTGTAGCAAATAAAAGTCAATTTCCTTGGGGGGGATAACCGCTAATACATGGTTTTACCTGGAGAAGGGCAGGCTGAAGCTGCTGCCCGTGGTGGTCATCTGGTCCAGACTGAATCCAGCCGATATCTCGTCCAGGAAGAACCGACCGCCTTTACAGGGCCCTGCTCGACACTCCCCCTGGTGGAGGGGCTGGGGAGTGACGTCATTCTCCTCTTCATCAAACACCTACCAAACAGACACTAAGTCTGGAAAGAACCATCTCGGGTAACAAAGATTAACCTCTTAACCCCCACCTGAACCGACCACATTTTCTCCCGTTGGGCTTTACCCAAATCTAAAAGCTTCTCGACTGGAGTTTACAGTCTATAGGCCAGAGTAACGCCTCATTTGAAAGATACAAAGCGGATCTAAAACATTTCCCCTCACATTGTTGTCGCATTTTTTTTGTATTTTTTGTGCTTTTTTGTCACATTTTGTCATCTGTTTTGTTGCGTTGTCATGTTTTTGTTGCTTTTTCATGCACTTTTGCTTTGCCCGTCAGACCTCGGAAGCTAAGCAGGGAAGGGCCTGGTCGGTACTCGGATGGGAGACTGTTTGAGAACACCAGGAAGCCTAGTGAATGTAGTGAGTGAGTGAATGGTTAGTGGTGGTCGGAGAGGCTGATGGCGCAGACTAGTTGCCTTGCTTTCATCAGTCTACCCCAGGGCAGCTGTGGCTACAATAGTAGCTTACCTCCACCACGTATGGAGTAAATGAATAGTGCAATGTAAAGCGTCTTTGATTGTCCAACAAAAGTGCTATATAAAACCAATGCAATATTATTATTATGATTATTATTATTACTGTTTTGTTACGTTGTCGTAGCTTTTTTGGTGTGTTTTTTTCAAGAAGCTTTTAGGTTTGGGTAAAATCGAACTGGAGCGCTGAAGTGCCCGGTTAAGGCGGAGGTTAAGTGGTTAAAGGTAAGTAATACAATATGTGACCTTTTAATAACAAAAAGGAGTCAGGGGGTCGTCAATAAGCGGCAGGGCAATGGGGACCTCTAGGGGAACTTATGTGGTCAATAATAACCATGACAACAGTTTATATTTTAGTTATTCTTTTTCCATCTTTATAATAATTAAGGAGGGTGGGGGGGGGGGGGCATATGAAATCCACGAGGGGGCGTATTTTCTATGTATGGACATAGGAATGCCCCTCTCATGCGAAAAAGACAGATAAAGAAAATAAAAGAAGCCTAAATGTGGCGTAGGATGCTCGTCGGTACTGGGTGTACCCGGACATGCTGCCTGGGGGTGGGCACGCTCTTTTCCAGGAGCCTGCTGCCCGCTGCCAGGCTGAAGCTCCGTCTGCTGCCCGTCAGTCTGCTGTGGGACACCGACACCCTCCGAGACGAGCTGCCGCGAACACACCACCGCAACACGGTTAGCAAACACCAACGCGCGGGACAGTTAGCATGCTCATGTGAAAGTGCAAATAATAAATGACTTTCTTACGGCCGTAGCACCAGTTTCTTCCTCCGCTCGTCCCTCACTGCGGTGGACATGTTTGTCTCCACTGTTGACAGCACGAGGGCAGGGGGTTGCCTAGCGACAGGACACACCACGTGGCTTCTTCCCACTTCGGACAGTGCGAAGGGAACAGCCATCTTTCCTAACCTTTTGTGATCAGAGGCGAGTGCCCCTTTTGGAGTAATATTATTATGGAGGTCTGTAGGCTACAAGAGAGTAAAAAACAAAACAAAAAAACACTTTACCTTCATGATATTTCCCCAACTTTTATGGCAGTATCTGATATTATAGTTTTCACTTTAGTTCATTTCATGTTTTGTTTCTCATTTTCAGCACAGCAGTTGCTCAAATAGCATTTTCTCTGAGCACTTTTTTTTTTTTACTCTTTAATTTGAGATTGTAATTTTGCTCCCACTTGAGCAACATTTAGTTTAAAGGCACACTGCGTAACATTTTGGACTATATTGTTGCTGGCAAAACAAAACATGCTCCAAATGACCAACGCAACACAGAAAAAGCTATTACTGCAGTGTCTAAACAAATAATGGAGAACTTAACCTGCTTAAACTCAAATTCTACTGACCCTAGTCACATCTCGGAGACGAGTTGGAGACGTACCCACTCCTGGTAAAGTTACAGTCATGTCTTAGGGCAGGTGAGCTGCACACAGCAAAGGCACATTAAATTGTATTTATTGGGTAAATTCTATACTCGTCTGCTGAGGGACTCCATCGGCCCTGGGTCTCTATAGCCTGTCCGTCCATGGGAGTGGATCTCTCCTTCTGTGGTTCTCCTCAAGGTTTCTCGCTGGGTTTTTGAGTTTTTCCTTGCCGTGCTGGAGAGTCTAAGGACAGGGGACACCCCCACCGCTCGTCGCCACCCACTGCTGACGCTTATATTTATGTTTGCCTGGATTTTTGATTCGCCCGTACTTTACATTGTCAGATTTACTGTTCTGTTTTATTGCCTTAATGTGCAGCCCTATGAGGCAACTTCTGTTGTGATATTGGGCTATACAAAACCATTGATTGATTGATTGATTATACGGTGTGGCTTCAAAGTAACATGATTTTATTTAAAAAATGTTGCACTGCTGACGGGCCCCAGTTTTTTAAGCCATTCTGCGAGTGAAAAAAACGGTCCGCGTTTTTTTGCCGTGCTGTTTTCAATGTAAAATTATTTATTTATATCTTCATTTTGATCAAAATCACTATTTCGAATGACAAACGCTCAAATCCAAGGCTCTGTGAGCGGCTTTTTCAATAAGAGAGGGAGAAAGGGGCGGTTTCTCATCATCGCGGCAGCACATGGACTCTGTTTACTGGTAAACAATATTGACAATTCCAGCAGTATGTATGTATTTCCGTTTTTCAGATATTTTTGGGGCGGGTTTGGCTGCCCAGACCTGGCAACCCTGACGGGCCCTCTCACCAGAAAACCTACAAAACAATTGATCCTGGAGCTTTGTACCACCACCGTGGTGGAAAGTAAAGGCGCCATGCTGACCACACAATTGGGTCACAAAAAGGTAAATTATGCACAAATATCACATTTTTTCCCCCTCTGCATAGAAAGTTGCAGTTTAATGTATCTTTAAGCAAGTTAGGTGTGGTGTGGAGGGGTGTCTCTCACCCAGCAGGGTTTGGGGGCCTATCTAGCACTTTCTTTGTTCGTCCTGTTCTCCGGCCAGTTTTACTGTGGCTTTGAAAGAATTTGTATGTATGTGTCCTCGTCTTTCTCACCACAATAGATTAATAAAGGACCTGATTTGTGTGTGTTTACCAACAATGAAAGAGAATGTGTGTATATTAAATTGTTACCTGACGTCCAAACTCAATCCTCAACACATTTCTCAACCTTCACAGAGCCATACTGTCACAGACAGAAACAGCAACAACTACAGCTGTTGGATACCGATGACTAAAAACGCTTTATAATCTGATACACAAAACACATTTTATTCCACCGCTAGGAAAAAATAGTCAACCATACAGTAGGGCCTTTAAGTGTTTTGTTTTTTTGTCGGTATTGTCGTAATAGTGTAAGCGTTGCACCGGTGTAGCGTCTGACCTTTGGCCCGTGTGCAGAGTTCAGCGCTCTTATCAGTGAAGAGAAGATATCTGCTGCACTACAGAGTGCATTAAGGCTTCATCTCTGCTCTGTACGTACACAGACTGTGAGCAGGTCACCTCACAGCAGGAGAAATGGAGAAGGAAGGGAACCAGGCTATCCACAGAAGGTACGCTCATTCAGATTTTGGCTTAAATATAGAAATTACACAGCATAGTTTAATATGTATTAAAGGAAGGTTAAGTCGGCTTTGTAGGTTTTTTGGGGAAATTGTTGCTTAACTCTGAACTACCTCTGGGGTTTGTAGGCAGTACACGGAAGAAGTTAATTTATTTACACTATAAAAAACAGCTTACATACAGTGCCTTGCGAAAGTACTAATACACCTTGAACCTTTGCACATTTTGTCATGTTTACAACCCTAAATGTAAAGATTTTATTTGGAATTTTTTACTGAAAGTTCACACACAAGTAATAGACAACTCTAAAGTGAAAGCAAAATGATACATTATTCTGTTATTTTACAAAAAATAGAAAAGTGAAAAGTGGGGCGTGCACAAGTATTCATACAGCATGACTTAATACTTTGTGGAACCCCCTTTTACTGCAATAACAGCAGCAAGTCTTCTGGGGTTTGACTCTACAAGGTTTGCACATCTAGAGACATTTTAGCCCCTTCCTCTTTACAAAACAACTCAAGCTCTGTCACATTAGAAGGAGAGTGTTTGTGAACAGCAGTTTTCAGGTCTTTCCACAGATTTTCAATAGGATTTAGGTCAGGACTTTGACTGGGCCATTCTAACACATTAATATGTTTGTTTTTAAACCATTCCATTGTAGATTTAGCTTTGTGTTTAGGGTCATTGTCCTGCTGGAAGGTGAATCTCCGCCCCAGCCTCAATTCTCTTGCTGACTCCAGCAGGTTTTCCTCCAAAATGTCCCTGTATTTGGCTCCATCCATCTTCCCAACTATCCTTACAATCTTCCCAGTCCCCGCTGAGGAAAAGCAGCCCCATAGCATGATGCTCCCCCCACCATATTTGACACTGGGGATGGTGCACTCAGGACGATGAGCAGTGTTAGGTTTGCTCCATACATAACGTTTTGCATTTGGGCCAAAAAGTTACATTGTTGTCTCATCTGACCAAAGCCCCTTCTTCCACATGGTAGCTGTGTCCTCCATATGACTTCTAGCAAACTTCAAACAGGATTTCTTATGGCCTCCTTTCAATAATGGCTTTCTTCTTGCCACTCGTCCATGAAGGCCAGATTTGTGTAGAGCACGACTTATAGTTGTCCCATGTACAGATTCCCCCAGCTCAGCGGCAGGACGTCGCAGCTCCTCCAGAGTTATCTTGGGGCACTTGGTTGCATTTCTGACCAGTGCTTTCCTTGTTCGGTCTGTTAGTTTAGGTGGACGGCCGTGTCTTGGTAAGTTCGCAGTGGTGCTGTACTCTTTCCATTTCCGAATGATGGATTGAACAGCTCCGTGAGATGTTCAAATCTTGTGAAATTTTTTGTATAACTTAACGCTGCTTTAAACTTCTCCACAGCTTTATCCCTGACCTCTCTGGTGAGCTCCTTGGCCTTCATGATGTTCCTTAGTGACCAATACACTCTGACCATAGCTCTGAGGCCCTCACAGAACAGCTGGAATTATCCTGAGAGTAGATTACACACAGGTGGCCTCTATTTAATGGTTAGGGCAAGGTGTGAACATTCTGCAGTCATTAGGAATGTTCTAAAGGCAATTTAATGCACTCAGAAAATGCTGTATGAATACTTATGCACGCCCCACTTTTCACTTTTCTATTTTTTGAAAAATAACAGAATCATGTATCATTTTGCCTCCACTTCACAGTTGTCTGTTACTTGTGTGTGAACTTTCAGTAAAACATTCAAAATAAAATCTTTACATTTAGGGTGTAAAAATATTTCAAGTTATATTAGTACTTTCGCAAGGCACTGTATGATACATGATGTATGAAAAGGATTATGTTTACAGTTTTTGTTTTGCTTCTCGAGACAATTATCTAATGGAAAAGCAGAATGAGACTGATACTTAAGAGTTGTCAGATCCTATTAAAGGAACTCTGCCCCACTCCCACCATCACAGCACTTGTCCACAACCGGCTCCTCATTTGTGCTAGTGCAGCCTTAAGTTCAAGCTCAGTGACTGAATTCTGAAAGGTTCTTAGCGTTCAAACGTGGAAAGGCATGTATACATAAAGTCAAACTTGTGCTTACAGTATGTCCCTCGTCTGCATCTTAAGGCAAGACAAGGTCACATGATACCGATACCTGACAAGTTTTTTTATACCTATACTAAAATATTCATCTAGAACCCGAAAACCGAACAATAATGTGTCAAAATGTGGTCTCTAAAGATGATGTCTTTTTTCCGGTATAATACTTTCATTTATTATATTCATGTATGTCCTACCTGAACTTTTTTTTTTGGCTTCCATATTTATCGTTTTACGGTACCCAGCTCTACATCGTAGCCATATACTGTAAACCAACGATCGACCGACCTTCATTGCGACGCTCATGCTAGCTGTTTAGCCATGTTGTTGGAGCCTGCTTCCATATTTAGAAAACAAAAAGAGAAAAAAAATAGGACAATGTTTTGATGAGAACGTGGAGAATGACAAGCGTGTGTCCAACCATACTGACAACCATATTAGGAACTGATTTGACCAGATTTGATTCTTCACACAGGGAGAAGCGCTGTAAGTCCTGTCTGACCAAACGGAAGCCGCTGATCCTGCGTGTGACCGTTGCACTGGTCGTTCTCGTCGTCATAATCACCATCCTCGCTCTTACATTCACCAGCAAAGGTCAGCGTCCCATCAGCGGAGACAAACGATGCAAAATGAGCCCTCCAGTTGTGTCGTTGGCATCCCAAGAACATACCTGAAGCGTACTGTAGTGCTTCACAATTGGACTTGGAAGGGCAAATACTGTGTGGCGTTTTTTGTTATATAAAAGTAGCTCCAACGGTAAAAAAAACAAAACATATTTGAACATACACATTCTGACTACCACATTTCCCGTCTTTGTGATCAAATGTGTAACAGTTTAAAAAAAAATAAATAAAAAAATCTCTGATAGTAATTTCCTTTCGTCCAATCAGATCCCAGCGCTCCCGTGTTCGCCACCGGTGGGGACATGCTGGACTTCCTGGTTCAGTCCGGCGACATCAGCGACAGGGACGGCCTGCTCGCCACGTGGTTCCACCGGGCCAACGGCAAAGAGGAGCTGAACAGGGCGCTCGCAAGTAAACACAAAGCAAAAGTTCACTCATATGACTTGTACGTATTGCTGATACTCGAATACAAACTAAAAATACTTGCAATGAATATTCTATATGTCACTTTTTATTTTATTTTACTTTACAACAAATTCATCACTTTCTTCCACATCTTTATTTGAGCATTTACTTACTCCTGTTTTATTTGTTTTAAGTGATACAGGCCAATTACAGCATTAAACAACCAAAACTGTTTCTTTTTATTATTATTTTTATTTATTTATTATTATTATTATTTTTTTTTTAAACCTTTATTGACATAAAACAAAGCTTACAAATAGCACAAAGACAAAGGAAGGATACACAAGGGTAAGGTATAAGATTGATACACATTTAATTATTGGGTTTTACATGACAAATAAGAAATAAAACATGGAAAATGATGATAGTAACAAATAATAGTAAAGAAACAATAATAATCGAGGTAAAGGTAAAGTGAATAGGGTAGTGAACATGAGGAAGGGTAAACATTCAAGATTGAAATCAAACCGATAATTAGGATTAGGAAGAAGAAACAAACAAGAAACAACAAATATAATAAAAATTAAAACATTAAAACATTAAAAATTAATAAAAAAATTACATAAAAGTAAAATCAAAAAATGTAAAAAAACTGTTTCTTTGTAACCGCAGGTGATGCAATGATCCTGGAGGCGGACGTCACTCTGCAGGGCTATGGGACGCCCAATCAGAAGCCCATCCCCATCATGGCCCACCCCCCCAACGTGACCAGCGACAACACGCTGGATGAGTGGCTGGACGCCGTCCTGAAGTCCACTCCAGCCAAAGGTCAAATAAAACCCAAATCATTTTACAATCTCACGTTGCTATTTTCACGTTAGTCCTGCCGTAAGCCTGTTTGGGATGTAGGGGTGGGCTGAGATACAAATTACACAAGAACGAGACGAGATTTTGACATCATTTATAATAATAAAAAAGATGAAATATTTTCTTTTACTGAACAGTGTAACAAAATTTAAAGTGCAAAACAATATACGATATACTAATTGGTTGGTATCTATTAACAAAGTACCTTTAAGTCATCCGCAGTAAGTATATTGGATGCAGCCTAGTAAATCTTGTGACATTTGATCTTGCTGAATTTGATTCTTCTGGTTTTCAAAGCTAAAACTATTTGTGGAGTTATTTTTAACATTTTACATTTGACTCCATATTGTCACGGCTCAACCAAAAATAAGGACCCAAAATGCAAACACAATGGCCGGAAAAACAATAAGTATTTATTTCCTTTGGTATTACAAAAATGTGCAGGAGGGGTTTGGAGGTTGTGCAGATCCAGGGTTCTCCTTCTTAGTATTGGCTGGGCTGGGAGTGGCAGGACAGAGGCTGGAGTTGAGTGAGACGCAGGAGCTGGAGCAAAAACAGAATAACGCAAGTAAAGCAAAAAATCCACAAAACAAAACCAAGGCTGAGTCTGTGAAATGATCACCGCGTTGGAAGACTGACGATCTGGCAGAGGTGCAGAGGGGAAGCCAGTCCTTCATACTCAGCAGATTGGAAGATTGAGGACAGGTGTGTGAGCCAGCCCAGGAACAGGAGGAGGAGCCACGACCACAACCACCCAGAATCCAAATAAGGCAAGGAGGAGTGGAAGGAAATTTGAGACAGCCTGAAGTGTACTCTGACAGTACCCCCCCCCTAATGGCCGCCTCCAGGCGAGCCACCAGGCCGGTCCAAATGGGCTACATGAAAAGCCCTGATCAAATCCGGGTCCAAAATAAGCGATCGGGAGACCCAGGAGAGCTCCTCAGGACCATACCCTTCCCAGTCCACCAGGTATTGCAGGCCCCGCCCCCGGCGACGAACATCCAGAATCCGCCGAACAGTAAAAGCAGGATGACCATCGATAAGCCGGGCGGGTGGAGGGGGTACGGTCGGAGGGGAGAGACTACTAGAAGAAACCGGCTTGACTTGGGACACATGGAAAGAAGGATGGATACGAAGGGAACGGGGTAGTTCCAGTTGAACCACCACAGGATTGATAACCCTTGAGATCTTGAAAGGGCCAATAAATCTGGGAGACAGTTTCTTGGATTCAGTCTTCAAAGAAATATTCTTCGTAGAAAGCCAAACGGACTGACCTGGAACATAGGACGGAGCGGAAGATCGATGGCGGTCAGCATAGAACTTATTCTGGACAGCAGTGCGGCGAAGGGCTTTCTGTGTGTCCAACCAGACCTTGCGACACTTCCTGAGGTGGGACTGAACTGATGGCACAGAAACCTCCAATGCCTCTGTGGGAAATAGTGGGGGCTGGTAGCCCAGAGCACACTCAAATGGAGAACGGCCAGTGGCCGAGGAGATTAGTGAATTATGGGAATACTCAACCCACACAAGATGATCACTCCAGGAGGTAGGATTATCACCAACGATACAACGTAGAGCAGCTTCAAGGTCTTGGTTGGTTCTCTCCGTCTGACCATTGGTTTGGGGATGATATCCTGACGATAAACTCACTGAAGCTCCCAGGGCACCACAAAAGCTTTTCCAGACATGTGAAACAAATTGAGGTCCGCGATCAGAAACAATGTCCTGAGGAATACCATGGATTCTAAAAACATGCTGGACCAAAAGATTGGCAGTTTCAAGGGCAGAGGGCAACTTGGGAACTGGAACAAAATGAGCGGACTTCGAAAAACGGTCAACTATGGTCAAAATGACAATGTTACCCTTGGAAGGTGGTAGACCTGTAACAAAGTCAACTGCAATGTGAGACCAAGGCCGAGACGGGATGGGCAGAGGGCGCAGTTGACCAGCTGGGGGTTGACTTGAGGACTTATTTCGGGAACATATGGTACAAGCAGCCACATATTGACGGACATCAGCTTCCATAGTAGACCACCAAAAGCAACGTCTTAACTGGCCAAGGGTCCGTCCTATACCAGGATGACAAGCGAGTTTAGAGTCATGCGCCCACTGCAATACCTGCGTACGAACAGTTTGGGGCACAAACAACTTGTCGGGAGGTCCCAAGCCAGGATCAGGTTCAACTGTCTGAGCAGTACGAACAGCAGACTCCACCTCCCAAACCAAGGACCCTAGAACACAAGAGGTGGGCAGAATAGTTTCAACAGGGCCGTTGGACTCCTCACAGGCGAACTGGCGAGAAAGAGAATCAGGTTTAGTATTCTTGGACCCTGGACGGTACGTCAAAGTGAATTTAAAGCGACCAAAAAACAAAGCCCAGCGGGCTTGGCGAGAATTAAGTCTTTTAGCAGACTGAATATAGGACAAGTTCTTATGGTCAGTCCATACAACAAAGGGTTTCTCAGATCCTTCTAACCAATGTCTCCATTCATCCAAGGCCAACTTGACAGCCAATAACTCCCTGTTTCCAACGTCGTAGTTCTGTTCAGCAGGAGACAGACGTCTGGAGAAAAAAGCACATGGGTGAAATTTACCATCCGAGTCAGAACGTTGCGAGAGGACTGCTCCCACCCCAATATCGGAAGCATCAACCTCAACAACAAATTGTTTATCAAGATCTGGATGAACAAGAACAGGAGCTGAAGTAAAACGACGCTTGAGGTCAGCAAAAGCGGCAGAAGCGTCAGATGTCCAAGAAAACGCTATACGAGACGACGTGAGTCTTGTAAGGGGAGCAGCAATGCTGCTATAACCCTTGATAAATCTGCGATAAAAATTGGCAAAACCCAAAAATCTTTGCAGCTGTTTACGAGTGGTAGGTTCTGGCCAATCTGAAACCGCTTGAATCTTGCTTGGATCTGCTTTAACCTGGCCCGCTTGGATGATATAACCCAGAAAGGGAACAGAAGGAGAGTGAAACTCACACTTTTCCGCCTTGACAAACAACTTGTTTTCTAGGAGGCGCTGAAGAACCTGGCGCACATGGTCCTGATGCTCCTCCTGGCTTTGAGAAAACACAAGAATATCATCGAGATAGACAAAAACAAAACGGTTAAGAAAATCTCTAAGGACATCATTGATCAGAGCCTGAAAAACAGCTGGAGCGTTTGTTAATCCAAAAGGCATAACCAGATATTCAAAGTGGCCCAAAGGAGTGTTAAAGGCGGTCTTCCATTCATCTCCTTCTCTTATTCTCACCAAATGATAAGCATTCCGCAAGTCAAGTTTGGTAAAGATGGTCGCACCCTGGAGAGGTTCAAAAGCTGAAGAAATCAGAGGAAGTGGATACTTATTCTTTATCGTAATGTTGTTCAAACCACGATAATCAATACAAGGTCTTAGAGTTTTATCCTTTTTATCCACAAAAAAGAATCCAGCACCAACAGGAGAGGACGACGGACGTATAATACCTGCAGTCAGCGAATCTTTAATATAAGTCTCCATAGATTCTCTTTCAGGACGGGAGAGATTGTACAGACGTCCAGTGGGAAGCGGAGAACCAGGTAAGAGGTCGATGGGACAATCATAAGGACGATGTGGAGGCAGACTGAGCGCCAGCTCCTTACTGAAAACTTCAGCCAAGCCGTGGTACTCTGTGGGAACATTAGACAAATCAGGAGGTTTAGACTTCAACGCTCTGGCTCCCTCTGCAGGTGGCATGGCAGAACGAAGACAAGCAGCATGGCAAAACGTACTCCAATTTACTAGTTTGTTAGAGGACCAATCGATAACAGGGTTATGCTTCTTAAGCCACGGAAAACCCAAAACTAGTGGACATTGAGGAGAATCAAACACAAAAAAACGTATAGATTCATGATGATTGCCAGAGAGAACAAGATCTATGGGTTCAGTTTGATGACTAACATAGGCCAAAAATTTACCATTAAGGGCACTCACCCGGGTCACTTGCGGAAGTAGTTCAGTGGCAATTCCAGCTTGATGGATCAGACTGGAGTCGAGAAAGCTCTGCTCAGCTCCTGAATCTATCAATGCTTGTAGTGGAAGGGACTGTTGCTGGTAGTTGAGAAATGCCGGAACCAAGAGTCGTGGGATTTCCTTTTCAGATTCAGGAACCTTGCTCACCAGTACTCCCACTCCTACTGATGAGCTGGACCTTTTGGGCGAACAGGGCAATTTTGCAGGAAATGTCCCAACTCCCCACAATAAATGCATTCTCCTGCAGCAATTCTCCTCTGACGTTCAGCTGCATTCAAACGGGTACAGCCCAATTGCATGGGTTCCTCCTGCATGGACGTTACAGTAGAATGCAAAGGTGGAGAGACACCGTCAAAAAGTGAGACATGTGACTGCCCAAACCCTGGGGGCCGACGTTGGGTCCTGGAGTCTCTCTCCCGTCTCCTCTCTCTTACTCGATTGTCCAAGCGAATACACAAAGAGATTAAAGTGTCCAGGGTAGTGCATTCATCCCGCACAGCCAACTCATCCTTCATAGAATCAGAAAGGCCATTCAAAAACACCCCCGTTAAGGCTTTGTCATCCCAGCCTGATTCAGCAGCCAAAATCCTGAATTCAACAGAGTAATCTGCAACACTTCGTTGGCCCTGACGGAGATTAAGTAGTCTCTTAGCAGCACCTGCAGAAACATTTGGGTGGGAGAATACCTTCTTGAATTCATTCACAAAATTAGCAAAGGTTGGTGAACTTCCCTCTTCCCTGGTTAGGAAGGCCTCGGCCCAATCAAGAGCTCTCCCTCTTAATAGCCCAGTCATGTACGATACTTTTGCACAGTCAGAAGAAAAAACCCTGCGTTGACGATCAAACACCAGACGGCACTGAAGCAAAAACCCTTTACATTTTCCCAAATCTCCATTATAGGACTCAGGAGTCGGAACTGGAGACTCATCAGCCGCAAAAGCAGTATGGTTGGCATCAGAGGCTAGCTCAGCAGATGTGGCAACTGGGGGCGAGGATAAATGCTTAGCAATATCTTCAACAAGCTGCCCAATCTGGGTTACCTGGGTGGCTAATGCCTGTTGACCTCCTACTAACTGATTGAGAGAATGATGGTGCTGTCCAAGGAGGTTCCCGTGGCTGGAAATGGCATGGAGAACAGAATCCGGGTTTGCTGGGTCCATGTTGGCCAGATCGTACTGTCACGGCTCAACCAAAAATAAGGACCCAAAATGCAAACACAATGGCCGGAAAAACAATAAGTATTTATTTCCTTTGGTATTACAAAAATGTGCAGGAGGGGTTTGGAGGTTGTGCAGATCCAGGGTTCTCCTTCTTAGTATTGGCTGGGCTGGGAGTGGCAGGACAGAGGCTGGAGTTGAGTGAGACGCAGGAGCTGGAGCAAAAACAGAATAACGTAAGTAAAGCAAAAAATCCACAAAACAAAACCAAGGCTGAGTCTGTGAAATGATCACCGCGTTGGAAGACTGACGATCTGGCAGAGGTGCAGAGGGGAAGCCAGTCCTTCATACTCAGCAGATTGGAAGATTGAGGACAGGTGTGTGAGCCAGCCCAGGAACAGGAGGAGGAGCCACGAATCCACCCAGAATCCAAATAAGGCAAGGAGGAGTGGAAGGAAATTTGAGACAGCCTGAAGTGTATAGTAAGCAATACAAGTGTAAGGCATTATTATTATTATTATATTAAATGAATACATCACAGTACTCAATCATTAAGTTTCAGTTTCATAATCATAACATTAATAAGAAAAAAAAAAGATCAAAACAGTGGGGGAAAAGTTTAGCTCTGTCCTTCTGGGCTGTGAGCGTTTCCAAAGTGCTTTTTTATCCCCATTTATTCGTAAATAAGTTCATAACAGGCGAGTAACAGGTTTACCCTAAACATCTTCTTAATCATATGCAGCTTTTATACATTAATATTATGCAAATCAATGTGAAAGTATTCTAATCATTCAAAATACGGTTGAATATGTTCCTAAATACATTTTAAGCAGTATTCTGTAACTAAATACAATTTCAAAGAGCAGGTAAAGCCTGTTTTATATCCCACTGACCTCAAAAAGGCTATTCATAATTTTACCAGCAGTAGTTAAGTAAATTTAAAATGTCCTTTTTATCTTCCGGTTTCTAGGTATCAAGCTGGACTTTAAGTCCCTGGCGTCGGTGGGCCTGTCTCTGGACCTGCTCTTCCAGAAGAACAGCACCCGAGGGATCAACAGACCGGTGTGGCTCAACGCCGACATCCTCAAAGACCCCCTGGTGCCCGGCTTCGTACCCGCGGTCAACGGCACACAGTCAGGGAAAGAGTAACGCTGTGTTCAGGCGGTCTTGGAAACTCGGACATTTCAATCCTCACTCTGGAAAAAAAAAGGCCTTGCGGTTTCTGACGCAAAACTGTGGGAGAGGTTGTTCAAAACTATATATTTTACTATTTTACCTCATATAACTGCACTCCAGGTGTGCAGAAACCTCTTGGATAATTATTTTAAGACGCTATTACTAAAGGAGAAACAAAAACAAAAACATAACTAATTTAGGGATGTAAAAAGAGGGTTCGCATTCAGCAAACAGGGTTTGTTTGTGGTACATTTGTAATTGGTTATGTCTTTACATGCTGCTAAGGATCAATAAAGTGTACTATTATGATTTATTATCCAAAACAACACTTTGAACAAAGGGATATTTTTACCTTAATCACTTTAGTCACAGACGGAGCATGTTCGCTGATGTTAATCACTGTTTGTTCGACGTCTGCCCAAAAACTTCCAAAAGCAGGCTTACCATTATAATTTGCTGCTTAATTTCTTAGCATTCAACTTCATATAAAAAAAGAATCCTAATGGTATACAAAAAGTGTCACATCGAGCGGTCAACAAACTTGAGTGCTTGTCTAATAATTGAGCGACTTGCAAACTGCATCAGATAAAGGTTCCTCCTGTGTCTAAGCCTTGTCCTGCAGTGACATTAGAGGGTAAAGAATAGTCATGTGATTTGCCTGTGCGACGCATCAGATTATTGTTCGGGGAGACTTTAGTGGAGTACTGCGTAGGTGTGTTTACATCCCATCCCTAAAGTAATTTTTTTTCCAAAATCATGCAGCAATATTACTCAACGAAACCACATAGAGATATACAAAATCTTGTGATGCTAATTCATGCCAATATCGGTGTCGTGTGTGTTTTCCCAGCTGAACTTGCGAAGGCATCTGTTTTGCGTAGAGACGTTTGAGTTTCCGAGACAGAATGGACACCGTATCAAATCCACCCTGCAGCCGTCATTTGGTTCCATTGATTGTTTTTTCTGTGTGGATGTTGCAGGTTCCTGGAGCTGGTTCAAGAGAAGTTTCCAGAAGTCACCCTGTCTCTGGGATGGGTGGTACGGTCTATGCATACAATCATCATAAAGGTCATAAAGGTTAAAACAATCCCAGTCAGAAAGAGAGGAAGAAATCCATGAAGACAGAGATATACAAGTGCAGAGTTACATCTTTATTTTCTCACGGCCACACAGCTTTTCAGTCGCAATCCATTGAGTTGCGTTTGCATTGTGCTGGGGGAAATGCTCTTAATTTCACTATTAAGCATAGCCCTGAGTTGTACAGTTGTTTTTCCCCACTATCCTTCCAGTTTTTAATAATGCGTTAGAAAGCTCTTATGTCAATTTTAGTCATTTCTGCAATCTTCTGAGAAGGTTTCTCTGATCTGCCGATGATTTGACCCTTCTATTTTGACACGGTTGTTTCAGAAATGAAAATCCTTCAGGTGGGTTTAAATACCGTGTTAACAGCTGAAAGACATGCAGCTATTATCCAATAGGCGGCTCGTACCTATTTGCTCACCTACAATAGAAGTGGAAACTCTGCAAAAGTCTGGCAGAAGTTCTAACAAAGTCAGTTCTCAAATGTGTATAATTTGGTGTGCGTCCTGCTGAATAAAGTAGCAGACGGGTTTGAGGCGACAGGCTGTTTATTGACAGAGTGTGTTCTTCAACAGGTTCTTGCGGTCTACAACCGGGCGATGGTGGAGGAGATGTACGAGGTGGTGAAAGACCTCCCACAGAAGGTGTCACACTTGATATTCTACAGAACAATACTTGGGCCAGGAAAGAGCGTCAGCATGGCCATGGATATTAGTCTACCAGGCTTAGATCAAGATCACATGCGGACTAAACCAGGCCTAAAATCAATGGGACTAAATTGTTAAAATAGGTGTAAATAATGTCCACACTGTACAATTGTTTTCTCTCAGAGGGCACTGTACTGATATATAATCCGGGAGCCCGCCAAACAATCTGGTCTGGCCCACTGGCAATTTTCCATAATAAATAAATCATAATAGGTTTATTTTATTTTATTTATTTATTTATTTATTTGACAGGGACATGTACAGGAGCATTAATCAGTATATGAAAAGATGCTTTGTACCAGACTTTAGCTCTTGGAGCTAATTTCCATTTAGCATGATTCACCCGCTAATGCTACCGCGGCTTCTGCTAACATCTACAGCAGCTCATGCTCTCACCAAGGAGGCTCTGCACCTGCTAAAAACATGATCATTGCCGAGAAATAAACCTTTGCAGTGCGTTAAGAGGATCGAGTCCAAAAGCTGTGACAGGGGCGCTAAAGTCTTTTGTGCGTATTGGATCTTGTAGTGACCGAGCGGCTGTGGTCACTACAAGATCTGACCTGAGTGGTCAGTATGGCCCTTGTACTTTCCATCACAGTGGTCTGTAGGACGTTCCAGGATCAATTGTTTGGAAGGTTTTCACTGACAGACTGACCACATACAGCCAATGGGTCACTACAAGATCAAATACGCACACATATCAACTTTTCCGCATAAAAAGCTACATAATGCACCTTTAAGTAGCCATGTGCTTCTTGTGCGTGCTCAGTATCAGGCCTTCAGAATAATATAATAGAACTGAAAAGGCCAGAAGCCAACAGGGTTCAAATTAACATAATAATTAAGTGTTTGTCACAGTGAGAGTTATGTTATTTCTGCTGTTGCTTTGTTTTATAAAGAGGCTTAAAATGCTGGAATTCCAACTTTTTTTAATAATCAAATATCTATCCCGAAATTATGAATATGTTTGTTGGTGGTGGGGGAGTTGCCAATTGACCTGACCTAGTAAAACATGTAATCCAATAGCCCTGGTTTAAACCCCAGATCGTGATGAATGCATCACAGACATCCCTAATTTATTTGTTCTTATCCTTTATTTGTTTTAGATTACGTTTCCAATCCAATCACTGTTCGTTCGCAAAGGATGGCCTCACATCAGCTGGCTCCTCAGTCAGTCCCCAAGGTATGCACCTCCATCAGGATCACCTTTTTGTTTAGAAGTTCCCCATGTCTTTTTGTCTGTGGTGCCGCAGGTTTAGCCTGACCCTGTGGCAGGGCGCCGTCCACCCGAGCGTGGATGACCTCCTGTTTGTGAGAGACAACAGTCACCCGGCCCGCGTCTACTACGACATCTACGAACCAACGCTGTCCCAGTTCAAACGGGCCGTGGGTAAGCACCAAGTCTAGATCTATCAGAAGACTAGTTAGCATGATCTAAAATTGTACATACTATTCAAGCCGGCATGGACAAAGCTAAACTGGTTGCATTTCATCCCGACTTGAGAGAGCAGACAGGGCCGCTGCGAGCCATTTTTGGCCCGAAGCAGAAGTGTTTAGCTTTGTTCGAGCTCGTTGGTTATTGGTTCACAAAGCTTTCGTCCGTGTGTCCCCCAGAGGAGCAGGGGCGCCTGCGGCGGTTCTACCCGGGAGGCGACCTGATGGACTTCCTGTACGGTGCCCACACACAGAGACCAGAGCGGGGCAGGAGTCCGAGCGCTCCCCTGGTCCCCGTCACTGGCCGCTCTTCTCTGTCGGCTGCGGTCAGCGGTTTGTAATGATACTATGTCCTGCAACTCGTAGAACATTTAGGCAGGATGGGCAATAAGGTCGCTGGGTTTCATCCGGGCCGTCCTGCTACAAAACAGGGATAGAACAAAAGATCGTGAACTCGTAATGGGTTAAGGTCAATTCTAAACAAAAGTTATTATTTAAAGGTGACGTATTATGCACAATGGCCTTTTGTGAGCTTTGAAGCAGGTTATGGGGGTTTACCCGTAGTTTGGACTTGGAGTGGTTTTATAAGCGATTTACACATGTCTGGGGAATCCTGCTCTGCCTTTGTGTGTTCAGTGCTGTGGGAATGTTTTGTTTTCTGAAACACAAAATCCAAGGCTACAGCTATGGCAAATTTGACCAAAATCCTTTCCAAAAATATAAACGCTGCTCCGCTAATGGTTCTTTTCCTCTTCCAGACAGAGCAGGAGGGATGCTGGTGGTCCGTGTGGTTGCTGACCGCACGCAGCCGCAGATCCCAGTGGTGGACGGACCAAACGGCTCTGAGCCACTGACACTCGAGGTACCAACACTAAAATCACTGAAGACTCCTCTGGAGATCCGATAGTCTTCCTGGTCATGAACTGAAATGGGCTTTGTCCTCCAGATGGTGATGTTTGTGAAAAGACACTGTGCATTGATGTAATTATTGTGAGAGTGACCCTGAACGTTGAGGAAATCTTGGTGCTTATATCAGTTTTTAGCCCTTTGAGCTCTAGGAATTTTGATTTCTGGTTTACAGGGCGTGCTGGAGGAGCTGAGCCGGCGCCCTGCCTCTCCGTGGGGGCTGTACCTGAGGGTGGGGGCCCCTGAGCTCCTGGGGGCCTCTCTCTCTTCTCTGCTGAGGTCCTACAGCTCAGAGCAGCTCTACAGACCGGTGTGGGTCGGCATGGGCGCATGCAGCACCTACAGCGCACAGGTACAGTCCACAGAGGGATGGCAGATTGGGCTTCTCTTCGGTAACTACTAACAACTATGGTGATTAACAGTACATAGTATTTATCAAAATAAACAGGTCGGATACTTACAACTATCAGGAAACTCACCGTAACCGCTGCATCGTTTACTCTGTGGCTTCAAGCGAGTGAGAGATTATTAATTGTGGGGCGAAAAATATCCTCGTGTGTGGTCTGTGCCCTTTGTACCACGTCATAAAAGCGCATCACCACTGCAGTGTTCATTTGATAAAAGAAAAGTCAGAAAAAAGTCAGTCACGTTTACTTTCCGTTAGCCTTGGTCCAAGTGTGTCTGCAATCCTGCGCAAACACCACCTTGTGCTAGTGCTTTCGCCGGTAGCCTGACTGTGTTTGGGCGTGTGCTGATTTGGACGAACACTGACTGCATTCCCTTCGCTCGATCGCCTTTAGAGCGCACTCACACTTGTCCATTCAAACTGTGCCCAAGCTCAGAAAGGCCCTTCAGCGCGGTCTGTTTGTGTGTGAGCGCAATCAAACTGTGCTCAGGTCCAACTCGGTTCCAGACTTTGGTGTGTGGAGGAGGTGCGTGGGCCAGAGCTCGGCACGGATAAAGAGTGGTTATACTGTATGAGCGGCTGCATGTGTCATGGTAAAACGTCAGAAAGGCTGTACTTAAAACGTGTGTCAGTGCCGCTGGGCAGAGTTTTACAACAGCAGAGGCTGTAAGAAGCGTCACAACTTCCAATAAGCAGAAACTTCCTTGCACCCAAAGGGACAGTTTCCAGTATATTAAATTGTTTTAATTGGTAAAGCTGGCACAACCGGTGGCTGAAGCAGCAATGAATGACATAAACTTCTTTTCTCAAAGCCTTTTTCAAGGCTGTGTATTATCCATGAACCATGGAGGAAAGACGCTCAGAGTGGCAGGACAGGGGACGCACACATTGCTGTGGGAGTCTGTCCATCCCCTGTCTTGCACAGGCTGCGTCTACAGTCTGCATTTAGAAACACAAGATTGAGCCCAAGAAGTGTCAAATCTAGATACAATTTAAAATGTGTAGTGAAACAGATAATTACTGAATAACACTAAACAGACTATTCTTGGTAAAAATCAACATTAATCAACAATGGTGTTAATTCCATTATTCCTCACCTGCTGAACTAATCACTCTATCACTGGCAGGATTTTGTCTCCGTGGTGGAGCAGGTCTTTCCTCACTGCACTGTGGTCCTGAATGAGGCGTCCACTGCCCAGAGACTGTCCCGCAGTCTGTCCCAGAGACTGGCTGTGCACCTGAGTGGCAGAGAGGCGCTCCAGACTGCTCTGACAGAGATGGAAACATTTGACCTCATCCTGGAGACGGAGACGTTCAATACACTGGTGGGACGGCAGAGGGACAGCACGGGACCAAATATATATGTCTTACCTCAACAGTCAGAACCGCAGAGAGAGAGTTAACGTGTAGGCCTATTTATATGAAAATGATGTAAATATATATAAGTGAAATGATCATGTTGTAAAAATGCAATTATGGAGTAAAGTCAATTCACATGTGTGAACACCAGTCCTGGACGCCACTTTGTTTTTGAATCTGTTAATGAACACAAAACACTCAGAAAAGCGGCTTCATCCTTAAATAATACAAATACTGTACAGTATTTACAGCCCATATTCCACCATTGGATTGAGGCTCTGTGCTCAACGTGTGTTCATCATGGCCCCATTGAGTTACTAACATCTCTCTGTCATTCCCACTGCTGCCTGCAGAGGGAGCAAACTCCTCACCAGACCTGGCCCCCGTGTCACTGTCTTAAATTTACAGAGACAATATTTCAGATGATAAACGTAAAAGATCAATGCTGGGGTACTCGAAGGAACGTTTAAAGTTTCGGTTATGCAAGAAATGACCTGTTCAAATATGATCCGGACCAAGATCTAAGTTCTACTGTGACTGAGCAGACTTAGGATGAGCCTGTTTTATGGAACCGAAATGAGTAGTAACCCATCTTATGGAGAGTTGTAGACTTGGTTTAGTCCTGATATGCATTGCTCTAATCACACATGCAAATTTGTAATGCCGCTCTCAAAGGCGGTGGACAGAAGACTCTCAAATTGAGTTTCATTCAGAAAAAACTTTGTCGGTCTTCAAAACTCATGGAGGTAACAGAAATTCACAATTTTTGACTCGATCTGTCAAGTTAATTCGCTTGTTAACCTCTTAACCCTCACCTGGACCAAGCACATTTCCCCCAGTTCGGCATTAACCAAATCCAAAAGCTTCACGAAAAAAGTGTCAAAATAGCGACAAAAACAAGAATAAAACAAGGATAGCGAGGATGAAAACGCAACAAGAAAAAGCATCAATATTACCCGTGAAAGTGCGACGCAAAAGTGACCACAAAAGCGACGAAAGTGCAACGAAAAAGGGGCAACATTTAGCTGGAAAAAGAACGAGAGAAAACAATACACATCCTTCCTGTTTTTCTCAGTGACCCCAACAGTCTATAATATTTTTTAAAAAGTGAGATTCTTTGTCCTCAAACAAGACACATAGCCTCATAACCACAACGGCTGAGTGATTGCATTATTGTTATTTAAGATAAGATAATCCTTTATTGATCTCACAACGGAGAAAATCACTCGTTACATTCGGCACTCAATGAGATCACTCAGGGTGTGCCAAATAGACAGGAAATGTGCAAATAGTTAAATAGTAAAAAGAGGTATCTTATGTACAATAGTGAAGCAAAAATCTTAAGAGGCGGAATTAAAACAAGGAAATAAGAATAAACAAAAATTAGAAGGGCTATAAAAAGTAGAATTTCAAGGTGCAAAGTTTACAGTCCTAGTGCAGGTTGTCAATAAGTGGATACAGAGATTATTGCACGTAGTTTGGCAAAGCAGGGTTATTGCACATGTTGCTTTACAGTCTTGTTGGACAGTCTGACAGCAGTGGGGATGAAGGCCTTGCTGTAGCGCTCCTTCTTGCACTGAGGGTGTCTCAATCTTCCACTGAAAGAGCTGCTCAGCTCCTCTACAGTCCCGTGCAGTGGATGGGAGGTGTTGTCCATGATGGAGGTGAGCTTAGCTAACACCCTCCTGTCCCTCACCTCCTCCACAGAGTCCAGGGGGCAACCCAGGATGGAGCTGGCCCTCCTGACCAGCTTGTTCAGTCTATTCTTGTCCCACTCTGTGATGCCCCCGGGGCCCAGCACACGGCAGTGTAGTGGAGAGCAGAGGCTACCACAGAGTCATAAAAAGTCCTGATCAGAGGCCTGCTCACTCCGAAGGACCTCAGTCTCCTCAGAAGGTGGAGGCAACTTTGGCCCTTCTTGTACAGGGCGTTGGTGTTGTGGGACCAGTCCAGTTTATTGTTGAGGTGAACACCCGGGTACTTGAAACTGTCCACCACCTCAATGTCCTCCCCCTGGATGTTCAGCGGTGTGCGATAGTGTCTTCCTCCTGAAGTCGATCACCATCTCCTTTGTCTTACTGGTGTTCAAGCACAGGTGGTTGCATCACACCAGTCCACAAAGTCCATGATCACCGACTGGTACTCCAGGTCGTTCCCCTCAGACACACAGCCCACAATGGTGGAGTTGGGGGGGGGACTGGGGTGGCCTGCCGGGGTGGGGCAGGTGCTGGAGGAAGTCCGAATGGTGGGGGGCTGGAGACGTGGGTGCAGGGGGGCTGGAGGCAGGTGAAGGTAGTCGGCGGAGGGTGGCAGTGTCCACTGGGCTGGAGACGTGTGAAGAGGTGGGAGCAGGGAGGGGGGCAGAGGGAGTTGGGGGGTCTCCATCAGCTGTCCCACTGGCACTCTGTTCATGTCCGGAGATGTTCTTCAGTCCCCTCCACATGTCATTGCATTGCCCTGCTCCAGCTTCTGCTCCAGCTTCTGCTCCAGCTTCTGCTCCAGCTTCTGCTCCAGCTTCTCCCCATAGTCCTTCTTGTCCTTCCTGATCCTCCACTGCAGCTCGTGCTGGACTCTCCTCTGCTCCTCTCTGTCCCCTGAGTTGAAAGCCCTTGACAACTATTTGGCATCATGTTCTTCCACCGACCGTTTCGATATTTTCTTGATTTGAACCATGTGGCTTCACTTCAGGAAGGTCTGTCTCTGTGGCTCTTCACACCTCTGCCGTCTTGTGGTTTCCTGTCACTGCCTCTCATGACAAACTATCATTACTTTGAACGCCTTTGTCAGTGCCTGTCACAAAATGGACACACAGCAGGTTTATATCAATGTGCAGGAAATGTCCAAATGGGACAGTCCGGATGAAAACATTTATATGAACGAAGCCCCAGAGGTCACACGCGAGGCTCCACTACCAGGTAATACAAACTGCTATTTTTTTAAATTGCATTTGGGATGTGGGTCCAGATCAAACGGCCCTTTTTCCTGTGAGCTACTTTTACAAAATAATAAAGTCAGAGAGCTGTGGTTGCTATGAGGATACTTGATGGAACTAACCATATGGAAAGAAGAAAGAATGCTTTAAATGTTACTTTTTAGGAGTTGTTTTGTTAAGACAGTAATTGAAATTTGGAAAGAGACAACAACATCCTGATAAAAGATGTCAGAATCAGAAAAAGGGAAATTGTAATCAAATCTATATTGAATGGCCATAAAAAAAGCCAATGTCCGGCACTCGTAACTTCAGTTCTTCCCAAAAGGAAATAACAGAGAAACATTTTTTGTGCAACTTTTATCCCACTTGCAATGACACCGCCTGACACACTTCTGCAATGTCCAAAGTGTGTCCATTTTTCACCAAGATCTTGTATTGATGATGGGAGATTGTGACCACTGCGCAAAGCGGATTGGGCCAATTTAGTTCTTATAACTTGTAAACCTTTAATGAAAATAAATAAACAAATCCCTAATCTTCACAATACCATGTAAATTATTTCACTGATTCAATGTTTCTCCGTTTATTTGGGAAATTGTCATTTCAAGGGCCATTTTCTCAAACCACATTTTTCTCACATTGTGGCGTCAACATCTCCACATAAGTAGCCTGTGAGTTTGCAAAGTGAGAAGAGAGTGAAATTTGAAAGTAAACAATCAAACTCCTCCCCTCTTTAACCAGAAATCCCTTCTTAGTTTGCAAAATGAGGAGAGCAGGAACAGAATTTTCAAAAAGGTAAACGTTCAAGCTCCTCCCCCTTACCACCTGATTTGACCTGACAGGCTGGTTCACAGGAAGAGCTTGTCTCATTGGTCAATGCGGGAGGACACTAGACTCTGATTAGTCGCGGAGGGACTTTACAAAAAAATAAAAATATGTTTGTCAATTTGGCACATTTTAAACCTTTTTGTAGAACATTTAGACTTCCAGACTATCACTTTAACAATAAATTAAGTTTTGAATAAAAAAAAAAAAAATTGAAATAACCGTGAAGTTTTTTTTGACCCTGTTGATCATGGACAGTGGCGTCAGAGGGGCCGCCACCGAGTCCCCACAGAGGAGTCCGTCTCCGCGCAGCTGCAGCCGCCATAGCCCTGCTGTCTGCGCTGCTGCTGGCTGCACTCATCCTCCTGGTCTTCAGTACGTCCCGCAGTTTGGTGAAGTACATTTTGTGTACTGTTCATGTACGGACGGCGGAGGAATAAAAAAAACATGCGTTTGTCTCCGAAGCTTGGGTCACTACGAACACAAGAACCAGAGAGATGAGAGCAGCGATCTCCAGCCTGACCGATGAGCGGGGCCTGTTGCAGAGCGGCAACGTCGCCATGGAAACCTTCAACAGGAACCTGAGTGGACGGCTGGTGCAGATGGAGACAGACATGCTGCAGCTACAGGACAGACTGACGGCTCTGAGCGCAGAGAGAGACCAGCTCAGGCGCGCTATCGGTGAGCTCTACAAAATATGGCATTATGACAGACAAAGTACATATTAATGCTTTTTGAGTTTGAAGGAACTTCTTCAGCCCCTGCCACATGAGGGTAGTAGCCTACTGTCTAGTCAGACCAGGAACTATCTGGTGACGTGGTTTCACGGCGAGATACAGTTGTGCTCAAATGTTTTACATACCCTGGCAGAATGTATTTATTTTTGGCAACTTTACAGAGAATGTGAATGATAAAGCTAAAAGATTTTCTTCCTCAGTTGTGCAAAGCCATTTATGGTCAAACAACTTAGTTTACTCTTATTAAATCATAACGATAATTGAAAATGGCCATAATGACCCTGATCAAAAGTTTACATACCCCAGTTCTTCATATTCTATATTGCCCCCTTTAACATCAGTGACAGCTTGGAGTCTTTTGTGGTAGTTGTGGATGAGCCTCTTTATTTCCTCGGATGGTAAAACTGGCCATTCTTTTAGGCTGTGTTGCATGATCTGCAGGTTTGAGATCTCCCCAGAGTGGCTCAACGATATTGAGGTCAGGAGACTGAGATGGACACTAACGGGACCTTCACTTTATTCTGCTGGAGCCAAGGAGAGGTCGGCATGGCCTTGTGCTTCGGATCGCTGTCCTGTTGGAACGTCTAAGTGCGTCCCATGCGCAGCTTGCCGGATGATGAGGGACACTTTCCACAAGGCCTTGTCGACCGCTCATTGGATAAAGCCTATAACTGACTGATTCATAAAGTCGGATCTTGTCTTATTTTCTTGGTAGAGACGACGCATTGCCATGATCCGTGGGTCCGATTTCACAACAGTAGCTATCTCCTCGCTCCAAACCCCAAGAACTGGACAGACAGCAGACAGGACTGTGAGGAGCAGGGAGCCCGCCTGGTGATCATCACCAGCCCAGAGGAGCAGGTCAGTCTTGTGTTGACCTTCAGCCAACATTCAAAGAAGGACAAGAGGAGGTGCTGACTAATGTATGAACACAGACAGTGACAGCACATATGAAGCACTTTGAGTTGTCCCTGTGCAGGAAAGGTGCTCTATAATTAAACTTGAACTTCTGACACCAAACGACAGTAGCTACGTTGATTACGGGACTTTTGATAAAGAAACACACACACACTGACATTTGTTTTTTCCCCCATTATGTTTTCAGACATTTGTAAGCTCACTGACCACCCTATGTGTGTGGATCGGCCTGGCTGACAGGGACTCTGAGGGCGAGTGGCGATGGGTGAACGGAGACGGTGTTACCAGCCCGACGTAAAAAACTTCAGTCATATCATCTCTAATAGTAACAGCTGCACCGCGAGGAAACGTCTCTACAGTAATAAAAACATGTCTTCATCCGTGTAGGTACTGGAGGCCGAAACAGCCGGACGACTGGAGAGGAGATGAAGACTGCGGAGAGATCTGTAACGACCACAAGTGGAATGATAAAAAGTGCAGCGTCACTCAGCGCTTTATTTGTGAGAGACCGAGTCAGAATGTCGGCAACTAGGACCTTTTGAAGTAGTTCCCAGCCTTTTCTCTTCAATCCCTCCTTGTGTGTGTTCCCCAGTCCACCTGTAGTTTTCTGCAACTGTGGCCATATTTCGGTCATATAAAATGATTTTTTAATTTTTCATTTATTTTGCTCAAATATACTGTACTTCTTATGACCTGAAACTCTGACCAGACTAGGGACCTCTGCAATCCCAGGCGTCCCAGGTCGGGAACCACTAGACCACAATCAGGGCCGTGGCCAGGATTGTAAAAATAGTGAGGTCCGGTTTAATTCTTTAAACCCAGGGGATCCGGGAATCCTCCCCCAGGAACTTTTTTAAAGATTCAGATGTAATTTCTTGTATTTTAAGTTATCAAAAATACTTTCATCTCATCCTTTTTTGTTGTACTTTTGGAGACCGTTTGGTAACATCAGGAAGCCTGGGTGAAAGTAGTGAATGAGTGGTTGGTGGTGGTCAGAGAGGCTGATGGCATAGACTCGTTGCCTCGCTTTCCATCAGTCTACCCCAGGGCAGCTGTGGCTACAATAGTATGGAGTGAATGAATAATGCACGGAATTGTAAAGTGACTTTGAGCGTCTGAAAAAGCGCTATATGAGACTAAAGCATTATTATTATTATTTCCCGGTATATTACAGCTTTACTGATTAACAGCATTTCCCAGTTTTGGAACAGTTTGGTCAAACAACAAACCTTAGCAAAACTTAACACAATTCTTTAGTCTGACGGCTTCATCAACCCTCACCTCTCAAGCACTCCCTCTCAGATTTAAAAAATGCTATTTAACTTTAATATAAAGCTTTATTTAGACAGCTATTTCAAAACCAACAAGAACATTCTTGTCTAGACCTGGACTGATGGACACTAGGACTAAATCAGAATCAGAATAGGTTTTATTGCCACTGTTATGAGCAGGTTCACAAATAGGAATTTTACTCAGACTATACCAGGACTATATACAAGACTGGACTGAGTGAGACTACAGGACTAAACCAGGACTATATTTTCAGACAATATTTTCAGTACAACACAATATACACAAGGGGAATAATGAACATGAGGGATATAAGGAGTATGGACTAGATATTTAGTCTCACTTCCCGAAAATCTCACTGAATAAAGGTCTAGCTTATAACAAGATTCTGCAAGCTCAGTTATCATTTTTACCCAACAGGTTCATCATGTTGGGTAAAAATTGTTGTTATTGTCCTTTTGATTGTTTTCTTTGGAAGTCTTTGTGTCAAAATGAACAGTCTTACAGCCTGTGTCGTGGTACACCTCACTCTTCAGTTTGGCACAGATGAAGTTGTACTTCTTCTCCTGGGACATTTTAACCCACTGCCCATTTTTCTCCATGGCAGCGGCCTGCCCACACTCACTGTCCGGGCAGCCCCTCCACCGCTGGTAGACCATAAACTCCCCGCTGGTCCACCTCCACAGCTCCAGGAGGCAGGTGTAGCTCGCCCCCAGCCACACAGCGTTGCTGTTGGCGTCGCGGGCACACTGCTCCGCCTGTTTATCCTGGTCTGAGCTGCTGATGGTCACCAGATCACTGTTGTTCTCTCTGCAGTAGTTCACAGCCTCCTCCCAGCGTAGGTTCTCCTTGACCAGGATCATGTCTGAGTAGAGGGAGGACTGTGCGGGCCGACCAGCTTTGTGTGGAAAAAGATACAGAGAGAATTATTTTACTGCTAGGGCCATGTTGTACTAATGTTACTTTTATGAGCCGTAAACATAATGTTGTTCCCTCAAAAACACAGAGTGGTGTTTGATTCATATAAAACTATTTCCTATTTGATAGCTTAAGGTTGGGTTAAAAAATGCTGAGAAGCCCCCCCTTCTTTGGATTATACAGCAAACTGGCCCACCTGGACACATGCTGAACTCACTGCATTGTGGACATCTTCCATGGTTGTCGTCATGACCAAAGCTCCCGCTGATGACGAGCGAAGCTGAAGTTGGGAATTTGACACTTAGTGTGTTGAAAAAGGCAGTGATTGGAATAATAATAAATGTACTCACTGAGGATAGACGGCAACAGACAGTTCATCCTGATCTGAAAGGAAAGTCCGTTAGACAAATTGTGACATGAGGCTAATTTCCCACAGTAACAGCAGTAACAGCCTCTCAGTGCACATTACATTTCCCCCAAATGTCACAATCGTGCCCTTTTGTTCACCGTGGCAGCGCTCTGAAGGTGCAGTGCCTTATATCTCGGGATTGCATTTGGTTTTCCTCCGTCCAATGAATCCTTGTTTATAAATATTTGAAGGTAAAATGCCGAGCACATATAAGAGCATCTCAGTCCAAAGGATCATCACCACAGATAAACCTTGTGCCTTGGAAACTTGAAAACGGGGCTTCTCCTTGAAATCCAAAGGAACACTTTCCTTGTGGAGATATTTGGATAATCCAGAAATGAAACTGAGCTGGTAAACGTTTGCGCGGTATGTAAATAGAAATTATGACCTATTCCTTTACGTTTAAGTAAGTATGTGGCGCTCTTTTAACATTTATTATGTATTCATTTTATGTAAGCCTGTAGCCTTAAGGTGAAAACACCCACATGTGTAAATACAGACGTCTCCTCCAATGGTTGTTAACATGTCATTGTGCTCATCCACTAACGGCATTCTGTCTGCCATGTAGTTTATCAGCGTAGATTTATTTTAGCGGGTCATCGAGTGTGGCGTCATCTCTTTTTTTCTGTAAATGCTATGCAAATAAATCCATTCCCTCCTACTTTATCTGACTCCAGAGTTTTTTCTAGGTGTAAGACCTTGTATGAAGTACCCACCGCATCAGCTCTATGGAAACAATGTGCACATCCCAACAACAGACTAATATACTGTAGTCCCAAATGGAACCACACTATTAGCAAGGCAAATTTTGTGTGTGTGTGTGTGTGTGTGTGTGTGTGTGTGTGTGTGTGTCCGTCATCACTAACAGCACACACGCATCATTGTTTCCCTTGTTAGGCGGAAAGAACTGGGCAGAGCCAACCACTACGCCACCGGCCATTCATTATGAGCCTGAGGGCAAGGCATGTTTATTTATACTGCGCATTTCGCACACAAGGCAACTCAACGCGCCTGCGAACTATGGTAAAGTACTTTCACACAGAGGTACGATGTCATACCACCTCAGATACGTTTTTTTATCTATTGGTTTAATTAATAGATTTTCGGGAAGGGCGACAGTGGCGCAGATGGTAGAGCGGGTCGTCTCATGATCGGAAGGTCGGGGGTTCGAATCCCGCCTCCTGAAGGTGCACATTGTCGTTGTGTCCTTGGGCAAGACACTTCACCCTCCTTGCCTCCAGTGTCTGCGTACACTGGTGTATGAATGAGAGAGTGAATGGGCCCCCTATGAGAGACCAACAGGCCCGTTTGGAACCATGAGGCCGTCCTTCCGTGGACCCACCACCTGCAGAAGGAGCCATAGGGGACTGGTGCAGTGTGACTTGGGCAGCTTGAACAGCTGCCCCCACGACCCGGCAACGGACAAGTGGGAGAAAATGGATGGATGGATGGATGGTTTATTTAACACATAAGCCTTCCACAGCGACTGCTACTACCACTATGACTAATGACTATGCATACAGCACCTTTTACTTTAAATGTTTTGTAGGGGGTCATCACTCAGAGTCAGAAGTAACTACTCACATGCGCCCAAAGAAGGACACTTTGATTAGATCAGGTTAACTTTGCTGTTTGCATCGGTGGGAATTGGTCTACGGGTCACCACCACAGACTGCGACAGACGACAGCAGGACAAGACAATAAGCACAGGTTATGTGCCGCATACTCCACTAGCGCTGGTTCAGTGCCGCCTAGGAGTGTGACAATATATCGATTTCCCGATATATCGCGATATTTTGCGGGACGATACGATACCGATACTTTTTATTCCGGTATCGATACTTTTGATGACGTCATGCATATTAATGAGCAACGTCATGCATACTAATGAGGCAGCAGTGCTCCACTGTTTTCACAGTCAATAGAGGCCGACAATGAATTCAGTCAGACCAGCAGGGGGCAGCACTGCAGTTTTAAGCACTTGGACCAAACACTGTCACACAAATAAATTACTTTGAATGACAGTTTTTATAATTGTAAAGAAGATTTTTTTGGGGTTGATTTATTACTTTTTAAATAGGACTGTGGTTTCTTTTTTTATTTAAATGTAAATGAAGTCACTGACAGATCTATAGACCCATTTTCAGTGTGTAAGTCAGGGATCATTTATAAAAGTGGTACAAAGCACGAGAAAAGAAATGTAAATGATCAATAGTATGTAAATGTTAAAAGTAGCATGTTTTTTTTAATCGTGATTATTTTTGTGCAATATATATCGATTATCGCAGTATCGGCGTATCGTGAGATAATCGTCATCGTGAGCCATGTATCGCGTATTGATAGAATCGCGAGCTACCCAGAGGTTCCCACCCCTAGTGCTGACTATAGGGCACACATGAGCCCTTACACGCCTTCATCACGATCAGCCTAAACTCATCATCGCTCATTTGGGCCAGTCTCCGCAGGGCTGTCCAATGACATGCACGGATTTCCACACATAGAACAACATTAGAACAAAATGTGTATTTCAGTAGTACTTTGGAGGTGAATATTTAAGTCCTACCTGAATCCCGCTGCTCCTTTTAGTGTTACTGCGCGTTTGTGGACATACAGGTACACTGAGCGGACACTTCCTCCTGCTTTTGAATATGGAAAACGAGTCCGGCCTGTGTACTTGACATTCTTTATCTTGTTATATCAGTGTTTTTGAAAACCCGTGAACACAAGGAAGTTGTCAGGACTTCCCCGTCCTGACAACTTCCCCGTCACCGGTGCGCTGGTCTGGAGTCTATGTCATGCAGTGTTATGTATGTACTTTATATGTTTGCATGATGGCACCACGCTGGAATGGACACAAGCTTTGATGATTCATTTGCTTATCTTCATTTTTTACGTGTACTTTGTTAGCTGTGCAAATGAAAAAAACATCATGGGACATTTTTCTCTTATTTGCAAGATTATGAACCTTCTTTGGACAGTCATAAATGAAGAAAAAACGTCCTTTTCTCCTAAAATTGTATTACATTATGCTTTTTCTTGCAAGCTTGTTTTAGTGCCTTTTTAATAATAGTAGACATGAAAATCCTCCTATAAAAGACTAAAAATGCAGTGGGGAAAAAAAAGACTGCGTGTCCATGTAATTTAAGCCTTTTTGATCGATTGTGAAATTTGCATAAACCCATCTCTGTGAAGAATTGGGACGTTAGGAATGTATTGGGAAAGTTGGAAATGAGTTTAAACACAACTAACCCCACTCAACTAACTTTCACTCCCTCTATCATTGTTGTAAAATATTAAGTATAATTTATATCTTGGCACTGTACAAACAGGATAATTGAAAGATGTCGGGTTGCTTTATACAAATTCCCCACCTCCTTTTGAGAGGAAATGTCATGTCTTTTGATTTCCATATAGGCCTAATACAGATGTGCTATACTGTGCTAATGAATAAATACATAAATAATATGCTACATTATATATGCACATTTTATTTCATGTTTTCATTATTGACGCAGCAATTTTAATGAAGAAATGTTGGGCAGAAAAGTTATTTCCATTTGAATGTTTGAGCTGCTGACAGGAAGTGACATATATGAAGGTAAAGTTCCCGAGCAGTTTGACTCATTTCCCATTGACTTAACATGGTCGGCACGGCAACAGTTTCAAATGGTTTGCCTTCAAGTATGTCACTTCCTGCCGGTGTCCAATAAGGAAGTGAAACTATAAACATGACAAAAGTGGCCAAACTAAAGAAAACTGGGTCCAATCTTTAGCAAAATCTTTACTAATTGTGTAACAATGTTTTAGAAAAAATGTTGTCCAATGTGTCATATGCACTACACCAGGTGTGTCCAGGTGTGTCTCCAGAAGAAGCCTTCTTTCTTGAATTTACACCAAAAGGGTACGTGTTGTTCTGCCATTCTGTCTCCGACCAGCAGATGGCGCTTTATCAGCAGAAACAGCCGGTTTAAAGTCCTGCACTGATTTTCAATGGCATTTCCAGAGCAGAACGTGGCTGTTCTCAGCAGTGCACGATTATTGACGTTTCCAAACTGTGACAAACGTGTTGCATGCGGCGCCCTGGCTCCAGTGCGGCCCCTGGTCAACTTTCCTGCGGCCGATCGCTCCTTATCAGCGGGGAAAGCGGCGGTAACGCACAGCCGCCCGCCGCCTATGGGGTAAGCTCAAAAAAGGACTACTCAAGAGGGACCTCAATTCTGCCATAAATTAACCTGGCGACCATGGGCGTCGGAACCATTCATTGTGAGGGGGACGTGTCCCCCCCACTTTTGAAAAGTGGTTGATTGGTCCCCCCCACTTTCACAACGTGAATTTTCATTGACTTTACATTTACTAGTTTAGACTGGACCTTTTCAATGGGCTCCCCGAGGCCAAACAATTAAATATGACCCGCGCCTTATTTTCCATACATTTAAAAACATATGTATTGGCATTATCCCATTATCCGCGCCAGTATCGCGTCGCTCCGCGGCGCATACGCTCCGCTTTGCGTAGCTGTGTTCATGCGGCTCCTCACCTCAGAGCGGCTGAAATGTAAACATGTCTCTGTAAACCGCTGAAAAACGGCTAAAGTGAGAATACTGAGGATTATCGTTGGACGGACAGATTTGACCAAAGCGAAGCACAAGGACACTCGTGCATCGTGTTTCCGGAGTTTTTTACGGATCATCACATGGAGGAGCAGGGCTTTTCGCGTCCTCGGCAGGTGGACAGCGTGTCTTCATCGGTACAAAGGGCCTGACCAGTAACTTTAAGGTGAGGAGCATCAGTTTTGGATGTGTTTGTGAAGCGAGTGATGAAACTGATGTAGCGTGAGTTTGGGGAAACTGCACCGGGCTAGCACGAGTGTTCAACCGGTCAATACGCCCGTTAAACCTCGCTGTCTGGAGTCTAACTTAACCAAATAACATCTGAATTATTCATTTGACGGATAAATGTTTGCTTCCTTTACCCCTTGACTAAATTTTATCTGCGTTTGTGGGAAATGTGAAGATACGAGCGTTGAGATGTTTGTTTGCGATGGCGGGAGTTAACGGGTGTGGCTGAAGCTGAATGTGGATACAAACACGAGCGCCGTCTCATAAGAGTTTCATTCACTGAGTTTTTTTCACAAAGCGTCATGAAGCCAGGACTGGACAGGAGAACAGCGGCTCCACAGGTGTTTGGTTATCCGCCCTATATGTCCACCCAGCTGCCAGGAGGAGGCGCTGCTGAGCTGATCGAGTCTCTCACGTATTCTTGAAGTAGCGCTCGATTTGGATGTAGTCCCGCTAAAGTAATAACATTGCTCTGTGTCCTGACCGTGTCCCACTGTAGTTCTTAATGTTAAGAAGTCGACCCCCTCCATTTTTGAAATGTGTCCCCCCCACTTTCCAAACGCTTCCGACGCCGCTGCTGGCGACACATTCATTTATAAAGATTTTAGGAGATTTAGCTCTTGTGGGAGGGAAGTTTATAAGTCAGACATTGGTGGATCACATCTCCCAGTTTAAATCTCTTTTTACATGGCGGGTGCTACACATATATCTTGGCCTGATGATTCTCCGCAGTGAGCACCATGTTACACAAATCCATTTTACCTTTCTTTTTCAGCTAGCTACCTGCTAGTCCGGTTCTTTACCTGTGCGGACACTGGCAGGCCCGACCCCACCTTGAGTACCGTCTACCCCAGGGGTGGGCAATTCTCGTAAGGGGCCACGTAAGAAGCCTGAATTGATTCGGAGCGCCGCACCAACAGTAAGTCTTATTCTGCAACTTTATCCTGTTGTACATTACACTAAATTGTGTATTTTGAATATGATACTGGTATTTAGTAGGACTATTATTTTCTGTAAATATTTAGCCATATTGACAAGGACGTGCATGTGTGTGCAGCTTTATTTAGTTTATTCAACTTGTTATACTCGTTTACTTCTACCATCGCACTGAAAGCACCTCTGTGCTTCCTTCAAACCTAGCAGGGGTCTCCAAGTAAATTTCCCTAGGGGCCAAAAGGGGAGTGTATCGCCGGAGTCCATTAGCAAAAGCTCCAAAATAATATGTTTTGATTGGGAAAATACTATTGAGGAAACTTTTTTCAATAAATGAATAATAATGAGCCTGACAGGACTGTAGCCAATGTGTTGAGCTATCATGTCAGTGCCCTCTGCTGGACACGTGTGGAATTCTTTCCTTCTATTTTTATTGAAGCAGCCCCCTAGTGGCTGGAGTGAGCATTCTGGTCATTTCTTTAAAAAAAATCATAACTCCGCAAAGGAATGGGCTAGAGACTTACTTTTTTTTTTGACATACTCAGGAATTTATGCCCTACAAGTCGTGGGCCGGATTGAATCATCTCGCGGGCTGGATGTGGCCCGCGGGCCGTAATTTGCCCAGGTCTGGTCTACCCTGTGAGGCAAGTGTCGCCACTGCCCAGGCCAGGACCAATCCGAACACGTTTTGGGACGTTGCTCAGCCCGTGGCCAAAGCGCGCTGAACTGATAAGCCTGTGGAGAGAGGCTAGCCTTCACTAAAACAGATTTATCATAGCGCTGTTGAAACCATTCATTTTGCTGATGATAGCATGAAGGTGCAGTTAGCATGACATTAGCACGTAGCTTAATGTCACTCCCACCCTATTGCACCTTAAAAAGAAAATAAATATTTATAGACAAGTTGTCATGGTTGGAGGTGGCGTGAGGAAAAATAAAACCCAAAATGCAGGACTGCAACGAAACTGGTGATGTTTAATAGACAAAAAACCAAAATAACAAAATCCAGAGACACAAACCGGGGCTGACATAGACAATGACACGACAAAGGACAAGGGAAACACAGGGGTATAAATACATGGAGGAAACAGGGCACAGGTGAAACACATCAGGGCGGGGCAGGCAATAAACACAAGGGAAGCAAAGCAAAAATCACACAGACCAAAAAGACATGTCAAAATAAACCACCAAGCACAGATGAACACAAAAGCAAACCAAAACAGGGCAACAAAAGACCGAATCGTGACACAAGTACCAATAAAAATGCCACCAGAGGGGAAAGCGTGCGGGGGCCCTCGTTCGCCTTTGCAGGTGCGGGGTAGGCACGCCCTTACCTGACGTATTCCTCTCGAACGTCCACTCACTTCCCAACAAGATGGACGAGCTAGCCCTGCCGATGAGAAGGAACAAGGACTGTTCCTCGTCCTGCGTCCTATGTTTCACGGAGACATGGCTGAGGGCAAAGGTCCCGGACACCTGGAGGGCTTTCAGCTTCTCCGCGCGGATCGGGACCCGAGGCTCTCCGGGAAAACAGAAGGCGGTGGAGTTTGTTTCTACACCAACAGCAGCTGGTGTTCTGATGTGACTGTGATCTCCCAACACTGCTCTCCTGCTCTGGAATATCTCATCATTAACTGTAAGCCTTTTTATTCACCGCGGGAAATAGTTTCATTGATTCTGGCGGCTGCTTATCTACCGCCGGGCACGGACATACTCGGAGCTCAGCGCACGCTCGCGGAGCAGATTCTGCATGTGGAGCGGACTTTCCCGGACTCTCCTGTTATCGTGCTTCGTGACTTTAACAAGTTCCCGTTTTCAGTTCTATACATTTTTTGACACCAGTTAGTCTCTGAAAAAAATACAAATAAATCGATGCCATATTCGAAAAGTTGAGGTATTATGAATCGAGAAACGTGCACAATAGGGTAATCCTCCAGCCAGGTGGTTCTGACCATCCTGGCTCCACATCTGGAGATGGGTGCCCAGGGGGTCACATCCTGCTGACCCATCCCTCCCCAGCGGCATCGAGGGACAGGTCTATTAAATAGAAATCGAATCTGCACGGCTTTTGCCTGTATTACTGATGTGTTTTGTGTGCGTATTGACAAAGTCTTGACACACTTACATCTCGACACATTTGTTTGCATCTGTGTGGCCTCTCTGTACGTTGTTGTTCCCTATTCCACATGCATCACTCTTGCACAGCTCTTGTTGTAACACTTGTGGTGTATTTGTTGCACTTGTTCCCCTTCTCCCCTCGGCTTCAAATTTAACACGTCTCTTTTCAGTACAAGTAAAAGAATGCACTGTTTCCTGAGCAAAGTTAGTTACATTCTGATTTAGAGCCAGTCACTTTAAATCGAAACACAGACATTTCAATGTCTTTGTATTTTATCAATCAAAACTCCAAACAACATCTCTAGTACGGTTATATATCAGCAAGAATTAGGACTTCAGACACTGAGGCCCAGACTAAACAAATTGCATCAACCAGCAGTAATATCAAATAGAACAATGTGTTATGGTTTGAGGCGGAATGGAGACCCAAATGCAAAAAGCCCAAAAGTCTGAGGTGAAAGTAAATTTAATGGAAAGTACAAGTACAAGAACTGGCAAAATCGCAATAACAGGGCAAAAGAAACTTACAAGCAGGCACGGAGACCAGAACAGATGTCAAAATAAACCACACAACAGGAAACACAAGACACAACCAAGGGGGAACTAAACAAATACAGAGCCATGACACAATGAAAATAGCCAGATAGTATATTTTAAAGTGTATTTCCTCTTTATATTGATATGCTTTTAAACATAATCATATAAAATACACTACATGATTATGGACATGGCATTATTTGAGCTTCAAACACACTCTGTCCCTTTGTCTGATACTTATATTCTGACCCTTCATAGCAAACATATGGTGGCCATAGGCAGATGAACTCTTCTTACAACAAATGTGTAACTTTTACAATTCATGTAGATTTTTCACAGATACATTTGTATGTATGAACACAGTTGTTGTCATTCCAGTTTCGAGACCCTGTGCCAAAGTTTAGTTCACCACAATCTTCAGCTCCATCATTGTTGCTTGGCTCCCCCTCATACCAAAAGCTGAAATGAAAACAGTTATTGGCACCATGATAAGCGGTGTATTTTCAAATATTGTGTGAACCTTGTGTTAAGCAGTGATCCATCCACCCATTTCCATATCCCCTCATGTTCTTGATCAGTCAGTCCGATCCATCTGCGGCCTTTGAATGCCAAACGTGCAAAACCCTAAGAAGATAATACACGATTAGTTTACCATGATGTAATATTGATTTATTGTAGCCCATGTCTCCAGACCTGCTCCTGTTCGTTGTCAATAATGATCAGGTCTGCTCCTTTGCTCTGACAGTACAGCCTGCTCTCCGCCCAGCTCTGCTCGGTGTCGGAGCCCAGATACAAACTCCCTCCGAAATAGACCCAACTTTCAGACGTGCACTTATCTGAAAATAAACATGCAAATAGATTTTTACAAACATGTTTATTACCTAATTTCTCACACTCTTGAAGGTTCTACTACACATTCATAGAATGACTCTATGAATGTGTAGAGCTATGAGAAAGAATCAATGAAAACATACGGCTCACTGCTGTTACATTGCATGAAGGGGGTCGATCTGTAAATGTAAGAAATACAATCATTATAATAATCATAATTGAGCCACTATGGGCGACTGAGTTTACTTGGTTTAGGTTTCTTCACTTTGGTCTCTTTGAGCAGTGGGCACGGCTCTCAAAATAAGCAATTTAACAAAAAGACTTGTTTAAAAACTTACTTAACTGGAGGCCAGTCAAAAGTGAAGCTACGATCATACACAGCAGACCGAAGCATAATAAGACCACAAGAATACATTTACCTTCAAACACAAAAAATATATTATTATTGAGTTGCCTTGAGTACGAAATGTGCCTTATAAATAAAGTTACCTTGCCTTATAATAATAATTATAGTTTTTGGTCCGTGTATTCTGGATAGTATAATTAGTTTTTTGTTTTCAAGTTACAGAATGATTCTTAGTGGATGTATATATGCTTGTATATTTAGATATATATTTTAAAAGTATCAAACCAACCTCTGTTTTTGATTTATGGATTTGGCATTTGTATAAACTGATTTCCGCATGAACACTTTTCAGCCTAAATTAAACGGTAAGTAGTGTAGTAGAATAAAACGGAATAAACAATGATCAAACCAGATTCTCCGCCTGTGATTGAAAATGTCATTTCGATTTAAGCATCATATTGAACATTCTAAATTAAAGCAATTTTGTTTTCGTTTGATATCATATTTATTACGTTGTTTTGGATTTCAATTTGAAGATTGATAAAAACACTTTAATTCTGTAACGTGAAAAAATAAATAAAAATGTATATAAGTACTCTGACCGTTAGCATTATGACTATTCTGTGGTCTTACTTGGTTGTGAGGCGGGTTCCGTCGGTCTGGTGTGTCCCTCCATTGCTCAGACTCAAATGAGAATGACAGTGGATTTTCTGTCTGATTCCTGCAGTTTTACTGTTTCCTCTTCCTCTTTCCTCATTTTCACACCTTTATGCAGCACATAAGAAGCCATGTGTGCAATGATATCTTCCTCCGTGGCTTTTGTTCATTCTGTGAAGGAGGTCCAGAGTGTAGTATTAGAGTAAATAGTTTGAAATGGTGGTTTCATTGTCTTAAACCATGCACTTTTTGTTAAGGATTTTGTAGATAAAATTTTTATCTACAACTGCAAAATCCTTAACAAAAAGTGGACCTATCCCAAACATCGATGGGAGAATAAACACATTCTCCCGGCTGTTTCAGTTGAATACATGGCTGTCCAATGTCTGTGAGTCAAGAGGACTGTATTTCATAGAGTGCGTTTACAAGGGCTCGAAATTCCCGTTTAAAAAGATGGAAAATGGCAGTTTCCTGATTTTGAGAAACCCGGATTGTCTGGCTGGGATTTTCCATCAGTAACCGGGATATAACTTCATGTAAACGCTATTTTCCGGTTTGAAGAAACTTCCCATTTCTTGCGCATGCGCAATTAATCGTAAACAAACACGGCGCCGGTGAGTCCGAAGAGCTCCTGTTTCTGGAGTCAAGAGGAGACAGAGTTTTATATTTTAACCATGAAAGAACTAAAAGTAGTGAATGTTTAAAATGGAAAGAAGCCTCATAATGTGGATTTATGCTAAACTGTTGGTGACCGTTTGAAGGCGGCTGGTTTTCCTCCGGACGCAGAGAGTCGACCACAACACAGAGCCGTATTAGGTTTTTTCATCCACTAACTATCGATGAACTCCATCAGCTCCACTCTCACACACCGGCCCCGGCTTTAACCTTCTCCCAGAGCTCCCGGGTCCGCGTCGGTTATAAAAACAGACCCAGGACGGGTAAAGGTACAGAATTATCCACAGATTGTCATTTGGGGTTTTTCAATCATTTGAGTATGTGTCTTTCAAAATGGAGATAAAACAATCTTTCATACTTTATATGACTATTTACAAACCACCACAGAATTGTTTTATCGAGGATTTTATTGAATTACTTTCATTTATATTGACTGATTTTGATTGTTTAGTTATTTCAGGTGATTTTAATGTGCATGTGGATGTGACCAATGACAGGCATGCAAGAGAATTTAGAGCTGTTCTTGAAATGTTTGGTTTAACTCAGCACGTGAGTGAAGCGACTCACAACAAAGGCCACACTCTAGATCTAGTCATTACAAAAGGTGTTAATATATCAAATGTGAATGTTGTTGATGTTGCTTTGTCTGATCATTTTTGTGTCTTCTTTGACCTGTCTGTTACACCCAAACCAGAGGTTGGGCCTGGAGTTATTCAAAGAAGACACATAAATGATACAACGAGGACACAGTTTATGGAAATGATCAGATTTGAAAATCCCCCATGTTCTAATGTTGATAATCTGTTGGACTTACACATCAAGCGTCTTAAATGTGTTGGATACTATTGCTCCTGTCAAGGTTAAAATGGTTAACAATAGACAAAAGGCACCTTGGAGAAGTGAAGATTCGGTCAGGGCACAGAAAAGGGAGTGCAGAAAAGCCGAACGGAAATGGCGCAAGTCAAAGCTCCAGGTTCATTTTGAGATATACAAAGAAGTGCTTTGTGAGTTCAACCAGATCTTGCGTGGAGAAAGGGAGAAGTACTTCTCTAAAATCATCACAAACTGTAGAAACAATTCTCGTGTTCCTGTTTCCACAGTAAACAGATTAACTAACCCTCCAGTTTCACTGCCCTTAGAACTAATCTCTGCATCTAAGTGCAATGAGTTTGCAATATTGTTTTATGACAAAGTCCAAGGCATTAAAAATGCCATAATTTCAACAACACAAATACCAACCCTGCCACCAGATAAACACCTTGAGCTGACACATTTCACACCTGTTACTGACAAAACAATGGAAGAGGTTATCTCCGGTCTGAGTTCATGCACATGCTGCCTTGATGAATTGCCCACTAGATTTCTGAAGTCTGTGCTGACCAGCTTGTTACCACAACTTGTTCAGTTAGTCAACATTTCATTTGAGACTGGAGCATTTCCAAAGGCTTTGAAAACCGCGGTCATTAAGCCTCTTCTTTTTTTTAGAACTTTTTTTATTTATATTTTTCACAGAACAAAACAAAACAAAAAGAACCTTATCCGAGACAAGTGAAAAACAAAAAATAATGATAATAAATAAACGTATTCTGTACACATATGACATCTCAACAAACATGGTACACAGCAATATATTGATATCAGATATATAATGAACAAGTAAAGTAACATTTAAAAGAAAAATAATAATAAAAAACGTACACACATAAGTTACCTCACATTAGAGCAGTTTTTCTTTTTTCTATTTATTTTATTTATTTATTTTCTTCCATCATCTAATCTATAGATTTAAATACTGTTTAACCATGTGCCATCGCTGATTGAAAAGGTCAATTTTTATTTGTAATGATGCAGTCATTTTTTCCATCACATACATTTGTTTTAGTCTCTGTTTCCATTCAATTACCGTTGGTGATTTCAGAGCCTTCCAATTAACAGTAATATTTTTTTTAGCAATTAGTAGTAATGCGCGTAAAATGTCTTTGGTCAGCATCGAAATCCTCAACTGATATAACACCCAGTAAGTAAAACTGTACATTTGAGGGGACTTCTCTTTTTACAATTTTCTCCATCTCTTCTTTAATACTTTTCCAATATGCAAGTAGGGGTGGGCGTTATTGACAAAAATAAATAACTCCATATTTTTTTTCAATATCTCGATATCGATATTCAGACGATATTTTTGCAATCCTTCAAAGAAATGTGTGCAAACTGGCAAAGAAGGTCCGGTTGGTCTTTTGCATCTGACCTATTATTGTACAGTGGCGGGTGGTGATGTAAACTCTAGGCGGGGCTGTTGCACAAAGTGTTCGTGCTTTTTTTATTTTTACTATCAGATCTACTAAACGCATTTGCCACCACTTGTCAGACTAAAAAGAAGCAAGTAACCACGTATCAGCAAATACTCACGGAACAAGCATCGCAAACAAGGCTTATTCCCAGAGCATCAGACCAAAAGTTTACTATAGACGGCAGTCAAACAGCTCCAAAACATAATTTAAACAGCAGACTATGAAACAGCACATTACCTAACAATGCATTCACCCAAATGATATGAGAGCATGAAGGAGTCGTTTATGTCCTGCTAACCGTGGCCACCGTGGTGTAAACATGGACTCACCCGCGTTCAGAAGCGTCCTCCTTACGTACATAAACGCACGGCAGCTTCCACACTTCATCTTGTGTCGCCAGCAAAAAAGTCCCGTCGCGAGGAGTCGTCCAAAAAACGAAGAATATCCGAGTAATCCACCGGTATTATTGTATTTTCGCTTTCTTCGCTCATTTTTGTGTTGTTGCGCTTGAAGATAGATAACAAGTGATTGATAATAACCATAGTAACATACTAACGGCACGCTCTAATGACGTAAGCGTCAGGGGCACTGAGGGATTATGGGCAGTTCCCCGTAATAATAAATACAAATGTTTAGAAGTTAAAAGAAGCCCTGTTCGGAGGCTATTCCGGTGGATCTCTTGGGGAAATTAGTTTATTTGTTTATTTGAGCAATACACATTGTGCTCAAAAGGAGTGGGCTGAAGCAAAAAGCTTATGAGCCCCCACCCCCAAGTGCAATACATAAAAAAAGAACATTTCAAAACATTTCAAGCAGCTACATTCATACAGACCAACTTACAACAAACAACAAAAATATATAAACTCTTTATATAATTAATTAAACCAACGCACAGCTACAACAACAATCTAGTTTCATATACGATGTCTAGAACAAAGTAAGTCAAAAAAATGTGTTACTTAATATATTGCTTGCATATTTTTACCCGTGATTACAGAGTTACTTTTATGGTATAAAGGTACATTAATAGATATTATAATTTGAGATCTTGATACTTTCCAGTTGTCATTACCATTCTCAGTATAATTTTAATTTGGGTTTAATTATCATCATCATTATTATATATTTATTTAATTGAGTTATATGTGAAGTATGCTGTAGCCCTGCACAGTGTGGTGCATTAAAATGCCAGAGAGTGAGCAAGTTGAAGAGAGCAGTAACTCCCCTTCAACAAACCCCCTAACAGCTGATTTGTAGATGATGTTCCTATGCTGAGTGGTGCATTAAAAGACAAGGTTTAGAGCCCGTTGGGAGGGTCCCTCTCAACAGATCCATAACCTGCCAACCCTAATTCTCCGTTTGTGAATTTGAGCAATAGAATGACAACCGTTCCAAGCAGCAACACTCTTCCAGATTATAGAGGAACAATACACATAATTGATCCCACTGCTCCCCCTAGTGGCAACGCATTTCTTCTTGTCTGTATATTTCAAAAGTCTTTTGTTTGTATTTATATTTGAACAGGTTGATGTTTGGACATAGTTTCAATTCCATCTCCAGTTTATTCCACAATTGTACACCATTAACTGTTGGACTAAAACTTTTCAAAGTTGTGCTATGTTTCTGAATCCTAAAGTTTAATTCATCACGTAATTCATAACGACCAGTACGTTCTTGGAACCTTCTTTGTAATTGGTTTGGTAACAATTTATACCTTGCTTTGAATAACATTTGTACAGTTTGGAACTCAACAATGTCACAAAACTTCATGATCTTTGATTTTAGAAATAATGAGTTTGTGTGGTCCAAAAACCCAACTTTATGAATTACTCGGATAGCTCTTTTTTGCAACAATATTATTGGTTTAACTGTGTTTTTATAAGTACTACCCCAAACCACAGTACAATAATATAAGTAGGGCAAAATCAGAGAACAGTATAAGGTATGTAGAGCTTTGATGTTTAAAATGTGCTTTGCTTTTGCAATTACTGAAATGCTTCTAGAAATTTTCGTAGATATATATTTAATGTGAGATTTCCAAGTAATTCTGTCATCAATAATCACCCCAAGGAATTTGATTTCATGCACTCGCTCGATAACAACACCTTCTATCTGAATTGCTTCCTGAGCATTGGAGTTACAGTTGCCAAATATCATCATTTTGCTTTTACTTAGATTTAGAGATAATTTATTTAGTTTGAACCACTTGTTGACACTTTTGAGTTCCAAGTTAACAATCCGACACAGCTGCTGTAAGTCGTCTCCTGATGCAAAAATATTTGTATCGTCAGCAAACAAGATAAATTTAAGTATTTCAGACGTTTTACAAATGTCGTTAATATACATATTAAACAATTTTGGGCCCAGAATGGAACCTTGAGGTAAACCACAGACAATTTGTCGACAACTCGACTGATAATCACCGATTTTCACACATTGTTTTCTATTTTTTAAGTAACTGGTAACCCACTGTAGAGCTACCCCCCTAATTCCATAAAGTTCTAGTTTATTAATTAATATATCATAGTTTATTGTATCAAACGCTTTACTCAGGTCAATAAATAACCCTATTGCACATTTCTTGTTATCTACAGCATTAGTTATTTCTTCAGTTATATCAAAGAGCGCGTGTGAGGTTGAGTGATTGTTCCTAAAACCAAACTGATTGTCCGAGAGTAAATTACACTTTTCAATAAAGCTGTCGAGTCTAGAGTTAAAAACCTTTTCTAAGATTTTAGAGAATTGCGGTAAAAGGGAAACAGGCCTATAGTTTGTAAAGAGATGTTTATCTCCTGCTTTGAACAGAGGAATCACTTTTGCTACTTTCATACTATCAGGAAATTGTCCAGTTTGCAACGATAAGTTACAGATGTATGTTAACGGCTTAGAGATACTTTCAATAACAGTTTTTAAAGTTTTCATGTCCATGTCATGGTAATCGGTCGAAGTTTTATTTGTACACCCTTTAACAATTTCCAGTATCTCCTTTTCCTCCACAGGATTGAGGAACAGGGACATAGGATTTGCTTCTATCAGATCACAATTATAGTTCTCAACGTTTACAATTTTTGCAGCAAGGTTCGGTCCAACATCTACAAAGAATTTATTAAATGTTTCGACTACTTCATTCATATTATTTAAAGTGTTATCCTCATCTTTGAAATATTTTGGATAATTAATCGTTCTTGGTTTATTTCTAATTATACTATTTAAGATGTTCCATAAACCTTTAATATTATTCTTATTAGTATCCAACAACTTATTATAATAATCCTGTTTACATTTTCTAATGATACCTGTCAGTTTATTTTTATATTTCTTATATTTATCCTCAGCTTCTTTTGTTCGGTTACTTATAAAGTTTTTGTAAAGATTTTTTTTTTTCTTGCAAGCATTTAGTAAACCTTTAGACATCCATGGTGTTTCTTTACACGTTCTGTTTTTACTGTATTTCTTCATTGGGCAGTTTTTGTCGTATACCTTTTGAAATACTCGCGTAAACTCATCATAAGCCATATTCGTGTCATTCTCTCTGTACACAATACTCCAGTCTTGAGCTAAAAGCTCCTTTTTAAATGCATCAATAGTTTTCTCTGTTTTTACCCTTCTAAACCAATACTTGTTTTCCTCTTCATCTTTTACATATCCATTTTTATACATAACGAAAACTGGAAGGTGATCACTAATATCATTTATAATTAACCCGCTGACTGTGTCACTTTCTATTTCATTTGAGAAAATGTTATCAATCAAGGTTGCACTATGAGTTGTTATTCTACTTGGTTTAGTGATTAGAGGAAACAGACCTATACTGAATAAAGTATTTATAAATTCGTCCGTCTTTTTATGTTTATATGGGTTTAACAGATCGATGTTGAGGTCTCCCCCCACAAACATGACTTTATGATTTAATCCTGAAAAGTGCTCCTCCATCCAGTTAGAAAAAACATCTACATCAGAGCCAGGTGTTCTATAAATACAACTCACAATAATATTTTTCTTTTTTTGCCTTGTAATTTCAACAGTAAGGCATTCAAGTGTATCATCCACCACCATTGTCTTATTTTCCATTACTTTGTAACTATAGTTGGAGTCTATAAACATAGCTACGCCCCCTCCATGCTTGTTCTTTCTGTTCATACTTATAAATTCATAACCATCAATAGAAAACTCAAATTCTCTGTCATTATTGATCCATGTTTCTGTGATTAGAATGACACTGAATGGTGTGGAAAACTGTTTTAAGAAGCTTTTGATGTGGTCAAAGTTTGCATAGAGGCTTCGACTATTGAAGTGGTTTACAGTGAATGCCTTAATGTTCTTAAGTTTACTATTGTACAGATCCTCTGTGTAGTATTGACAGTCATTGGTAGCTCTAGTAAAAAAGTTATTTTCCGGGTCGATGTCGATCTCAGTGTTCTGTAGGTCGTATTGAGAGAATGTAAAATCCTGGGAGTTTGCTTCAGCAATTCTCCTTATTGAAAAGTCCAAGTCGGTGCTTCCTATAGAACTATATGTATTACTGGACATGTGAAATTATGTGCTTTTACATACCAAAGTCCATACGCTTTTCCCGGTGTTTATACTGGATGTGGTGTACTGCTGCGTGGACGTATAATGAGTTTGTCATATCTCAAGAAGGCGATCTCCCCCCTTTCTCGTGCAGCTCTCAGCTCCGGCATCAGTTCTTTGCGTTTTCTTTTTATTGATTCGGTGTAGTCCTCGTTTATGAAGATTTTTGTTCCTTTAAGTCGTTTGGCGCGCTGCAAGATTTCCTCGCGATCCTTCCACCTCAGTAGTCTGGCGATGATGGGTCTCGGCCAGTCTCTCCCTCCGCCGGGTTTCCCTACGCGGTGAGCCCTCTCCACCTCCACCGCGTGATTTAGCTGTAGCTTCTCCTTCAGTATCTCCTTAACTTTTACCTCGGCGTCGGCCCAGGTCTCCCCGGGCGACTCCAACACTCCCTCAAATACCAGGTTGTTTCTGCGGCTCTGTCCCTCCAGATACTCCAGTTTGTCCGTGATGATGTGTAAATTGTCACATACTTTGTAAAAGTCCGTTTGTAAAGTGTTTGTGCGCTCCGTGAGTTTCAGATTATGTTCTTTTAAAGATGTATTCCATCTTTTGGACTCATTATATTATACAACCCAAGTTTCTAATGATACAACCCACGAAGCTCGCCACTTGAGGACGCCACAGACGGTTAAGAAAAATATTTAACTTTAGACTTTAGTTTTTCGCAAACAACGCAGATTTGGCCTTTTTTAGCAGCTATTTTATTAATCGTACATCAGCTTTACTCTTTATGTTTTTGGATTGTTGCTTCAACCTAAGAAACGCCATAACACACAGGTAAGAACTCCGTCGTTGTTTTGCAAATTAGTAGCAGCGTACGCGCGTGCAATTGAGGAACGATTGTGATTTTACACAAAAAAAACATAAAATACAGTCAAACCAAACCCCTACAGTATTGAAGACGCTGCATATAATTGTTTAGAAGGTTATAGTGTGCGTTATTTGTTTTCTCTTTAACTTCCTTCTGCTCTTTTCATGTTTGGGGGTCGTATTGTACAAATTATTAAATATTATCTCGATATCCATTTTTGCATATCGTCCAGACAACAATTTCGATATTATCGTCAAAACTATATATCTCCCACCTCTATATGCAAGGATTACTGGACAGTCCCAAAATATGTGTGTATGGTCACCTATTTTACAACATTGTCTCCAGCATAAAGCTGTAGAAGGATCTTTCACAAAATTTGAAATAACCAGAGGAGTATGAAAATAACGCATTTTAAGTTTCCAGTCGAATTCCTTCCACTGTTGACTATTAATTCCCTTATGGCACCTATCACAGAGTTTGTCCCATAACTCATCTTCTATTACCATATTAGCTTCTAGTTCCCACTTTTCCTTAATATTGTAGGTATTTTCAACACTTTCTGTTGACAATCTTTTATAAAGATGAGAAACATGTTTACCAACGGTAAGGTGTTTTTCAGAAATTGTGATATAATATTGTTCTATGCCATTTGGGATTTTGCCAATTCTTTATTTTTCCTTATGGTTTGTAATGTAGTGCCTAATTTGCAAATATCTATAAAAATCACTTGAGGGAAGATCAAATTGTTCCTGAAGTTGTGTGAAAGATTTTAAATTGGTTTCTTCAAAGAGTTGGTTAAAAATAATGAGGCCTTTGCCCATCTCCTAAAACCATGGTCACACATTGAAGGTGGAAAATCTACATTACCCACAATGGGCATAGTTCGAGAAATTGTTCCAACATCCTTAAGCATTTTCTTTACTTCTGCCCACACCTTTATTGTATGTTTTATCCATTCATTTTCAATCTTCATTTTATTGACATGTTTTAGATCCATAAAGGGTAGAGCAGATAGTTGGGCGTCCTTAACTTCCCCCTGTTCTATTTGAGTCCACTTTGCTTCCCCGTCTCCACCGATCCAGGTCACAATTGCTGCTAGTTGGGCTGCCCAATAATACAATTTTATATTTGGCAAAGCCAAACCTCCTTTATCTTTAGCCAATTGGAGTATTTTAAGTTTAATCCTGGGTCTTTTATGTTGCCATATAAATTGGGAAATTAATTTGTTTAACATAATAAAAGTGGAAATTGGAACTCTTATGGGCAACGACTGGAATAAAAACAGGAGACGTGGGAGCAGATTCATCCTTACGGTTTCAACTCTGCCAAGCAAAGACAAAGGAAGAACTTCCCAGCGGGCTAGATCACTCTTTATTTTTTTAATTAGTTTATTATAATTTGCGTCAAAAGGTTTTGTTGTTTCGGGTGTTATAATAATTCCCAGGTACCTAAATCCTTGTTTAGACCAGTGAAATGACACCATCTCGTTTAGTTGTTTAGGCCATGTTCCTGATGTCATCATTGCCTCTGATTTATTTTGATTAATTTTGTATCCGGATATGTCTCCATAGTATTTTAGGCATTGCATTAGTCGAGGTATTGAATTAAGGGGATGTTTTATAAAGAGCAGGATATCGTCAGCAAAGAGGGAAATCTTATGAACTCTCCCTCCACCATCCTCAACCCCCTCGATCTGAACATCCTGCCGTATTGCCTCCGCTAGAGGCTCGATACTGAGAGCATGGGCGAGAGAGAATCACCTTGTCTTACTCCTCTCTCTATGTCAAAAAAGTCGGAACAATGTCCATTAACTCTAATTCTTGATTTGGGGTTCTTGTACAAAAGCCGGAACCAACTATTACATTTTTCACTAAAGCCCATCTCATTTAGTGTTCATTCTAAAAATTGCCAATCTACCCTATCAAATGCTTTCTCAGCATCTAAGCTGAGAAGCATTGACGTTTGAGTACCCTTTGCCATGAGTGACTGCAGGTTTAATGTTCTCCTTAAATTATTTGTCCCATGACGATCTGAAATGAACCCCGTCTGATCCGAGTTTACCAATTTCTTAATGTATTTTTGTACTCTAGTTGCTAAAATAGATGTTAATATTTTATAATCCACACACAGGAGACTAATAGGACGATAACTAGAACATTGCAATGAATCTTTTCCTTCCTTATGCAGGACTGTGATGATGGCCTCAGACCATGACTCTGGAGGGTTCCCTGAATTTAACACATAATCATTAAGCCTCTTCTAAAGAAGAGCAGCCTTGATCCCAAGATACTGAACAACTACCGGCCCATATCAAACCTACCATTCTTAGGAAAAGTCCTAGAGAAAGTAATCTATCAACAGCTCACTTACTTTCTCCTATCTAACAATGTGTTTGATACTTTCCAGTCAGGATTTAGGCCCCACCACAGCACTGAGACAGCTCTGATCAAGGTGACAAATGATATCCATATGAACACCAACGCAGGTAAGGTCTCAGTTTTAGTTCTGCTGGACCTGAGCGCTGCCTTTGACACAGTGGACCATGGGATCTTACTTCACAGGTTAGAAAACTGGGTGGAAATCTCTGGTACTGCGCTAAACTGGTTCAAGTCCTATCTGGAGGATAGGACGTACTTTGTCGAAATTGGCAACTGTGTCTCAGACAAAATTTCCATGACCTGTGGAGTCCCCCAGGGGTCAATCTTGAGACCCCACTTATTCAACTTGTACATGCTTCCATTGGGTCAGCTAATAAACAGCAACAATGTGTCGTACCACAACTACGCAGATGACACTCAGATCTATGTGTCACTGACGGCAGGTGAACATGGGCCTGTAGATACTCTCTGTCATTGCATCGAACAGATCAGTTTGTGGATGCAAAACAACTTTCTCCAACTAAACTCAGGCAAAACTGAGATCATTGTTTTTGGCCCACAGACACAAAGACAAAGTGTTATCCGTCACCTTGAGTCTCTCTCTCTTTAAAGCAATAACATCATCAGCTTTTTACCATCTGAAAAACATTGCTAAGATCAGAGGAATAGTGTCAAAACCAGACTTATAGACACTCATCCATGCATTTGTCTCCAGCAGGTTAGACGACTGTAATGGCTGCTCACTGGCCTTTCTAAACAAGCTGTTAGAGCTGCAGAACATCCAGAACGCTGCTGCTCGAGTCCTGACAAGAACCAGGAAATACAACCATATTAGTCCAGTGCTCCGGTCCCTGCACTGGCTTCCTGTCAGTCAGAGAATAGAATTTAAAACAGCTCTGCTTGTGTACAAGTCGTTTCATGGTGTAACCCAGGTTAAAATCTGCGTTAATAGTGTGTATATTAGACCTGCCGCTCCTGTCCTTTAAATTGCCTGTGTGTGCCCAGTGACCTTATGTAACCCCAGTCACGTGACCACGTTTAAGCCAATCACGCGTTTAAGCCAATCACGCGTTTAAGCCAATCACGCAGTGAGCCAATCACATTTAACCCGGCGTCTTCCTCATCAGAGGTGTGGGAAAGTCAAGGGGGGGATACGCCCCTTTTCACCCAATTTCAGTTTGTGCTAGTGGCAGGCCGTGGTATTGCAGCCCTGCGGCTCAAAAAGCCCTTTTTGTCATAGACACTCATGTAAAAGGAGGAGCCTGTAAAATGGTCCACAGGGCATCTGGAGTTTCAGACTAAGGCTAATATATTTCTTAAAAATTACTATTTTTAAGACATATACTTTTTTTCAGGCAGTTGTCCATATGCATCTTTGTGTGTTCGTGTTTTTTTTATTTTTTCAGAAAAATGTTTCATTTAAAACTTTTTTAAATTTTTTTTATTTGCAATAATTGATAGGAGGGGCGGCGCCCCACCACCCATAATGGACCGGCCGCCACTGCTAAAACAGATTTATCATAGCGCTGTTGAAACCATTCATTTTGCTGATGATAGTATTAAGGTGCAGTTAGCATGACATTAGCACGTAGCTTAATGTCATCTTTTCTTTAATGTGTGCTTATAACCCCCCTCCTACAGAACACTCCCACCCTATTGCACCTTAAAAAGAAAAGAAATATTTATAGACAAGTACCAATAAAAATGCCACCAGAGGGGAAAGCGTGCGGGGGCCCTTGTTCGCCTTTGCAGGTGCGGGGTAGGCACGCCCTTACCTGACGTATTCCTCTCGAACGTCCACTCACTTCCCAACAAGATGGACGCGCTAGCCCTGCCGATGAGAAGGAACAAGGACTGTTCCTCGTCCTGCGTCCTATGTTTTACGGAGACATGGCTGAGGGCAAAGGTCCCGGACACCTGGAGGGCTTTCAGCTTCTCCGCGCGGATCGGGACCCGAGGCTCTCCGGGAAAACAGAAGGCGGTGGAGTTTGTTTCTACACCAACAGCAGCTGGTGTTCTGATGTGACTGTGATCTCCCAACACTGCTCTCCTGCTCTGGAATATCTCATCATTAACTGTAAGCCTTTTTATTCACCGCGGGAAATAGTTTCATTGATTCTGGCGGCTGCTTATCTACCGCCGGGCACGGACATACTCGGAGCTCAGCGCACGCTCGCGGAGCAGATTCTGCATGTGGAGCGGACTTTCCCGGACTCTCCTGTTATCGTGCTTGGTGACTTTAACAAGTTCCCGTTTTCAGTTCTATACAGTTCTATACATTTTTTCACCTCGGCTTCAACTTCAACACGTCCCTTTTCAGTACAGGTAAAAGAATGCACTGTTTCCTGAGCAAAGGAATATCAGCAAGAATTAGGACTTCAGATACTGAGGCCCAGACTAAACAAATTGCATCAACCAGCAGTAATATCAAATAGAACAATGAAAATAGCCAGATAGTATATTTTAAAGTGTATTTCCTCTTTATATTGATATCCTTATAAACATAATCATGTAAAATACATGATTATGGACATGGCATTATTTGAGCTTCAAACACACTCTGTCCCTTTGTCTGATACTTATATTCTGACCCTTCATAGCAAACATATGGTGGCTATAGGCAGATGAACTCTTCTTACAACAAATGTGTAACTTTTACAATTCATATTCAAATGTAGATTTTTCACAGATACATTTGTATTTATAAGAACAGCCTTCGTCATTCCAGTTTCGAGACCCTGTGCCAAAGTTTAGTTCACCACAATCTTCAGCTCCTTTATTGTTGTTTGGCTCCCCATGATACCAAAAGCTGAAATGAAAACAGTTATTGGCACCATGATAAGCGGTGTATTTTCAATCATTGTGTGAACCTTGTGGTAAGCAGTGATCCATCCACTCATTTCCATATCCCCTCATGTTCTTGATCCCTCAGTCCGATCCATCTGCGGCCTTTGAATGCCAAACGTGCAAAATCCTAAGAAGATAATACACGAGTAGTTTACCATGATGTAATATTGATTTATTGTAGCCCATGTCTCCAGACCTGCTCCTGTTCGTTTTCAATAATGATCAGGTCTGCTCCTTTGCTCTGACAGTACAGCCTGCTCTCCGCCCAGCTCTGCTCGGTGTCGGAGCCCAGATACAAACTCCCTCCGAAATAGACCCAACTTTCAGACGTGCACTTATCTGAAAATAAACATGCAAATAGATTTTTACAAACATGTTTATTACCCAATTTCTCACATTCTTGAAGGTTCTTCTACAATTTCCGACCCAAAGTTACTATAGTCCATGGTCCAAAACACAAACAAATATTTTAAAATGTTTGAATGCCACATTTTTTCTCAGAAAGAAGTGTGAAAGAGTCAGTGCATGACCTGCAAGTTTACATGAGTTTACACAGAGATAACTGAGCTTCCAAGTCCTTCCAGGTCCGTGTGAATGCTGAGGATGATGAGTTCATGGTAGATTGACTGTACTGTATTTACCATGTGGGCAGACTCAGTACTCACCGATGGTCTGCAGTGTTTGCTTCAGTCGGTCTCGTTCTTCAGTGAGCTCATGGTTCCTCGCTTCAAGGACTGGACAATGAAAATGTTTTGTTGGTTAGCCAACATGAATGAATGACTCTATGAATGTGTAGAGCTATGAGAAAGAATCAATGAAAACATACGGCTCACTGCTGTTACATTGCATGAAGGGGATCGATCTGTAAATGTGAAAAATACAATCATTATGTAGTTTATGTAGTTTATTTGTGTATTTGAGCAGTATACATTCTGCTCAAAAGGAGTGGGCTGAAACAAGAAGCTTACGAGCGCCCACCCCCAAATTCAGTGCAATAAAAAAGTACATTTCACACGGGACCAAAGGAACTAAACAACAAAAAGACCTCATCCAAAGAGAATGTGATACATTTTGATGGGGAATCATAGATTCATTCGGCCTTCACATAATCCTTTTATCATATCGTACTGTTAGAATGAGACACGGCGGCCTCGACCTTCTACATGACGTGTGGCCTAGTCTACGTGGCGCACGGTCTGTGAGTAGATGGTCATCGCCTACGTGGCACTTACACTATTTAACGCTCTTCATGTGGATAGATAACCAGACTCTGAATGGTCCATGCCCTAACCAATGTATTGACTGTTCAGCTGTCTCCAGGCCTGTATTATTATGTGTGTGTTAATAAAACTTCTCTCTACTTAAGACATCCAGACTCGGTTCCATCCTTCCACTCGTGTCTCTCCGGGCCCCTCCAGTAATCCTCTAACACATTTCAGCAGCTTTTGCTTGTATTTATATTTCAACAGGTTGATGTTTGGACATCGTTTCAACTCCATCTCCAGTTTATTCCACAATTGGTCACCATTAACTGTTGGACTAAAACTTTTCAAAGTTGTGCTATGTTTCTGAATCCTAAAGTTTAATTCATCACGTAATTTATAACGACCGGTACGTTCTTGGAACCTTCTTTGTATTTGGTTTGGTAACAATTTATACCTTGCTTTGAATAACATTTGTACAGTTTGGAACTCAACAATGTCACAAAACTTCATGATCTTTGATTTTAGAAATAATGAGTTTGTGTGATCCAAAAACCCAGCTTTATGAATTACTCGGATAGCTCTTTTTTGCAACAATACTATTGGTTTAACTGTGTTTGTATAAGTACTACCCCAAACCACAGTGCAGTAATTTAGATAGGGCAAAATCAGAGAACAGTGTAAGGTATGTAGAGCTTTGATGTTTAAAATGTGCTTTGCTTTTGCTATTACTGAAATGCTTCTAGAAAGTTTCGTAGATATATATTTAATGTGAGATTTCCAAGTAATTCTGTCATCAATAATCACACAGGAATTTGATTTCATGCACTCGCTCAATAACAACACCCTCTATCTGAATTGCTTCCTGAGCATTGGAATTACGATTGCCAAATATCATCATTTTGCTTTTACTCAGATTTAGAGATAATTTATTTTGTTGGAACTTTTGTTTGAACCACTTATTGACTCTCCTGAGTTCCAAGTTAACAATCCAACACAGTTGCTGTAAGTCGTCTCCTGATGCAAAAATATTTGTATCGTCAGCAAACAAGATAAATGTAAGTACTTGAGACGTTTTACAAATGTTATTAATATACATATTAAACAATTTTGGGCCCAGAATGGAACCTTGAGGCAAACCACACACAATTTCTTGACAACTCGTCTGATAATCACCTATTTTCACACATTGTTTTCTATTTTTTAAATAACTGGTAACCCACTGTTGAGCTGCCCCCCTAATTCCATAATGTTCTAGTTTATTAATTAATATATCATAGTTTATTGTATCAAACGCTTTACTTAGGTCAATAAATAACCCTATTGCATATTTCTTGTTATATACAGCATTAGTTATTTCTTCAGTTATATCAAAGAGCGCGTGTGAGGTTGAGTGAATATTCCTAAAACCAAACTGATTATCAGAGTAATTTATTACTTTCGATAAAGCCGTCAAGTCTAGAATTGAAAACCTTTTCTAAGATTTTAGAGAATTGCGGTAAAAGGGAAACAGGCCTGTAGTTTGTAAAGAGATGTTTATCTCCTGCCTTGAACAGAGGAATCACTTTTGCTACTTTCATACTATCAGAAAATTGTCCAGTTTGCAACGATAAGTTACAGATGTAAGTTAACGGCTTAGAGATATTTTGAATGACAGTTTTCAAAGTTTTCATATCTATGTCATAATAATCTGTCGAGGTTTTATTTTTACACCCTTTAACAATGTCCAGTATCTCCACAGGTTTGAGGAACAAGGACATAGGATTTTTGTCTATCAGTTCACAATTATAGTTCTCAACATTTGCAATTTTTGCAGCAAGGTACGGTCCAACATCTACGAAAAATTCATTAAATGTTTCGACTATTTCATTCATATTATTTAAAGTGTTATCTTCACCTTTGAAATATTTTGGATAATTCATCGTTCTTGGTTTATTTTTAATTAAACTATTTAAGATGTTCCATAAACCTTTAATTTTATTCTTATTGCTATCTAACAACTTATTATAATAATCCTGTTTACATTTTCTAATGATACCTGTTAATTTTTATATTTCTTATATTTATCCTCAGCTTCTTTTGTTCGGTTATTTATAAAGTTTTTGTAAAGATTTTTTTTTTATTGCAAGCATTTAGCAATCCATTAGACAGCCATGTTTTTTCTTTACACTTTCTGTTTTTAGAGTATTTCTTCATTGGGCAGTTTTTGTCATATACCTTTTTAAATACTCGCGTAAACTCATCATATGCATTAGTGTCATTCTCTCTGTGTGCAATACTCCAGTCTTGAGCTAAAAGCTCCTTTTTAAATGCATCAATAGTTTTCTCTGTTTTTACCCTTCTAAACCAATACGTGTTTTCCTCTTCATCTTTTGGATATTTATCCATTTTTGTACAGTACAAAAACTGGAAGGTGATCACTAATATCATTTATCATTAATCCGCTGACTGTGTCACTTTCTATTTCGTTTGAGAAAATGTTATCAATCAAGGTTGCACTATGGGTTGTAATTCTAGTCGGTTTAGTTATTAGAGGAAACAGACCTATACTAAATAAAGTATTTATAAATTCGTCCATCTTTTTATGTTTATATTGGTTTAAAAGATCGATGTTAAGGTTCAAATCATAAAGTCATGTTTGTGCCCCCTTTGAACCCTAAAAGTGCTCCTCCATCCAATTAGAAAAAAACATCTATATCAGAGCCAGGTGTTCTATAAATACAACTTACAATAATATTTTTTTTTGCCTTGTAATTTCTACAGAAGGCATTCAAGTGTATCATCCACCACCATAGTCTTATTTTCAAACATACAGTGCCTTGCGAAAGTATTCGGCCCCTTGAACTTTTGCCACATTTCAGGCTTCAAACATAAAGATGGTAAATGGTCTCAACTTATATAGCGCTTTTCCACCTACATTAGGCACTCAAAGCGCTTTACAGCAAGGAACCTCTCACCCATTCATACACCAATGTACGACACTGGAGGCAAGGTGGGTGAAGTGTCTTGCCCAAGGACACAACTACAGCATGCACCTTCAGGAGGCGGGATTCGAACTCCCGACCTTCCGATCATGAGACGACCCGCTCTACCATCTGCGCCACTGTCGCCCAAGATATAAAACTGTAATTTTTTGTGAAGAACCAACAACAAGTGGGACACAATCATGAAGTGAAACGAAATTTATTGGATATTTCAAATATTTTTAACAAATAAACAACTGAAAAATTGGGCGTGCAAAATTATTCAGCACCCTTTACTTTATAAATGAAGATCAGGGACATATTACTTAAAAAATCTCTCAAAACTGGACTCATTTCAGACAGGCAACTATTCACATCAGCTAGAAACAAAGTCATTCAAGTAATGCGCAAAGCTAAAGCAAATTTCTACTTGTCAGTTATTGAGTCTGCCAATGGTAATGGCAAAAAGGTCTGGGAAACCATAAATAAAATAACTGGCAGAGGGGTCAACAAAGACAGTGAAGTAGAACTACAAATTGAAAGTCCGTTGGTGAAAGATCCAGCCACTGTGGCAATGGAATTTAATAACTTTTTTAAAGGCTCTGTCTCTGAAATTTCGCAACTTTTTACATTACACGAAAATGTCACCTATCCGGTGAATGAGTCCTTACCTATTTTCACAATTGCAGAAATTAATGAGACTGAAGTAGCATCAATTATAAAAGGCTTGAAGAACTCTAAAGCAAAGGACGTGTATGGGATAGATGCCAATTTTATAAAGGCTCATAAAGATATTTTAGTATGTCCAATCACTGATATGATAAATATGTCAATTAGACATTCTATTGTACCAACAGCTTGGAAAGTTGCCACAATTACGCCAATCTTTAAGTCAGGAAATAAGAATAATGTAAAAAATTAGTCATACTTGTCAACTCGAACTCATTGTGTGACAGTCAATGGTATCAAATCTACTTTTCTAAACTGTCAAGTTGGAGTTCCACAGGGTTCCATACTTGGACCCATACTGTTCTCATTATATATTAATGACTTACCAAATATTTGTCCACATTTCCATACCCAGCTTTATGCAGATGATGCAGTAATTTTTACCAATGCAAAATCTGATGTCGAAGTCTCCGAAAAATTGACTTCAGCAATGTGTTGCATTGATGAGTAGCTCAGTAAATCTTGTCTTTTACTGAATTCAAAGAAAACTGTGTGTATGTTATTCTCCAAACGCCCAACAGCAAGAACAAGCTCAAATGTATTTATAAAAGGAGAGGAGCTACAGATTGTGGACAAATTTAAATATCTTGGTGTTATCATAGACTCAACGTTATCTTTTAAAAATCATGTTAAATATATGTGTAAAATTGTAAATTTTAATCTTCGTAATTTTAGACAAATCCGAACATCACTGCCAGAAAATGCAGCTAAAACGTTTCTTTGTATGATCTTTTCACATATTGAATATTGCATTACTAACTGGTCACTGACAAGTCTGACTACTTTAAAACCAATTGAGTCTCTATATAAAAAAGCTTTAAAAATATTTGATAAAAAACCATATTCATTTCATCATTGCATAATACTTGAAAAATATAATATTCTAAATTTTGAAAATTTTGGAACATTTAAAATGGCTTGTTCAATTTATAAGATTCTGCATGGACTCTCTCCGCCATCCTTGAATGAATTCATTAAGTTCATATCCAGTAAAAGTGGTAGAGTGACCAGAGCCGCCGCCAGAGGCGACTGTGTGGTTCCTTATAGACACACAGCATTTAGTCGACAGGTGCTATCAGTGAAAGGGACCATGGTATGGAACAGCATCCCAGCAGACATTAGAGACTGTACCACTTTCATAGTATTTAAAACTAAACTTAAAGGTTGGCTGAAGGGGAAACAGACATGTGACCACTGACTATTATCTTTGTTTTATGTCTAAAGTTTAATTGTGTGATGATCTTATGTCTTTAATGTTGTATACTGGTCTTTGTATTTTTCTTGATCTGCCAGGGACTACAGATGGAAAGTAGCCATTGGCTAATTCTGGCATATTTACATTTATATGTTCATTAATATGCATTGTCCCTTTAAATAAAAATAAAAAATAAAAAAAAATAAGTGCAGCAAACTCTCTCCAGAAGTTCAGTGAGGATCTCTGAACGATCCAATGTTGACCTAAATGACTAATGATGATAAATAGAATCCACCTGTGTGTAAACAAGTCTCCGTATAAATGCACCTGCTCTGTGATAGTCTCAGAGGTCAGTTTAAAGCGCAGAGAGCATCATGAAGAACAAGGAACACACCAGGCAGGTCCGAGATACTGTTGTGGAGAAGTTTAAAGCCGGATTTGGATACAAAAAGATTTCCCAAGCTTTAAACATCCCAAGGAGCACTGTGCAAGTGATAATATTGAAATGGAAGGAGTATCAGACCACTGCAAATCTACAAAGACCCGGCCGTCCCTCTAAACTTTCAGCTCATACAAGGAGAAAACTGATCAGAGATGCTGCCAAGAGGCCCATGATCACTCTGGATGAACTGCAGAAATGTACAGCTGAGGTGGGAGACTCTGTCCATAGGACAACAATCAGTTGTATACTGCACAACTCTGGCCTTTATGGAAGAGTGGCAAGAAGAAAGCCATTTCTTAAAGATGTCGATAAAAAGTGTTATTTAAAGTTTGACACAAGCCACCTGGGAGACACACCAAACATGTGGAAGAAGGTGCTCTGGTCAGATGAAACCAAACGTTTTGGCGTAAAAGCAACACAGCTCATCACCCTGAACACACCATCCCCACTGTCAAACATGGTGGTGGCAGCATCATGGTTTGGGCCTGCTTTTCTTCAGCAGGGACAGGGAAGATGGTTCAAATTGATGGGAAGATGGATGGAGCCAAATACAGGACCATTCTGGAAGAAAACCTGATGGAGTCTGCAAAAGACCTGAGACTGGGACGGAGATTTGTCTTCCAACAAGACAATGATCCAAAACATAAAGCAAAATCTACAATAGAGTGGTTCACAAATAAACATATCCAGGTGTTAGAATGGCCAAGTCAAAGTCCAGACCTGAATCCAATCGAGAATCTGTGGAAAGAACTGAAAACTGCTGTTCACAAACGCTGTCCATCCAACTTCACTGAGCTCCAGCTGTTTTGCAAGGAGGAATGGGCAAATATTTCAGTCTCTCAATGTGCAAAACTGATAGAGACAAACCCCAAGGACTTACAGCAGTAATCACAGCAAAAGGTGGCGCTACAAAGTATTAACTTAAGGGGGCTGAATAATTTTATACGCCCAATTTTTCAGTTGTTTATTTGTTAAAAATGTTTGAAATATCCAATAAATTCCGTTTCACTTCATGATTGTGTCCCACTTGTTGGTTCTTCACAAAAAATTACAGTTTTATATCTTTATGTTTGAAGCCTGAAATGTGGCAAAAGGTCGAAAAGTTCAAGGGGGCCGAATACTTTCGCAAGGAACTGTAGCTACGCCCCACCATGTTTGTTTCTTCTGTTCATACTTATAAATGCATAACCATCAATCTCTGTCATTATTAATCCATGTTTCTGTGATAAAAATTACACTGAATGGTTTAGAAAACTGTTTTAAGAAGCTTTTGATGTAGTCAAAGTTTGCATAGAGGCTTCTACTGTTGAAGTGGATTACAGTAAATGCCTTAACGTTCTTAAGTTTACTATTGCAAAGATCCTCTGTATAATATTGACAGTCATCTCTAGTAAAGAAGTTATTTTCAGGGTCGATGTCGATCTCAGTGTTCTGTAGGTCGTATTGAGAGAATGTAAAATCCTGGGAGTTTGCTTCAGCAATTCTCCTTAATGAAAAATCCAAGTCGATGCTTCCTATAGAACTATATGTATTACAGAACATGTGAAATTATGTGCTTTTACCTACCAAAATCCATACGTTTTTCCCGGTATGGATTTAAATGTATTATTTATTATAATAATCATAATTGAGCCGCCATGGGAGACTGAGTTTACTTGGTTTAGGTTTCTTCACAAAGTACTTTGGTCTCTTTGAGCCCTTTACTGCTTTCAAAATAAGGAATAAAAAAAGAAAACATTATGTTGTTTGTTTGCTTAAAAAACTTACATAAGTGGAGGCCAGTCAAAAGTGAAGCTACGATCATACACAGCAGACCGAAGCATAACAAGACCAGAGGAATATATTTACCTTCAAACACAAAAAAGGTATTATTTTATAATTATTGATTGACTGCGGAACTTTCCGCAGTCAATAATTGGTTTTCATGTTCTTTATTATTGATTGACTGCGGAACTTTCCGCAGTCAATAATTGGTTTTCATGTTCTTTATTATTGATTGACTGCGGAATTTTCCGCAGTCAATAATTGGTTTTCATGTTCTTTATTGATTGACTGCGGAACTTTCCGCAGTCAATAATTGGTTTTCATGTTCTTTATTATTATTATAGTATTTTTTTCCTGATTTTCTGCAGTTTTCACAGCTTTCACAGTTTCAGCGATTTCCACAAGTTATACATCAAACGTTCCGCATGTTTGCAGGAATCCTGCTATTACTTTTGGGAATTCAGCGATTTCCGGTTTTTCCGCAATCAGCCGATATTCAACCGATTTTTCCCATTGACTTATAATGGGGCTTCCGCAAATTCATGGTTTTCAGCGATTTTTTCAACTTTTTCTGCAATTTCTGCAGTTTGTACATGTTCAGCTTCCACAACTTGTGAGTTTTCAGAAAAAATTTGAGTTCTGCGGTTTTCCAGTTTTTTTCTACGGGCTTGGGAATTCTGCCATTAATTTGCATTGAGAATTCTTCCATGCATTTTAATAGGACTTCAGGTCTTTCAGACATTTCAGCAGTTTCAAGGATTCAACAGTTTCAAGGTTTCAACAGTTTCAAGGTTTCAACAGTTTCAAGGTTTCAACAGTTTCAAGGATTCAACAGTTTCAAGGACTTCAACAGTTTCAAGGACTTCAACAGTTTCAAGGATTCAACAGTTTCAAGGATTCAACAGTTTCAAGGATTCAACAGTTTCAAGGACTTCAACAGTTTCAAGGACTTCAACAGTTTCAAGGTTTCAACAGTTTCAAGGATTCAACAGTTTCAAGGTTTCAACAGTTTCAAGGACTTCAACAGTTTCAAGGATTCAACAGTTTCAAGGACTTCAACAGTTTCAAGGTTTCAACAGTTTCAAGGACTTCAGCGGTTTCAAGGACTTCAGCAGTTTCAAGGACTTCAACAGTTTCAGGGATTCAACAGTTTCAAGGACTTCAACAGTTTCAAGGATTCAACAGTTTCAAGGATTCAACAGTTTCAAGGATTCAACAGTTTCAAGGACTTCAACAGTTTCAAGGACTTCAACAGTTTCAAGGATTTCAACAGTTTCAAGGACTTCAACAGTTTCAAGGATTCAACAGTTTCAAGGATTCAACAGTTTCAAGGTTTCAACAGTTTCAAGGATTCAACAGTTTCAAGGACTTCAACTGTTTCAAGGACTTCAACTGTTTCAAGGACTTCAACTGTTTCAAGGACTTCAACAGTTTCAAGGATTCAACAGTTTCAAGGACTTCAACAGTTTCAAGGATTCAACAGTTTCAAGGATTCAACAGTATCAAGGATTCAACAGTTTCAAGGACTTCAACAGTTTCAAGGACTTCAACAGTTTCAAGGATTCAACAGTTTCAAGGATTCAACAGTTTCAAGGTTTTCAGGAGTTTCATGGACTTCAGCAGTTTTAAGGACAGTCAATCTCCATGGCGTGAGCCATGGAGATTGACCTTCAGCAGTTTCAAGGACTTATACAGTTTCAAGGTTTCAACAGTTTCAAGTTTTCCAGGAGTTTCAAGGTTTCCAGGAGTTTCAAGGACTTCAGTGCAATAATGCAACCTAATAGGGTTTTTTCCATGTAAACCAGTATAAACCAGTATAATGGAACCTAATAGGGGTTTTTCCATGTAAACCAGTATAAACCAGTATAATGCAACCTAATAGGGTTTTTTACATGTAAACCAGTATGATGGAACCTAATAGGGTTTTTTACATGTAAACCAGTATAAACCAGTATAATGGAACCTAATAGGGTTTTTTCCATGTAAACCAGTATAATGGAACCTAATAGGGTTTTTTCCATGTAAACCAGTATAAACCAGTATAATGGAACCTAATAGGGTTTTTTCCATGTAAACCAGTATAAACCAGTATAATGTAACCTAATAGGGTTTTTTTTCATGTAAACCAGTATAAACCAGTATAATGCAACCTAATAGGGTTTTTTACATGTAAACCAGTATAAACCAGTATAATGGAACCTAATAGGGTTTTTTCCATGTAAACCAGTATAAACCAGTATAATGCAACCTAATAGGGGTTTTTACATGTAAACCAGTATGATGGAACCTAATAGGGTTTTTTACATGTAAACCAGTATAAACCAGTATAATGGAACCTAATAGGGTTTTTTCCATGTAAACCAGTATAAACCAGTATAATGCAACCTAATAGGGTTTTTTTCCATGTAAACCAGTATAAACCAGTATAATGCAACCTAATAGGGTTTTTTACATGTAAACCAGTATAAACCAGTATAATGGAACCTAATAGGGTTTTTTTACATGTAAACCAGTATAAACCAGTATAATGGAACCTAATAGGGTTTTTTCCATGTAAACCAGTATAAACCAGTATAATGGAACCTAATAGGGGTTTTTCCATGTAAACCAGTATAAACCAGTATAATGCAACCTAATAGGGTTTTTTACATGTAAACCAGTATAATGGAACCTAATAGGGTTTTTTACATGTAAACCAGTATAAACCAGTATAATGGAACCTAATAGGGTTTTTTCCATGTAAACCAGTATAAACCAGTATAATGGAACCTAATAGGGTTTTTTCCATGTAAACCAGTATAAACCAGTATAATGGAACCTAATAGGGTTTTTTTCCATGTAAACCAGTATAAACCAGTATAATGCAACCTAATAGGGTTTTTTACATGTAAAATGGAACCTAATAGGGTTTTTTCCATGTAAACCAGTATAAACCAGTATAATGGAACTTAATAGGGTTTTTTCCATGTAAACCAGTATAAACCAGTATAATGCAACCTAATAGGGTTTTTTTACATGTAAACCAGTATAATGGAACCTAATAGGGTTTTTTACATGTAAACCAGTATAAACCAGTATAATGGAACCTAATAGGGTTTTTTCCATGTAAACCAGTATAAACCAGTATAATGGAACCTAATAGGGTTTTTTACATGTAAACCAGTATAAACCAGTATAATGCAACCTAATAGGGGTTTTTACATGTAAACCAGTATAATGCAACTTAATAGGGATTTTTACATGTAAACCAGTATAAACCAGTATAATGCAACTTAATAGGGATGTTTACATGTAAACCAGTATAAACCAGTATAATGCAACTTAATAGGGATTTTTACATGTAAACCAGTATAATGCAACTTCATAGAGATTTTTACATGTAAACCAGTATAAACCAGTATAATGGAACCTAATAGGGTTTTTTACATGTAAACCAGTATAAACCAGTATAATGGAACCTAATAGGGGTTTTTACATGTAAACCAGTATAATGGAACCTAATAGGGTTTTTTCCATGTAAACCAGTATAAACCAGTATAATGGAACCTAATAGGGTTTTTTCCATGTAAACCAGTATAAACCAGTATAATGCAACCTAATAGGGGTTTTTACATGTAAACCAGTATAATGGAACCTAATAACGTTTTTTCCATGTAAACCAGTAGAAACCAGTATAATGGAACCTAATAGGGTTTTTTCCATGTAAACCAGTATAAACCAGTATAATGCAACCTAATAGGGGTTTTTACATGTAAACCAGTATAATGGAACCTAATAGGGTTTTTTACATGTAAACCAGTATAAACCAGTATAATGGAACCTAATAGGGTTTTTTACATGTAAACCAGTATAAACCAGTATAATGCAACCTAATAGGGGTTTTTACATGTAAACCAGTATAATGGAACCTAATAACGTTTTTTACATGTAAACCAGTATAAACCAGTATAATGCAACCTAATAGGGGTTTTTACATGTAAACCAGTATGATGGAACCTAATAGGGTTTTTTACATGTAAACCAGTATAATGCAACCTAATAGGGTTTTTTACATGTAAACCAGTATAATGCAACTTAATAGGGTTTTTTACATGTAAACCAGTATAATGCAACTTAATAGGGTTTTTTACATGTAAACCAGTATAATGCAACTTAATAGTGGTTTTTACATGTAAACCAGTATAATGCAACTTAATAGGGATTTTTACATGTAAACCAGTATAATGCAACTTAATAGGGATTTTTCCATGTAAACCAGTATAATGCAACTTAATAGGGTTTTTTACATGTAAACCAGTATAATGCAACTTAATAGGGTTTTTTACATGTAAACCAGTATAATGCAACTTAATAGGGTTTTTTACATGTAAACCAGTATAATGCAACTTAATAGTTTTTTTACATGTAAACCAGTATAATGCAACTTAATAGGGTTTTTTACATGTAAACCAGTATAATGCAACTTAATAGGGTTTTTTACATGTAAACCAGTATAATGCAACTTAATAGGATTTTTTACATGTAAACCAGTATAATGCAACTTAATAGGGTTTTTTACATGTAAACCAGTATAATGCAACTTAATAGGGTTTTTTATAGGGCTGAACGATTTAGAGAAATAATCTAATTGCGATTTTTTTTCTTCAATATTGCGATTGCGATTTAATATGCGATTATTGTTGCAAGGTCCTCTTCTCATGTATTTTTCACCTAACACAAGCAATAAATCAGCCTGTTTCATAACAATATTTGAAGTGAAAATTGCAACAAAATTGTTGCTTGACCTATTCAAAATTTGTGTAGACTGCACTTCTTAAACTGTCTGAACTTAACAGTACAGTCTATAAATAAATGCTAAATTATATAGATATTAAAAAAAAAAAAACTCACTGATCCAGTCAGTAACATCACCCAGACTAAAGTGCAGGAAAGTAAGAACAAACGTCTGCTTTAACTAGTTGGAAAAGTTTTAGGAAATCAAACTCCCAATTAATACAAAATAAGCTATTTAATTTATTAAATAGTACTTTATTATTTCGGCCAATCAAATCCCAGTCTGAGCTGCGACTGGTAGTTGCTTCAGATGCGCGTTATTGAAGGACACGGAGAGGCCAGATGGAGCACACGCCAAAACACAGTGGAATTAAGAGCAGCATTTTGGTTTTGGGATGTAACTTTGGACAATATGAAGAAAGAGAAGAACACTGACACAAGGAGACGGGACATGAGGCCAGACACAGACACGTATCTTTGACTCGCAGCCATTTAGTGACATTTCAGCTTAAACAGCACATTTCCTCAGCAACATAAGACATGACACGGGCTCCTGCCTCGGATCCTAGTTACCAACCCTTTTCATACAGCAGTTTAGTGTTTATATCTTGCGTCTGTACGACCTACGGAGCGGATATGCGGTAGACGCAAAGGTAAATAAAGGCACATGGCACATCGCCTCCGCGGATACTTAATGGTCATGAAACGTCATTATGCTTTTGAGATAAGTTCTTTATCCACAACATTCCCAAACATAAGCCTCCTGAACTGAGCCACAAACGACTCTTTACTTTTTACAATCAGCACAGACTCACCTATATATGTCTGTGGAGGCAGAGGCGTGTGAATCCGGAGGTGAGGGAGTTTCTGTGATCGTCAGAGCGTGTAGTAGCGGCGACGGAATGGCGTGATTAGCGCTGCGGCTAACGCAATGCTAACGGAGAAAAGCAATATTCCTTTCGCGGTGCCTGCATGATAAACGCTGATATTTTCACTGTACATCCACAATCTACCGCGCACCTTAACTAGACTGAGACGTAAACAAAAGCACGCGACGGAGCGGACTTTGCTGCCATATCTCGTTGCTCCATTTACTTCCCAAATCGCGTGCCCTGCGATTACGAAATCGCGTTGTGTAATATCGCGATAAAATTGCAAATGCAATTAATCGTTCAGCCCTAGTTTTTTACATGTAAACCAGTATAATGCAACTTAATAGGGATTTTTACATGTAAACCAGTATAATGCAACAGTTTCAAGGACTTCAACAGTTTCAAGGATTTCAACAGTTTCAAGAACTTCAACAGTTTCAAGGATTTAACAGTTTCAAGGACTTCAACAGTTTCAAGGACTTCAACAGTTTCAAGGTTTCAACAGTTTCAAGGACTTCAGGAGTTTCAAATATCGATCAAGTATTTTAACAGTTTCAAAGCCTTTTCAAGGATTTCAAGGATTTTTCAGCTAAATTCCACATTAGATCTGTTCCGCAGTCAATCGCAATGGCTTCAGCCATTGCAAGTTTCTAGTTGATTGACTGCGGAACTTTCCGCAGTCAATAATTGGTTTTCATGTTCTTTATTATTATTATAGTATTTTTTTCCTGATTTTCTGCAGTTTTCACAGCTTTCACAGTTTCAGCGATTTCCACAAGTTATACATCAAAACGTTCCACATGTTTGGGAGATTATTGCTATTACTTTTGGGAATTCAGCGATTTCCGGTTTTTCCGCAATCAGCCGATATTCAACCGATTTTTCCCATTGACTTATAATGGGGCTTCCGCAAATTCATGGTTTTCAGCGATTTTTTCAACTTTTTCTGCAATTTCTGCAGTTTGTACATGTTCAGCTTCCACAACTTGTGAGTTTTCAGAAAAAATTTGAGTTCTGCGGTTTTCCAGTTTTTTTCTACGGGCTTGGGAATTCTGCCATTAATTTGCATTGAGAATTCTTCCATGCATTTTAATAGGACTTCAGGTCTTTCAGACATTTCAGCAGTTTCAAGGACTTCAACAGTTTCAAGGTTTCAACAGTTTCAAGGTTTCAACAGTTTCAAGGTTTCAACAGTTTCAAGGATTCAACAGTTTCAAGGACTTCAACAGTTTCAAGGACTTCAACAGTTTCAAGGACTTCAACAGTTTCAAGGTTTCAACAGTTTCAAGGATTCAACAGTTTCAAGGACTTCAACAGTTTCAAGGTTTCAACAGTTTCAAGGACTTCAACAGTTTCAAGGATTCAACAGTTTCAAGGTTTCAACAGTTTCAAGGACTTCAGCGGTTTCAAGGACTTCAACAGTTTCAAGGATTCAACAGTTTCAAGGACTTCAACAGTTTCAAGGATTTCAACAGTTTCAAGGACTTCAACAGTTTCAAGGATTCAACAGTTTCAAGGATTCAACAGTTTCAAGGTTTCAACAGTTTCAAGGTTTCAACAGTTTCAAGGATTCAACAGTTTCAAGGATTCAACAGTTTCAAGGACTTCAACTGTTTCAAGGACTTCAACAGTTTCAAGGACTTCAACAGTTTCAAGGATTCAACAGTTTCAAGGACTTCAACAGTTTCAAGGATTCAACAGTTTCAAGGACTTCAACAGTTTCAAGGATTCAACAGTTTCAAAGATTCAACAGTTTCAAGGATTCAACAGTTTCAAGGATTCAACAGTTTCAAGGATTCAACAGTTTCAAGGACTTCAACAGTTTCAAGGACTTCAACAGTTTCAAGGATTCAACAGTTTCAAGGTTTTCAGGAGTTTCATGGACTTCAGCAGTTTTAAGGACAGTCAATCTCCATGGCGTGAGCCATGGAGATTGACCTTCAGCAGTTTCAAGGACTTATACAGTTTCAAGGTTTCAACAGTTTCAAGTTTTCCAGGAGTTTCAAGGTTTCCAGGAGTTTCAAGGACTTCAGTGCAATAATGCAACCTAATAGGGTTTTTTCCATGTAAACCAGTATAAACCAGTATAATGGAACCTAATAGGGTTTTTTCCATGTAAACCAGTATAAACCAGTATAATGCAACCTAATAGGGTTTTTTACATGTAAACCAGTATGATGGAACCTAATAGGGTTTTTTACATGTAAACCAGTATAAACCAGTATAATGGAACCTAATAGGGTTTTTTCCATGTAAACCAGTATAAACCAGTATAATGGAACCTAATAGGGTTTTTTCCATGTAAACCAGTATAAACCAGTATAATGGAACCTAATAGGGTTTTTTTCCATGTAAACCAGTATAAACCAGTATAATGGAACCTAATAGGGTTTTTTTCCATGTAAACCAGTATAAACCAGTATAATGCAACCTAATAGGGTTTTTTCCATGTAAACCAGTATAAACCAGTATAATGGAACCTAATAGGGTTTTTTCCATGTAAACCAGTATAAACCAGTATAATGCAACCTAATAGGGGTTTTTACATGTAAACCAGTATGATGGAACCTAATAGGGTTTTTTACATGTAAACCAGTATAAACCAGTATAATGGAACCTAATATGGTTTTTTCCATGTAAACCAGTATAAACCAGTATAATGCAACCTAATAGGGTTTTTTACATGTAAACCAGTATAATGGAACCTAATAGGGTTTTTTACATGTAAACCAGTATAAACCAGTATAATGGAACCTAATAGGGTTTTTTCCATGTAAACCAGTATAAACCAGTATAATGGAACCTAATAGGGTTTTTTCCATGTAAACCAGTATAAACCAGTATAATGCAACCTAATAGGGTTTTTTACATGTAAACCAGTATAATGCAACTTAATAGGGATTTTTACATGTAAACCAGTATAAACCAGTATAATGGAACCTAATAGTTTTTTTTTACATGTAAACCAGTATAATGCAACTTAATAGGGTTTTTTACATGTAAACCAGTATAATGCAACTTAATAGGTTTTTTTTTAACATGTAAACCAGTATAATGCAACTTAATAGGGTTTTTTACATGTAAACCAGTATAATGCAACTTAATAGGGTTTTTTACATGTAAACCAGTATAATGCAACTTAATAGGGTTTTTTACATGTAAACCAGTATAATGCAACTTAATAGGGTTTTTTACATGTAAACCAGTATAATGCAACTTAATAGGGTTTTTTACATGTAAACCAGTATAATGCAACTTAATAGGGTTTTTTACATGTAAACCAGTATAATGCAACTTAATAGGGGTTTTTTACATGTAAACCAGTATAATGCAACTTAATAGGGGTTTTTACATGTAAACCAGTATAATGCAACTTAATAGGGTTTTTTTACATGTAAACCAGTATAATGCAACTTAATAGGGTTTTTTACATGTAAACCAGTATAATGGAACTTAATAGGGGTTTTTACATGTAAACCAGTATAATGCAACTTAATAGGGGTTTTTACATGTAAACCAGTATAATGCAACTTAATAGGGTTTTTTACATGTAAACCAGTATAATGCAACTTAATAGGGTTTTTTACATGTAAACCAGTATAATGCAACTTAATAGGTTTTTTTACATGTAAACCAGTATAATGCAACTTAATAGGTTTTTTTTACATGTAAACCAGTATAATGCAACTTAATAGGGTTTTTTACATGTAAACCAGTATAATGCAACTTAATAGGGTTTTTTACATGTAAACCAGTATAATGCAACTTAATAGGGGTTTTTACATGTAAACCAGTATAATGCAACTTAATAGGGTTTTTTATATGTAAACCAGTATAATGCAACTTAATAGGGTTTTTTACATGTAAACCAGTATAATGCAACTTAATAGGGGTTTTTACATGTAAACCAGTATAATGCAACTTAATAGGGATTTTTACATTTAAACCAGTATAATGCAACAGTTTCAAGGATTTAACAGTTTCAAGGACTTCAACAGTTTCAAGGATTTCAACAGTTTCAAGGACTTCAACAGTTTCAAGGTTTCAACAGTTTCAAGGACTTCAACAGTTTCAAGGATTTAACAGTTTCAAGGACTTCAACAGTTTCAAGGATTTAACAGTTTCAATGACTTCAACAGTTTCAAGCATTTCAACAGTTTCAATGTTTCAACAGTTTCAAGGACTTCAGGAGTTTCAAATATCTATCAAGTATTTTAACAGTTTCAAGGCCTTTTCAAGGATTTCAAGGATTTTTCAGCTAAATTCCACATTAGATCTGTTCCGCAGTCAATCGCAATGGCTTCAGCCATTGCAAGTTTCTAGTTGATTGACTGCGGAACTTTCCGCAGTCAATAATTGGTTTTCATGTTCTTTATTATTATTATAGTATTTTTTTCCTGATTTTCTGCAGTTTTCACAGCTTTCACAGTTTCAGCGATTTCCACAAGTTATACATCAAAACGTTCCACATGTTTGGGAGATTATTGCTATTACTTTTGGGAATTCAGCGATTTCCGGTTTTTCCGCAATCAGCCGATATTCAACCGATTTTTCCCATTGACTTATAATGGGGCTTCCGCAAATTCATGGTTTTCAGCGATTTTTTCAACTTTTTCTGCAATTTCTGCAGTTTGTACATGTTCAGCTTCCACAACTTGTGAGTTTTCAGAAAAAATTTGAGTTCTGCGGTTTTCCAGTTTTTTTCTACGGGCTTGGGAATTCTGCCATTAATTTGCATTGAGAATTCTTCCATGCATTTTAATAGGACTTCAGGTCTTTCAGACATTTCAGCAGTTTCAAGGACTTCAACAGTTTCAAGGTTTCAACAGTTTCAAGGTTTCAACAGTTTCAAGGTTTCAACAGTTTCAAGGATTCAACAGTTTCAAGGACTTCAACAGTTTCAAGGACTTCAACAGTTTCAAGGACTTCAACAGTTTCAAGGTTTCAACAGTTTCAAGGATTCAACAGTTTCAAGGACTTCAACAGTTTCAAGGTTTCAACAGTTTCAAGGACTTCAACAGTTTCAAGGATTCAACAGTTTCAAGGTTTCAACAGTTTCAAGGACTTCAGCGGTTTCAAGGACTTCAACAGTTTCAAGGATTCAACAGTTTCAAGGACTTCAACAGTTTCAAGGATTTCAACAGTTTCAAGGACTTCAACAGTTTCAAGGATTCAACAGTTTCAAGGATTCAACAGTTTCAAGGTTTCAACAGTTTCAAGGTTTCAACAGTTTCAAGGATTCAACAGTTTCAAGGATTCAACAGTTTCAAGGACTTCAACTGTTTCAAGGACTTCAACAGTTTCAAGGACTTCAACAGTTTCAAGGATTCAACAGTTTCAAGGACTTCAACAGTTTCAAGGATTCAACAGTTTCAAGGATTCAACAGTTTCAAGGATTCAACAGTTTCAAGGATTCAACAGTTTCAAGGACTTCAACAGTTTCAAGGACTTCAACAGTTTCAAGGATTCAACAGTTTCAAGGTTTTCAGGAGTTTCATGGACTTCAGCAGTTTTAAGGACAGTCAATCTCCATGGCGTGAGCCATGGAGATTGACCTTCAGCAGTTTCAAGGACTTATACAGTTTCAAGGTTTCAACAGTTTCAAGTTTTCCAGGAGTTTCAAGGTTTCCAGGAGTTTCAAGGACTTCAGTGCAATAATGCAACCTAATAGGGTTTTTTCCATGTAAACCAGTATAAACCAGTATAATGGAACCTAATAGGGTTTTTTCCATGTAAACCAGTATAAACCAGTATAATGCAACCTAATAGGGTTTTTTACATGTAAACCAGTATGATGGAACCTAATAGGGTTTTTTACATGTAAACCAGTATAAACCAGTATAATGGAACCTAATAGGGTTTTTTCCATGTAAACCAGTATAAACCAGTATAATGGAACCTAATAGGGTTTTTTCCATGTAAACCAGTATAAACCAGTATAATGGAACCTAATAGGGTTTTTTCCATGTAAACCAGTATAAACCAGTATAATGGAACCTAATAGGGTTTTTTTCCATGTAAACCAGTATAAACCATTATAATGCAACCTAATAGGGTTTTTTCCATGTAAACCAGTATAAACCAGTATAATGGAACCTAATAGGGTTTTTTCCATGTAAACCAGTATAAACCAGTATAATGCAACCTAATAGGGGTTTTTACATGTAAACCAGTATGATGGAACCTAATAGGGTTTTTTACATGTAAACCAGTATAAACCAGTATAATGGAACCTAATATGGTTTTTTCCATGTAAACCAGTATAAACCAGTATAATGCAACCTAATAGGGTTTTTTACATGTAAACCAGTATAATGGAACCTAATAGGGTTTTTTACATGTAAACCAGTATAAACCAGTATAATGGAACCTAATAGGGTTTTTTCCATGTAAACCAGTATAAACCAGTATAATGGAACCTAATAGGGTTTTTTCCATGTAAACCAGTATAAACCAGTATAATGCAACCTAATAGGGTTTTTTACATGTAAACCAGTATAATGCAACTTAATAGGGATTTTTACATGTAAACCAGTATAAACCAGTATAATGGAACCTAATAGTTTTTTTTTACATGTAAACCAGTATAATGCAACTTAATAGGGTTTTTTACATGTAAACCAGTATAATGCAACTTAATAGGTTTTTTTTTACATGTAAACCAGTATAATGCAACTTAATAGGGTTTTTTACATGTAAACCAGTATAATGCAACTTAATAGGGTTTTTTACATGTAAACCAGTATAATGCAACTTAATAGGGTTTTTTACATGTAAACCAGTATAATGCAACTTAATAGGGTTTTTTACATGTAAACCAGTATAATGCAACTTAATAGGGTTTTTTACATGTAAACCAGTATAATGCAACTTAATAGGGTTTTTTACATGTAAACCAGTATAATGCAACTTAATAGGGTTTTTTTACATGTAAACCAGTATAATGCAACTTAATAGGGGTTTTTACATGTAAACCAGTATAATGCAACTTAATAGGGTTTTTTTACATGTAAACCAGTATAATGCAACTTAATAGGGTTTTTTACATGTAAACCAGTATAATGGAACTTAATAGGGGTTTTTACATGTAAACCAGTATAATGCAACTTAATAGGGGTTTTTACATGTAAACCAGTATAATGCAACTTAATAGGGTTTTTTACATGTAAACCAGTAAAATGCAACTTAATAGGGTTTTTTACATGTAAACCAGTATAATGCAACTTAATAGGTTTTTTTACATGTAAACCAGTATAATGCAACTTAATAGGTTTTTTTTACATGTAAACCAGTATAATGCAACTTAATAGGTTTTTTTACATGTAAACCAGTATAATGCAACTTAATAGGGTTTTTTACATGTAAACCAGTATAATGCAACTTAATAGGGGTTTTTACATGTAAACCAGTATAATGCAACTTAATAGGGTTTTTTATATGTAAACCAGTATAATGCAACTTAATAGGGTTTTTTACATGTAAACCAGTATAATGCAACTTAATAGGGGTTTTTACATGTAAACCAGTATAATGCAACTTAATAGGGATTTTTACATTTAAACCAGTATAATGCAACAGTTTCAAGGATTTAACAGTTTCAAGGACTTCAACAGTTTCAAGGATTTCAACAGTTTCAAGGACTTCAACAGTTTCAAGGTTTCAACAGTTTCAAGGACTTCAACAGTTTCAAGGATTTAACAGTTTCAAGGACTTCAACAGTTTCAAGGATTTAACAGTTTCAATGACTTCAACAGTTTCAAGCATTTCAACAGTTTCAATGTTT
>CM038358.1:6061566-6156520 GCA_021464625.1 Proterorhinus semilunaris | reverse complement strand
AAAAAACAAAACAAAAAGTACACAGAACATACATTCAAGTCATCATCATCATTTATCGTCATCATTCCACATCTATCTGAGTATTTCACTGTGGTTAATGAATTTGAAGACAATGTCAACATTTCTGTTCACAGTTTTAATGAACAGACACTTTTCCTTTATCTGAGATGCATGTATAGCAACTAAAGGCCCCAGACTTTTCCCTACAGGGATGAAATAACAAGGATTCTTAAATTGACCACAGATGTCCTGTTTCACTTTTTGGTAGTACTTCCCCACTGCATAACATGTCTCCCCCGGCCCCAGATCACAGACAATGAATGTCTTCACAGAGAAAATACTTTCCTCTCGATCAGAAAGACTGACAGTGTACGAGTTTCTCCGAAAGTACGCAAGTAGTTTTGTGAATGAATTATTTCATCATTAACCACTACTCTGGAAAAATACTTCACAGTGACTCTATTTCCTAGGTTGCTGATGCTGTTTAAGGCCAGAAAATCATCATTTCTGATCATGCACATTTTAGGCCTACCCAGAGATGTAACACCATGAGAGCGACTTACTAAAACAACTGCAGATAAGGTTGTACTTTACCTGTGTTTTAAGCAAACGAAATAACGTGAGAGTGGCTTAATATTTTCTACCATGAATTATCTCTGCTTTGGATGTACATGATTGACCGTGTGACTGTTATCAATGCAGTCCCCATGACGGACATGTGCACATGAAAGAACGATGCCGCTTAAAAAAGTGTGTGGGGGTGATGTTTCCAATCAGAATTTCTTTCAGATTAAGCAGAATCCAAAAAGAATCTTCCAATTGACGTGTTTACATGAAACATTTTTTTTATTATGATCAGCCCTTTATCCAAAATATGTGTCCAATCACAGCTGTAAGCACTTTGGGTTCCTGATGAAGCACTATGTTGTTGTTGTTGTTGTTATTATTATTATCATTATTATTATAATAATACTGTCTTATTATTTTTGTCTTCTAGATGTAAACCTGACACTGTAAACCCGAATGCTATTTGAGGTAATAATTTAAGATGTGAAAAAACTCAAAACTAGCCAAAATCTTCATTCATCTCAAAATGTTTAAGTCCAAAGGGGTGTTTTTTAAGTTTAGTAAGGTTTTATTGCCATTCAGATTAAAATTGTCAAGTTTAGAAAGTTTAAATTATAAGTTTTGAGGCGGGTCTTTTGCGTCATGACATCATGACGCCTGCGTGCCTTGGCTGGAGTGACGTGTTTGGTTCTGCACAGCCGCAGTGCGCTGCTGTGGGAGTGTCCGTCATTTAACGAAGAGGAGCTTCTACGGCCTGAATAAGGTAATATACTTTATTAATATCCAGTGAAATTATATGTATGATTTCAGTGTGCAGGTAGTTAGAACCAGGAGAATTGTTTATGCTTCAGATTGTACTGTTTAATCGATAATGCGTAGCGTGAGATCTTTCCCGCTTCTTTTTAAAACTGCAACAGCGACGTCGCACTTCCGCCCGAGTCCGGAGCCAAGTCCGAATCGTGTTGTCTTTAAAACTCTTACAACTAACCGTGAGGACCTGATTAAATATGCTCGAAGGCTGTTAGCGACCGTGAAGTGCAAGTAACGTTAATATCGCTGTTTTCAGCGCTGCCTCCGCACCGTCCGTCTGTGCATCAGCAGCAGCGGGGCAGACAGAGGACAGAGAGCTTTGAGAACTCCGTAACAAGTGTGTTCTTAACTTTAAGAGCAAGTTATATTTCTTTGGGCTAATAGAAGAAATTACAATCGTTGTAATTTAAGTAAAAGGGCTAAGCCAAAATAAACTTAGCTTATGGGCCTAAAAAGATTGAGTACAAATGAGCTACAATGGTCCCTGTTTAAGAGAATGTTGAATAAATTGATTAGGTCATTGTCCAAAGTAGTAAAAAAAAATAATGTTTTTATTTATTGGCCAAATTGCCCAACCCTAATTTGTTTTTTGTAATGCAGGTTAACAAGTACCAGACAAGAAAGGAAATTGTAGCACAAAATAAAGGTGAGACCATACACTTGCTGATTATATGATCCTATTTTACACAATTGGTTTATTGCATTTTTGTTGTGTGTTTTTTTTTAACCTGGATTTTGTGCCAACCAGACAACACACTTTTCCAATTCTTTGCAAAAATGTCTTGTACAGCTCTCTGGATCAGAGAAACACTTAAACCACAGAAAATGCTGATCCGCCCCACTATAAAAAAACTAAACATAACAAATATTGCACTCTTTCAGATCAACAGGCAAATCACTTAACTATTTTAATTACAGGTAACAGAAATGATAACGTTTGTTCTGAATGAGATGTGATCTGAGACTCTTCTTCATTTACAAATATGCATCTCTGATTGGAACGATATGGAATGTGATGAATGATTGGCTGTGAGAAAAGTCCCCGACGTTCCTGTCTTTGGGCAGAAAGTAGCTGTTTAGTTGCATTTGCTACATTTTGTGAGACATTTATGTTGGACATTTTTTAATGTCCAGCATAATTAATTAAACACAAAGTTAAATTAAACAAAAAGAACAGTTTCTTTAGGTGTTTGATTTGTCACTGTCACACCTGGGAATTGGGGCAATTCTTTACTTTGTCCTTTTCACCTAGATGATCCCAGCTCCCACAGGTGCATGCTGCTGTTGTGCCCTTGAGCAAGACACATTCCCCACCTTGTCTCCAGTGTCGTCTGCACACGCTGGAGTATGAATCAGAATAAATGAGCCTCATGTAGGTTGAACAGCGCAATCAAGACCATTTACCGTGGTTTATGATAAATCTTCTAATTCTGTCATGGACACCTAGAGTAATAACAAATGTTTCTTTTTATCTAGAGAATCAACTCTACAAATTCCGTCTTACTAATTCTTGGAATTCTTGGATATGCACAACGAAGAAGGTAAAGTGAGTAACTATTGCCATAGTTGTGTTAAGGTCCTGACTTCAGTATCCTGTTTGTCCATTTTACAAATACAGGAGGAGGTGCTGTGACCTAGAGGCCTGTGTGAGGATGAAGACGAGGCTTTCCAGTGTCCACCAGTATGTCCTACAGTATGTGAGGATGAAGACGAGGCTTTCCACTGTCCACCAGTATGTCAGACAGTATGTGAGGATGAAGACGAGGCTTTCCAGTGTCCACCAGTATGTCGGACAGTGTGTGGAAATGGAGAATGCAGAGAAAAGAAGCACGCACTGTGAAAATGACTTGGCTAATCAGCCAGAATGTAAGTAGATTTGAGTCAGGTTTCACTCTGTACCTCTCATCTCTTACTGAAGTATTTACACATGTTTATGTTCTTAAATGTTTTTGTTTCAGTAGACCTGAGGCCGATGGGATCTCGTGCTCTAACATTAGAAGCTCCGCGCGAATTAGGATGAGAAGCACTCCCTGACAGACTTTCAGCTCTTCGCTTTAAAAGTGAGTAAATCTAATGCACTGGCGAAAGTAAATTTGTCAACTTTACTGAAGCATTTACAGGTGAAACTCAGGGAAATTAGAATATCGTTCAAAGCTAATTTATTTATGTAATTCAACTTAAACTGTGAAACTAATATATGATATAGACTCATGTCTGTGTTTATTATAATTTTGATGATTATGGCTTACAGTCCATTTTCAAAATATTCTAATTTTCTGATATTTTTAAATAAGGGTTTTTATATACTGAGTAATAATAATCAAAATTATAACAAACAAAGGCTATACATAACTCACTTTGCATGATGAGTCTATATCATATATTGGTTTCAGTTTAAGTTGAATTGCAGAAATAAATGCACATTGAACAATATCCTGATTCACTTGTAAAATTGTAATTGTTTAGGGTTAGGTTGTGGTTGCATTTCCATGCAAATTTGTTTCAGATAATTTTTGAGTGTGCAACTAGACAAGCTTAATTAAATGTAGGAAGCACAAACTGTTGCCTAAAGTAGTGGTTCCCAACCTGGAGTGGGGGTGCCTGGGATTGCAAGGGGGGGCCCAGGGTCAGATCATAAATTATATTATTTGAGCAAATGATGGTAAAAAAAAACGTACTTACTTATTAGCAACTATTTGGATGTTTTCATAACATTTGTGGACAAAATGCTACCATTAAAAAACGTTGCTGTTACTCTGTTAATGTAAAAGAGTTTTGTGTTCATTGTTCATCTGTTTGCTCAGATCATTTTACAGAATGGCTTAGAAAGTGTTGGAGCAATATTGGACTATACGTGGTAAAGTTAATAATTTCTGACATTTGATGTTTGTTCTATTATTATTCTTACAGACTTGTACAAGCCAAGTGGTATATCACAGAATGTGAAGAGGAGAAAGAGTGCGCTCTAGAAGACAAACGGTAAGTTTAAACACAGTCACATGACATTGAACTTGGTTTAATTTCTTGCTTTGTACTGACAGACTTTCTCCATATTTTTCAGATGTTGGTGCCAGTTGAGCCAGGAAGCAAAGTCCAGTGAATCTGCTTGAATCAATAAGGACTAACACACAAATATTGTGCATCTTTACTACATTCTGAATTATGTTGTGAATAACTCAGCCTACATGTTACAACATAAGGTATGTAAACTATTATTTTATGAAATAAAAAAAAACTGTAATCTGCCATTTTGTAATTGTTTTTTTGGGTTTTCTTGTAAATATTTGTTAAAAGAAGCCGATTGGACTTACAAGTTTTGATGTAATCTGTTTCAACAAAACTTTACAATTTGATTGTTCTTAAATAAATAATGTAAATTTCTACATTTTGGGCTTTTATTTATGTTGCCTAGTAGCTAAGGATTTTAAGAATTTGACTACTGTATAGGTGAACATATAGGTGCATATAGATTAACATATAGGTATAAGTGACATATATAAAATTGGCCGTTTTCCTATATGTCATAAACATATATGTAATATATGTACACATATAGTTAAACATATATGTGAGCATATATGTATACATATATGCACATATATGTGAGCGTATATGTATACATATATGCACATATATACCAGTCCACATGTGCTTTGTGGACCTGGAGAAAGCGTTCGACCGTGTCCCTCGTGGTGCCCTGTGGGGGGTGCTCCGGGAGTATGGGGTCCGGGGCCCTCTACTAAGGGCTGTCCGTTCCCTGTATGACCGTAGCAGGAGCTTGGTTCGCATTGCCGGCAGTAAGTCAGACCTGTTCCCGGTGCGTGTTGGGCTCCGCCAGGGCTGCCCTTTGTCACCGGTTCTGTTCATTACCTTTATGGACAGAATTTCTAGGCGCAGCCAGGGGCCGGAGGGTGTCCGGTTTGGGAACCTCAGAATCTCATCTCTGCTGTTTGCAGATGATGTTGTTCTGTTGGCTTCCTCAAATCAGGACCTCCAGCGCGCACTGGGGCGGTTTGCAGCCGAGTGTGAAGCGGCCGGGATGAGGATCAGCACCTCCAAATCTGAGGCCATGGTTCTCCACCGGAAAAAGGTGGCTTCCCCGCTTCAGGTCGGTGGGGTGTCCTTGCCTCAAGTGGAGGAGTTCAAGTATCTCGGGGTCGTGTTCACGAGTGAGGGACGGATGGAGCGTGAGATCGGTAGCCGGATCGGTGCGGCGTCAGCAGTGATGCGGTCGCTGTATCGGACCGTTGTGGTGAAGAGGGAGCTGAGCCAAGCGGCAAAACTCTCGATTTACCGATCGATCTACGTTCCCACCCTCACCTATGGTCATGAGATTTGGGAAATGACCGAAAGGACAAGATCGCGAATACAAACGGCCGAAATGAGTTTCCTTCGCAGGGTGGCTGGGCGCACCCTCCGAGATCGGGTGAGGAGCTCAGTTACCCGGGAGGAGCTCGGACTCGAGCCGCTACTCCTCCACGTCGAAAGGAGCCAGCTGAGGTGGCTAGGGCATCTGTATCGGATGCCTCCTGGTCGCCTCCCTCGGGAGGTGTTCCAGGCATGTCCTATTGGGAGGAGGCCTCGTGGAAGGCCCAGGACACGCTGGTGGGACTATGTCTCCGTGCTGGCCTGGTGTCGCCTCGGGGTCCCCCCAGAACAGCTGGAAGAGGTGTGCGTGGATCGGGATGTATACATATATGTATACATATATGCTCACATATATGTATACATATATGCTCACATATATGTGCATATATGTATACATATATGCTCACATATATGTTTAACTATATGTGTACATATATGTACATATATTACATATATGTTTATGACATATAGGAAAACGGCCAATTTTATATATGTCACATATATTCAAAACATATATCGAAACCTATATTAAAACATATATGTTTATATAGGTTCTTTCCATGTGGGATGGAGAATGCTGTTTCACAGCAACATAAACAACCGACAGAGGAACGAAACAGCTAAGACTTTTACAAAACTCTTTGAACTAATGTATTTGATTGGTGCAAAAGAACTACATTTTGATCGTTTCCATCCATCCATTTTCTTCCGCTTTATCCGGGGCCGGGTCGCGGGGGCAGCAGTCTCAGCAGAGATGCCCAGACCTCCCGATCCACGCACACATAGTCCCACCAGCGTGTCCTGGGCCTTCCACGAGGCCTCCTCCCAATAGGACATGCCAGGAGGCGACCAGGAGAATCTCATGACCATAGGTGAGGGTGGGAACGTAGATCTACGTTGATAGTTTCATTAGCAACATTACTAAAGAGGTTGTACATGTAGTTTTGAAAATATCAGTTCTGGTCTGAGAAACAAATGTGCCAAAGCCACTGGTAAGATCAAAAAGGGAGTGACCTGATATCTAAAGTCCCTTCAGAGTGTCCTGGTCTTCCACCTCCAGGCAGGAGGCGTCTGGAACTGACCTCTCCATGTGGAGGAGCAGCGACTCTACTCAGAGCTCCTCACCCCGTCTTTAATGGAGATTTTCATTCGGGTCGACCTCATAAAGCCTTACCGTTTTTTCACAGCAAATCCTTCCCCGCACTGATTTCATTCATTTTTATTCTTGGACTAAAACACAACCTGCCGAAGCATGCGTTTAGCTTCACGTTCTGCACTCCTTCAGTTCACTCTGGAAATGTTAGCTTTTTGTGTTTTTAGTTTAGTCACATGCACAAAGTGTCCTGATGGCCATTGTTGATCGATTTGATTTATTTATTCTTTCTTTATTCATTTTTAGTCATGTGTCATTGATCTTTTGCCAAATGTAAGCGTGTGGTTTTACGGAAACGCAATAAAGACTGAATTGTGAGTAAAACGTTGGCCTTGTGACTTGTTTAAATGAAGAACAACAATCACACAAGAGAAACCACGTGAAACAGTATGGCTAGTAGTTGAGTAAAGCCATTTTAATTCATTTTAATCATTTTATGTAAGCCACCATCTATGGTTTCTAGTGTGTTCTACTTTACCTTGTAAGTGGAGCTTAACGTAGCTTTTATTCTTTATTCTTTCCATAACCTTATGCAGCAGTGCTTCCCAAATCAAGTGGATTCTCATAGCGTTCGAATCCAAAGTTTTAGACCCGTTCACCTTGTAAAACCAATCAGATTTAACATGATGTGGTGTTCGATTACAACCTAATAATACAGTGTCATCCGTGGCTTGTTTCCCTGTCCCATGGTAAGTCATTTTCATGTATCTTAAAAGTTCCCTGGTATTTTCTGAGAATATAAAAATGTACCCTAACCCGAACCCTACTCCCGTTCTTAGACCCCCCAACGCGGCGAGAGAAAAAAAACCTGTGGGCAGCCAGCGTCAGGGCGTCTGACACAGAAGAGTGGGACAGGGGCACACCATGTGAACAGCAGTGAAGACTACAGCTAAAGGAAAGGTCCGTAGTTTGAAGACAAAGGATATGCATGAAAAGAATGAGAGGATATAGCGCTCAGTGTCCCGTCCCACAGCAGTGTTCCTCCTATGGGCCGGCTTTGCGTTTGGCAAATATTAATATTTTCAATTACGACTGCCCAGGGCTCGAAATTAACTTTTTTTGCTCCTAATTCGGAACTCTATAGGAGCACAGTCAAAAATGTAGGAGCACAACCACCCACTCTGCACCTTCACTCTAAAGCCTGGTTCACGCGGGACGATTTTAAAATTGTCGGCCGATTTTCCAAACCCGAGAGACCCCACACATGGCGATAAAAAAATCACGGGTCTAACAGTTTTGGTCGTACAGTGTGTGGTGCAACACATCACACACGAACCGGTTTGACTCCCGAGCATTCCCAGATCAGACGGGAAATCTCGCGAAACCCCTCGAGATCACGCGTGACTTCAGAGTAAACAATCATGGCGGACGAAGAGGATGCAGTGGCGATGTTGTTTTTAACAGAAATCGGCCTAATTATTTCTTCTTCTCTGTACCTGTTAAACGTCTTGTTTGTATTTATATAAATAATTATTCAGATATCACTGCAAATGCTGAAATAAACAATATTAGTCTGTTTCCGTTGACAGGTTATTTAAAAGGGTTCCTCCCTGTAACCAGGCTGTGCCCATGCAGAAGAGGAGTGTCTGTTTAGATCAGTGTCCCCTTGTTAGGGCGTGGACAGGGTCTCCTTAAGCTACAGAGCTGTGGGTGATCCCGTGCTAACCTGGTTTTCCACACTTGACGTTTCCCATGAGGAGGAGTGTGACCGTAAGGCCGCGCACAGACCCATGTGATGAAGCGGATCTGGCTTGTGTCCACTTCACTTACACTGGGAATTTATAATGGTCAGAGAGCAGCCCGTTTGACGTTCTCTTTTGCCAATGAGACTAATCGCAATATGATGTTGTTACATGTATGATTGATAAAGTCATTTGCTAATTGCTATAGGATAAAGTTATTTCACGAGATGTAGCAATAGTAAACAATTAAACTAAACTAAACACAGAAAGGCTCCATCCAGGTGGGAATCGAACGGCCCTGTCGCTGACACCTTTGCCTTTTATCAGCATTCTGACCACGGCCCATAGTAGCTTTCAATGTAATGTTTTAGCCAAAGCCAAAGCAGTTTAGCAGCTTCACTGGAGCTGACAGAACTTTGACAGTTTTGACAGAATATCTGACCTCGTGTTGACAGAAATCCGTCTTAGCGACAAATGATTTTAACCCTGGGCCCTAGAGTAATTCATTTATATTTATACAAAATTACCCTGATATTTGCCATCTCATGGTTAGGATTAGAGTTGTTTTCTCCAGTGATGCATACCCAAATCTCAAAGTGTCTCAGGAGAGCTTACAGCCGATATGCCAGTGTGATACCTCATTTGAAAGCCAAGACCTTCTAGTTTCTAAAACTACGTGTCTGATCTGTGTGAGTGAAATACAACTTTACGTACCCCTGACCCAAATCCTGACCCTTCAGCCCCTGACAGGTTAAAAAACATTCTCACGCCGGAAATCCAGCACAGCCCCAGAAACTTAGATCTGTTATTTTTGTTCGATGGATCTTTCCCAACTTTTCTTGATCAAATTGCCACTTCACTGAAATACAGTCACGTGTAATACTTACCACAAATATTGTCTATCAAACTAAGTCGTAATCAGTTATATGTCGACAATGACGAAAATGTGAGGAAAAGATCCTTCTAGAAACAGCTGTGTAGGTCTTAGCTTTCAAATGAGGTGTTACCCTGGCCTATAGGCTGTAACATTTTAGATTTGGGTAAAGCTGAACTGGAGAAAACTTGGTTATGGTCTTGGTTAAGAGGTTGAGGAAATCTCCCTTTTGGTGCCACTTATGTTTAACATAAATATTCTACGTAAAATAAAATAAAGAAATGTGAGATGAGGTGATGAATGCAGCCGGGAGGTCTTCCAGGTCGAATTTGCGCAGAAGCTTCATATCTTGCAAACGGATTTTCCTAAAAATCATGATGAATCATGATATTCATGGATAAGCTTCATAATTACGATTATTTTTTAAATGTTTTAGTGAATTCATGATTCTAAGATCATGATATATTAACAAGATTTTCACATGAATTCATTACAGTAGGTAAATGAATGCATGAAGTCATCTAAGAAAGAACATGAAGTCATGTTAACTCATGAGTCATGATATCCTCATGCATGAATACATCATGAAATCACACATTAATTCATGCATCATTTCATGTTATTCACGCATGACGTCATGTAAGCTCATGTGGCCGTATGGGAGGAAGGGCACAAATAATAAATATATAATATACTTGAATTTAGAAATAATGGCCAAATTATCGACAACGCCACCTAGAGAGATGGCTCCAGGACCAAACAATAACCGCTGGTAGTAACAGCAGCACCAAATAAACGCACAACACTGCACAATAGTGTAATGTAAGCCTACATTTAAAATATATTATCTAATTATTATTCTTTAGGAGGTGGCTTACCAAGAATGCACAATGCTTAAGAAATGCCCCACGTGGGGCCCCACGTGCCCCACGCCAACACAACAGCCCAAGACAAAGCTGAGTCAGACCCAATAAATGAACCAATTCAATAACAGCGTCCCACTACTCCCCGAGGAGGCGCTCCAAACCCGGGGACAACAGGTTGAAGTCAGGCCGGGCCCTGACGGGAACCTACGAGAGCGAGTGCTTTAGTAAATAACGTAATGATTCGAGGAACGAGAGCGCTGAGAATACTCACCGAGAGCGTGTTTTACGCAAGTGCCAAGCAGTACACGGGCTGCCCGCACACCGTCACCAGAAGCCTGCGAGACCGGGGGGTTAGAATAAACGCGCGAGACAATTGTATGAATGAACATGGACACTACTCACCACGGAGATCGCCACGCAGCCTTTAAGCCACAGGCCTAGAGATATAAAAGCGGCCATTTGCGTTTTAGTGGCGGCTTCTGACCAACCTTTTAGCCGCGGAGAATGAGGCTGGGTCCTGTGGCTTAGCTTTGTGACGCGCAAGGAGGCTATGGTGACAAATACGCTGAAATCCAGAGTTGGGTTTGTACATTTATTGCGTTAAAAAAAAAAAAGGACAAAGCTTAACAGCGCATAAAAATTAGTATGAAACTATAAATTATGGAAACCAGAAGGATTACCGGACAAAACAATGATACATGGAATGGGTGCGGCGCGGTCAACACAAATTGTGGCTACCCAGACCAATGAATCTGCACAGTGCTCTTCCCTCAGTCTGAGACTGACAAACTCACACTACTATAGGTATTAACACCTGGAAAAGTCCATATGATAGTTCAGACTGTCCACTTCACAACAGTAGCTTAGTGGTTCAACATTAGACCAGTGCATATGGTCAATGTGGTCTGTCTTACACTTGACCTCCTTTTTTAATGTCTTTTTTGAATGTCTTTTTACTTTTCTACATATAATGTCCTCTTTATTTGTGTAAAATTCCTGATGTTACCAAACGGTCTCCCATCCAAGTACTGCCCAGGCCCTTCCCTGCTTAGCTTCCAAGGTCTGACGGGATCGGGCAGAGCAAAGGCCTCATGTTATATACTGCTGTCAATGCAACATTGCGGAAAAAAAAGCAAAAAAAATAAATAAGGAAAATAAGGCACGGGCCAACGGAATTGCGGACCCCACTTTGGGAACCCCTGTCCTAACCCTAGCCCTCTTATCGGGGGACGGCAAGTAACAGGATGACTGATAATAATATACTAATATGAGACTGGGACGCCCTAGAAAAAAAGTCCCCATTCATTCAAAAACACGATGTTCAGACTTCAATACAGAGGCAGTGGCAAAATGCTGACAAACAATAAATAAAGCACCTGCTGCTTCACTGTGAGTACTGAGTAACTGTTTACTTTGTATTGTTGACCTTTTATGAAGCACTTTGCTTTTAAAATGCCAGAAAATGTTACAAATAAAGATGATTTCTAAAGAAACACAAACTATATCCGTTGTATGTACCGTTTCACTTTTACTCACTGTGGAACAAGTAACTTTTCTTTTACTCAAGTAAAAGCACAGATCCTTCATTATAATATTACTCAAATAGACCCAGGTTTCAGTTTTCAGAGATTGAAGGGGGGAAAGCATTTTGAGAGAGTTTATTTATTCCACATTTACAATAGAGTTTTGGATGAACACACACAAGCTTTAGAAAATATCTGATCAAAAATGCACCAAAGCGACGCCACACAGGATGATCGTATCAGTTCAGTGAAACGGAAGCTCCGTTCAGCCTGATCGCTGTCAGCTCAGTACCTCAGAAACACATTATAGATTCATGTTGTTGTTTTTTAAAGGCACTATACCTGATTTTGTTCTTCTAACACAAATCGGAAATCATTTGTGTCCATTTTATGAAGTTTCAGGTGAGTTGTGTAGCGTTACATTGACAGCGACCCTGAAATGTGACCCTGCCCGTTCCGAAATGTGCCTTTAAACTCGCCTTTAAACTGGAACGAATACGTCTCAAAATATAAACACACATTCAAAAACCTGGCTCTGTCCGAAATGTGGATTCATGAAAATATTGGTGTTTTCTTTTCTCAATAAAAGCCCTTAATTTTAAATGAAAGCATAAAATGGAAGGAAAGGCTGCGTTTGTTTGGAGTGCATGCAGAGATCGGGGCCATGCGTGGGGTTGTCATTAAATGGATTCCTCGACACTAAATCGATACTAAAAGTGGTATCGAAGCTAGATATTCTTCTGAGCAGGCATCGATACTTTCTGTGTTTTCTCCTTCCTGCTTCACTCCCAGAGGCAGCAGGAAGGAACATGCGGCTGCAGCTGCATCCAGGAAACTTTAGACTACAGCTAAAAGCGCTCACTTAAACCCTAAACAAAACTCTAAAACCAAATGCATCCATTGTCGAAGTGTAGGATCTGATTCTGCTGCAGGGCCAGGTCGAAAGGAGCAACTGTTGAAATGTGGCGTTAAACTGGTGAAGCGTTAGCTTCCATTGGTTTACTTGTATCAGTTAGCATTAGCCATTAAGCCGTTTTCCCCCCCTAAACATTCTCAATTTTAACATTGTGCTTTGAATAAAGGCTCTGTTCTGGTCCTAAATGTGACAGCAGAGACAGTTAATGTTTAAGGCCGAGACGGGGTTTAACCTGACGGTCATGGGCCAAATCCCGTCTGTGAGCATGTACAATAGGCCAGGATGAATGAGAGTGTGCGCGTGAATGTATGGTGGTGTCAGAGGGACCGTTGGCACAGATGTGTGGAAGGAAAGAGACAAGAGTTTCTTTCAGCTAATCGAAATTGGCATTGAGAATATTTATTTCCAGTATTGAAATCGAGTTTCAAATGTTAGTATCAATGTGATGGATCATTTGTCTTAAATGTCTTTATTTGCACACTATGTTGTTGCATATGCAATACAGTAGGTAGCAGCATGCACTTTTGTTTGGCCTGCAGTCCGCCAATAACCGTAAAGAAGAAGAACAACAGCTGTTGGTGATGTCACTTCCCCTTCCCCTGGGTAAGGACGGTCCAATTGTGCAAATGCTGCTGAAGCTCTAGTGATCTAACAGTTGACCCCATGAAAGGTTAAAGGGACTATACGGAGTTTAAAAATATATTAACATTAAGTATTTACATACTACATGTTCCAGCAATGTCCTAATGTGTAGAATGAGCCCAGACCTGTTCACCACAACTGTCACTAAAAGAGGTCCGAATTGCCGTCATGCACGAGCTTAATATAGAGACTGCAGTTACACGTGAGACCTGAGGTGGCAGTAGTGAGTAAAAAATAACCAACTTGCATCTAGTCTCTTTAAGGATCAGGATGTACAGAACATTTAAGAAGAACATTACTTAGATCAGTGGTTCTCAACCTTTTGTATCCCCATTATAACAGTTACTGGGGTTTGTGAGCCTCGCCCGGATCACACTGTGGGAGACAGGGACATTAGCCCCCGTCATTCTAAAAAAACAAGTGGCATTTCAACCTGGATAGACTCAGACAGACAAAAGTAGTAATGAGGAAGCTTTATTGACATGTATATTAGTTTTTGGCGATCAGACTCCGGCGGTAGACGTCAGTGTATGAACAAGTCAGTATGGATGGATAGGTTGGAGTTAGGGATGTCTTCCCCGGAGCCTGGACACTGGTGGTGGTATGGATGGCCCGTGAAGATGCAGCAGGGAGGAGCCTTCCTTCTTACGTCCTCAGAGGCGGAGGTGGGTCGCAGCGCAGCTGGGAAGCGAACAAACCATGATTGCTGGGGCTCAAAAGCAGGTTCCAGGTAGATGATTGGTATGTGACGCTGAAATTGTTCTCCCAGGTTGAATTAACGCCTAGGCTTCATATCAATCATCCATCCATCTTCTTCCACTTGTCCGTTGCCGGGTGGTGGGGGCAGCTGTTGGAGCTGCACCAGCCCCTATGGCTCCTCCTGCAGGTGGTGGGTCCACAGAAGGACGGCCTCATGGTTCTAACCGGGCCTGTTGGTCTCTCACAAGGGGCTTCTGAACCGCTCTTTGTCTGACCCGTCACCTAGGACCTGTTTGCCATGGGAGACCCTACCAGCCCCCGACAACAGAGCTCCAGGATCATTCGGGTGCTCAAACCCGTCCACCACATTAAGGTGGCGGTTCCAGGAGGGATCATTAAGAACAAATCAAGACGCTACCATAAAATGATAATAAGAAAAACACATATTCCTCATATTCACGTCAGTGATCTTCTGCTAAAGGTTCACATTTATATCTCCACACTGTTTATTGTTTTTATGTGCTGCCCTTTGGAAACATGTTTGTTGTTTAAATGTGCTATACAAACAAAGTGTATTGGATTTCATTTTCCCCCTGTTGACCTACAGTCTCTCCTTAAATCACACGGAACGGCTTCATTTTGACGATACTGAGTTTGTCATTTTTAACCCTGTGCCTCCACTTCAAGCAACATCAAGTGACGCAGTTCTTATTTTCAGGTGGAGCGCCAAATCAGATGAGGAGATAATGCTGTGTTGAAAACAGGATGCCGCGGCGCTGTCCCGCTTCAGATAGACGCCAGTGAAACATGTCGCTCTTCGCGCTCGTCGTGGCCTGGTCCCTCTGCACAGGCGGTGAGTGGAACCACATTTTTTAATGTCATCGTCAAATCCTCTCTTTTAGTAATAAAGCCACATTCTATGATGCTATAAAACATCACGCTGTCAAAGCATTTGTAAATCACTATTTCATCATTTCGAAGACTTACAAAGCGTTCCAGCCTTTATTAATCATGTATAAGTAGTAATTACCTTCCTGAATATGTTTAGAGGCTATAAAAGAGCACCCAAACCCTTAAGATCAGTGAAGTGTTGAGCTTTACAAACTTAATAGAATAAAATACAAGCCGTTACGGCCCGGGCCAATGTGTGCTGCTTCCTGTCGGCGCTGCTTAACGCTGGTGTGAAGTGGAAATCACGAGTGCTCTGTGTTCAAGGGCTTTTTGTGACGCAGTAAAATATTCAACACAAAACAATAAATAAATAAAGTACATTTATTTATTGGTTTATTTGGTCGCTGCTCACTGTTGTGTTTTATAGTTAGTTTGCTGTAGTTCTAAGTATTTTTGCTGTGTTGATTGTCACAAAGTTGAAGAAATTAGTATATGCATTCAATCTTTTTCTTCTTCAGCTTGCAATTTAAGTTATTTGTCAAAAATAATAACTCGCCTGGCTCTGCTGTGGGAGTGACGATAAGGCTCATTTACATCTCATTTAGATGAGCCACACCCCCTGTGAAGCACAGCGGGAGCACAAAAATACACAACAAATAAGATCAACTCTAGAGAATGTTGGAAACAGGATGTGCTATGTGATATCTGTATACAGTATATGAGTAGGATTTTATTTTGATACAATAAAAAAGGGCACCAATGCCTTCTCACCTCTCTCAACAACTTTACTTTAAGCCATAAAAAATGCCAATTGAGTGAATATGAATCAATATTTCAGTAATAAAGGATCAATACCTAATATTTACCACATCACATTTGCTGCAGGAGGTTTGTACTGTCGCCTGAATGGAGGTTGATTTTTATTCCTTCAAGTTTTTATTATTCAATGCTTTAACCTTACTGTTTTTTTTACACTCAACGCCATCTGTTCTTAAACAATGTTTTCCTCTAAATCTGCACCACGTAGTATGCACAGTGTCATTTGCACTTTAGGAAAAAAAAAAGGTTTTCTGTTTTGGCAAGCATTGTGAGTGAAACCGTGATTGGTCAGTGTCCACTTTAAGAAAAAAAAATTATATATACAGTGCGGTGACGCACAGTGGAGAAGCTGGTAGTACAAACATTCAAACGAGAAACATAAAATGTAATTAATTAATTCATACATGTAGAGTCAGGCACACAAAAATCCTGCCAAAATAATGCACAACAGATTTTCTTCCTGATGAAGGTCTAGTAGGATGTTCTGAGATGAATAGGCGTTGCTTCTTCTGTGTGGGTAGTGGTGGGTGAATGTAACAAAGTCTCTCAAACTAAATTCAGGTGGTTGGTTGATAAAGTGACATTGCAGAGCTGCTCCTCTGCAGTCCCGTGCAGTGGGTGAACTCTCCTCCTCCACAAAGTCCGGACCACTTTTAGAATGGCCTGATGTTTCCATACAGATAGGTCTGTCTGTGGATGTTTAGTCCAGGTGGGGCCAGGACAGGAAGACCGTCCATACGGGGCAGATCTGCTCCGTCGCGCAATAGTTGACAACCTGATGACAAAAAAGAGAAGAGAGGAAGAAGAAAAAAAGATCTTCAGTTAAATGTTTCATTGAAGCAAATCAGAAAACGGCACTGAAGTCAGTAAAGTAAAGTGAAAGTACCTCAGCGATCTCTGCCAAAGTGCAACTGTAGGAGAGCGGTAGAGAGGGAACTTGGATTAGATTCAATGAAATGTGTGTCTTTTCATAACTGTCTAACAAAGATAAAAATTACTACATTGATGCTATTCTGCATTATTTCACACTACTATCAGGCTGCTTATTCTCATGAATAAATCGTCCTTTAAGGGACATTAATAAAGTAAAGTGAATGTGTGTTAAAGATCACCTGCTGAGCCAAATCAATCACATTAATGTACATAAAATATAAATAAAATAGGGATGGAGGCATAAGGAGGAGGAGAGGGATGGAGACAGGAAGAGAGGGGACATAACAGAGTGATGCCATAGAATAATTTCTATTATTTCCTATTGCCTTTAGCTCTGAGTCTGTCCCAACAAATGCACACCATTTGTTAGCTGTCCAATCCTGGATCAGATGAAAATGTTAAATTTTCTCTCTATACAAATGAATATAGCATTTATGTCATATCTTTCTTATTGATAGGGAATCATAGATTAATTCGGCCTTTACATAATCCTTTTATCATATCGTACTGTTAGAATCAGACACGGCGGCCTCGACCTTCTAACATGACGTGTGGCCTGGTAAACGTGGCACACGGTCTGTGAATGGATGGTCATCGTCGACGTGGCACTCACGACTATTTAACGCTCTTCATGTGGATAGATAACCAGACTCTGAATGGTCCATGCCCTAACCAATGTATTGACTGTTCAGCTGTCTCCAGGCCTGTATTATTATGTGTGTGTTAATAAAACTTCTCTCTACTTAAGACATCCAGACTCGGTTCCATCCTTCCACTCGTGTCTCTCCGGGCCCCTCCAATAATCCTCTAACAACTGGCGTCACGACCGTTAGGAATCCACAAGGCCGATCGGGTAAGTGCGAAGCGTTCTTCCTTTTTGAAAAAATGGGGAGAAGTGCCGTCTTGCCCGTATCGCCCCTTGTTTGATAAAAAAACCTATATGTGGGAATTTATTGGAGAGTCCGTTCCCTTTTAAAAATAATTAATTAGAATTGATAAATATGAATTGGCTACTATCTTAATAACCCCTCAATTGCCACAGAAACATTAGACAGATTGTGTAATTGGTTAAACTCTGAAGTTCTTCGCCGAACGACAGTAGGGAGAACCAATAAGGTTCAGGCTACTGGTTATTTGGTGTAATCTATGCACGAAACCCCCACTGTCATTACTGTTGATATTTGTGAAACCCCCGGAAGGCCGCATCCTTGTCTAGAGTAGGTCCGAATAAAATCTGTGGAGCTCTAAACTTTGTTTGCTGTTTTGCTCGTGGGTCGATGAATATAACTTGTATTGCTATGTGTGGCGTTTTTGTTTACATGCTGATGTTAAACTTGTGGTGGTTTTTGAGTTGGTGATATTTACAAGGCCTTGTATTTATTGCTGATACAGTCAGAGAAGAGTGAAAGCCACGGTCAGACTCAGGCCGTGGCCACATGCTATTGTGAGAGCCCGATTAGACTTGTCTATTGCGGGTGGTCAAAAGTTTGTGGTTAAATTACAAATTGCTGGTTTTGTCTGAATAATATTGAGAGAAATCGGTCGTTGTGGTGGTTAACGGGTTGCTTGGTGAGAGAGAATTCCTGATGATCTCTCTCAGCCGTTATCTATTGTTGTGAGTTATTGTGCACAAAAAGAGAGGCAGTGTTGCGTCATATGATATGATCGCGTGCTGCGTGAACTTGAATCTAACTGTCGGAACCTCAGAGCTGTCCAATGCACATCTGTTTAAAAAATAATAATAATAGTAAATTAAAGAGAGACTCTGTAACAAAGAAAGTGTTTGGATCTGTCTGGATGTTGTAAAGGGACGTTTGTTTCCACAAGATTGTATTATCGCCTTGTTGCAGCCATGGGTACTTCTCAATCCAAAACATTCAACAAAACACATTCCACTGGCGACTCACGTAAATCTGACATAGACGTGTGCACCCCAAACCGTGAGGCCAACACAACCCCAGTGGAGAGTAGCGGTAACGTGAGATGCGATGCATTGTTTACCCCCAGAATGCCAGCTGGCATTGTGGGGCGTACCAGAGGTTGGGAATTTGTTTTCCCATTCACTGCTATGTTGTGTGACGAGTCCTACAGGATTTGGCCTTACGAAGGCACATTTAGTCTTGGTTTAATGGATTTTGTGCAGAGTTACGTTAATGAATGGGTGCCGGACAGACTCCTGACACACCTGCGAAGCATATCCCTAATCGCGCAAGATACGGAGGTCAAACATCAGTTTCTTAAAACCAATCGTGCAGTAAGGTCCGCACTAGACGCGGCAGCGCAGACCACTGATGACCTCATTACATACACAGCAGCAATGCGTGATATGCACATTGATGGACCGATAAGACCAGCAGGCTACATAGAAACCGGCGTTCAGACTAGTCGTTTGGATTCAACCACTTTTGACACAAGTTTGGTTGACCAAGCGGCAAGCGGGAGCTTTATTATTACTCCAAAGAGCTCCTCGACCCCGTCACCTCATTCACTGGGGACCGTCACACGAGTTGAACCACCCATATTCAACCCCTCATCCCCCTTCGTCCTCCCTGTTGCCCAGACCCCACATCACGCTACACCGAGTGAATTAGCGGCTGGTGCCCGGCCCAAATTTAACTTACATAACCCTGTCCCGGTCCACTATCAGACTGCTGAGGTTGACCCATCCGAAAAGATAGAGTTCCCTCCCCCACCGCCTCTCTCTAGCGCAGACAGCGCAGGGGAGACGTATGTCATCAGAGCGGCAAGAGGGAAAACCAAGGCCAGGAAATTAGGTCACACCGATAGGCACAACACAGATAGTGAAGGGGAAGGCGAGGAGGACATAGGTCCGCGTTATCAACTCCGAGAACGCGCCGTGTCCCCCGGTAAGAACAGACCCGACAAAACTAGCCGTGAAATACAACAGTTCCCAATGTTTCGAATTGGAGACATGAGAGTAAACAAACCATGGACCCCTGCGGAGATTACTGATCTGATTGATAGATCTCCTGACCCACTGCGAGATCCCGACACATTTGTGAATTGGTTTTCTCAGGTATGCAGAAATTACAATTGTTTGGTGATGGATGCGAGGCAATTGTTGGAGGGAGCGTATAAACTTGAATGGCGTTACTGTAGTAAACTGTTTGAGCTTCCTGAACCCGATAATAATGGTGATTGGCCTGCAAACAAAACAATGTTGCAATGGTTAGATGATTTCAAAAGAGCTGTGCAGAAGGCCTCTCACGTGCGCTCAGATTTTAGTCAAGTGATTAACTGCTCTCAGACCCCAGATGAAACGGTAGTCAAGTTCATTTATCGATTTGACCAAACTTGGAACAAATATTCGGGCCTCAATAGTGAAGATAACCAAAACCCACTTCTGAAGGTTCACTATCTTATCAACGCACTAGGCCCACAGACGCAATTGGCTTACAAAATTGCGGTAGTCGAATGGGAGACGGTCCCTTGGCAGACTACTTTAGATAAGCTCTTAGCCATGGAGCGCGCGGGTGTTTTTACAGTTGCTAGTCGCCCAATCGGCAATCAAACCCAAATGGCACAATTTGTGGACCAAAATGTAACAACAAAAGGTCAGAGCAAGAAGGCAGAGAGAAGGTCAAAGGTCAGGTGCTTCTATTGCGGCGACTTCGGTCATTACATGCGTGCATGCCCTCGGGTTCCAGCCCCCACCGGTCCCGAATCTAATCAGCAGGGAAGGAGGCTGCCGGCCTTGCCAAGCAATGAGCAAACACGAGGTTAGAGAAGCCGTGAGGAGACAGGGTTCTTCATCAGCCCGACACGCAGGGTACACACAGAACAAATCTGTGAAACTACCCGTAATATTGTAACCCAATCTGTACAGATACAATTGTCCAAAAATCCAGCTGAAAACCCCGTTTTGCCAGTTGAAATTAATGGCGAAAAAGTTAATGTTCTAGTGGACAGCGGCGCCACGCTGTCAGCAGTAAACAATGATAACGTGTGCACCCCGACCGACAAGTACATATCCACTATGGGAGTAGCGGGAGTCCCTATGCAGGAATCATTGTCAACCCCCTCGGATGTATTCATCGCAAATACAGATGTTCAGCACTCTTTTCTGATTTCAGATACTTCTCCTGTCTCACTCATGGGTCGAGATCTGTTATGTAAGTTACATGCTAGCATTCACTGTACTCCGGACGGGTTATATCTGACCATCCCAGAAGAACAGGTAACACAGGCGACGCAAGTTATTCCACAAGACACACGTGCTCATTATAGCTGGACATTACAAAATTTTAATTTGAAAAATCTCTTCTCTGTTCCCAGAATCCAGGCTTTGGCGAAAACATCCCCAGCATGTGCGGCCTTGATGTCTGTTTCCCGTCCGGTTTTATCTCCCTTTTGCTCATCGGCCATAAACCCGTCAGATGAGTATACGCACAGAGTTGATAACATGAGAAAGACACAACAGTGGCTGGAGGGCGAGCTATTTCTGTACGTAGGCCCAGAGGGCTGTGCTCTGCCAATCAAGTTGACGGAGGCACAGAAGGCGCTGCTCCAGGACCCGGAGGAGGCAACTTTTGTTGTCATAGCATTGAACCCGGGGTGTGATCTAGGTCAAATCAGGGAGATGGTGAAACATTGCCACCTATCTCCGAAACCTCAAACTTCTTCTGAATTACAACCAGCATATGATTTGGACAAAAACTATTACCAACTGCAATTAAAGGAGCCTGTTGACAGGATACTTGCCGTTTTTGACAAACAAAACACACCATTTAAGATTACATTCGGCCCTCCTTCAGAACTCGCAGAAGTTCCTCTCACTTTATGGGCAATGCACAAAAATCATGTAGGGTTTGTTAAATCTGCTACACCACACAGAGTGACACTTAAGGCTAATGCCAAGCTGCCAAGGATCAGACAATACAAGCTTTCGGCACGGGCCGTCGAAGGTATAAAGGAAGTGATTAGTTCACTCTTGGAGCAGGGAGTTCTCAAAAAGGCGACTAGCCCCTGTAATACGCCAATCCTCCCAATAGAAAAGACTGGCCGCCCGGGTGACTGGCGCTTCACGCAAGATCTGAAAGCAATTAACGAGATTGTCGTTCCAATCAAGCAAATTGTTCCTGATGCCAATACGATTTTGGCCTCATTACCATCCGACTCTAAATTCTACACAGCTATTGATCTCTGCTCGGCATACTTTTCCATTCCACTACATCCAGCTAGCCAATATCTATTTGCATTCACCGTAGGGGGGACACAAATGGTATGGACCAGAATTCCAATGGGTTATTGCGAGAGCGCCGCCCTGTATTCGGCCGCGGTCAGGCGCGACTTAGATGAACTCCATCTCCAGGGGGGGTCGACCCTTCTTCAGTACGCGGATGACCTTCTGTTGACCTGTACATCACAACAAGCCTGTCACGCTGACTCAATCGCACTCATGAAGCACCTCGCTGAGTGTGGACACCGTGCGTCGTTAGCAAAGCTGCAGTTTTGCCAAACCCGGGTTACGTACTTGGGACACATTCTTTGTGGGGGGCAAAGAATGCTGTCACCTGAAAGAGTAAGGCCTCTCTTGAACATGTCTCCACCGAAAACAAAGAGGGACCTGCTCTCCTTCCTGGGAATGGCGAACTACTGCAGACACTGGCTGTTTGATTACGCGTCAATGGATTCCGTCCTGCGTGCTGCAACACTACAGACTGCTCCAAAGACTGTTGTATGGACAGAGGGTCTACGCAACGCCTTTGAGGACATCAAACGTGCTCTCTCGTCGGCTCCAGCTCTGGGTCTTCCGGACTACGCTCAGGACTTCCATCTTCACGTCACCGAGAAGGAGGGGTTCGCCTGCGGGGTCCTCGTCCAGAAGCACGGGTCGCGTTTCCGGCCTGTGGCCTATTACAGTGCAAAACTCTCGCATATAGTTATGGGGATGCCAGGGTGTCTTAAAGCTGTAGCGGCCGCAGCAGAGATGATTGAAAAATCATCCTTGATTGTGTTGGATCATGAGTGTACTGTCCACGTTTCACATGCAGTCTTGCACATTTTGAACACGGCAGCCACACAGCACATGTCGGCAGCGCGTCGCTCTGGTTACGAGGCTATTATTCTGTCAAAGGCTAACATCACACTTAAACGCTCGCCTCCCATTAATCCTGCCACTCTTGTGCCAATCTCTTTAGGTGATGAGGAACACGATTGTGTGGCTGTAATTGAGACCAGCACCTCTCCTAGACCGGACTTGCAACAGACACCAATACCAAACTCTGACCTGATTCTGTATACTGATGGGTCCGCTACTCGGCCATCCGATCGTAAGATCATAGCAGGCTACGCGGTTGTCAATGATTGGGAAGTGGTCGAAGCAGGGCCCCTCCCAGATGGCACATCCGCGCAGGCGGCCGAGGTTTACGCTCTTACAAGGGCATGTATACTAGCAAAGGACAGAGTAGTTACTATATACACGGACTCTCGATATGCGTTTGGCATTTGTTTTGATTTCGGTTTAATTTGGAAACAAAGGGGGTATTTGACCTCATCAGGTAAGCCGTTGCAACACCACGCATTAGTAGAGTCACTATTAGATGCCATATTACTGCCAAAACGACTAGCAGTGGTCAAATGTGAGGCACACAGGACTGATGATGACCCTGTCTCAAGGGGAAACGCACGGGCTGATATTTCAGCCAAACGAGCAGCCGCTTCCCCTTCCCCCACGGCACTCCAATGCGTTAGCAAACAACAACCTGAACCAATTGCCTTGCCCTCCATTAATGACATTGTAGAACTGCAAAACCGCGTTGACAACCGAGAAAGACGGAAATGGGTCCGGAAAGGCTGTAAGCCTGACGGAGAGTTAGGATTGTGGCTTCATCCGGACGGAAGGCCGGTCTGTCCGCGTTCGCTCCTCCATGTATTGGCCCGTGTAGCACATGGGCCCGCACACGTGGGTAAGGCTGTCATCTCAGGCGTCATCGATTCACAATGGTTTGCACCTGGGAAAGACCAAGTTGCGGAAGAACTTGTAACCAGGTGCATGATCTGTCGCCAGAATAAGAGAGGGCAAGGTACAGCGAAGCATGACCACCTTCCGATGCCGGAGGGACCGTTCGCAAGCATGCAGATAGATTTTACACACATGCCACCCTGCCAAGGGTTCAAATATTTGTTGGTCATTACAGATGCTTTCTCCAAGTGGGTGGAGGCATTTCCTGTCCGCAGAGAGGATGCCGCCACGGTTGTGAAGTGCCTGATGAAAGAGGTAATTCCGAGGTTTGGGGTACCACGAAACATCAACAGTGACAGAGGGCCGGCCTTTACAGCAAAGGTAACCCAAAACTTAAAACAGATCTTAGGTTTCGAGTGGGCTCTGCATCTACCCTACCATGCACCATCATCGGGGTATGTAGAAAGAATGAATGGCACCATTAAGGAAAGACTAACAAAAACAATCCAGTCCACTGGTTTGAAATGGCCCGATGCATTGCCGTTAGTATTATACTCCATTAGGAGTGCACCAAACAGGACGACTGGTCTGAGCCCACACGAGGTCCTGATGGGCAGACCAATGTCCACAGGGGTGAGTCCTCCAATTACACCACACAAGGTTACATTGTTGTGGACTGAGGAGTACCTGGCTGACTACGTTAAGGCTCTTGCTAATGTAACCAGGAAATTTCACTTGCAGGTTCAAAACAGGATCCCGAAGCCATCCGAAGAGAGCACACATGACTTTGCTCCTGGTGACGACATACTAATTAAATCAATAGAGAAGCACTCTCTTCTTCCTAGGTGGAAAGGGCCGTATCAGGTGCTGCTGACGACTAGGACGACCGTTAAGGTGCAGGGTAAGCCGGAATGGATTCACGCAACAAGGTGCCAGAAGGTCCCGCAGCAGGAGGAGGGGGGGGGAGCAGCCCCGTGCTCCCTTCCTTCTCCACCAGGGGTCCCAGGCACAAGCTCCACAGGGAAGTGATCATTCTGGTCCTCGCTCTCCTCTGGTTGGGGGAGACGGTCAACTGCGCACCTGGAGGCCAGTCCGTGGAGCAGAGGAAACATCTGCCCTGGGCCCAATGCCACCTGCGGTATCATCATGCACTTAGGTCCACAAAATCGACCCCTCTCCTGGACATCGAAGGCGAGAGGTATGTTCACCGCAAAATTGTGCAGAATAATAAATTTGTGGTTACAGGAGGCACGAGAGGGAGGAGGTCTTTGGGTACAATCGATTTTACTTGTCCGAGCTCGAGATGTCGGGATCAGGACTGTGTTGTGGCATGGAGAGAAGCACGTAATGGGCACTGGACGTGGGTAACAGATAACACCAAAAATGTACAAGTAGAGGTCTCCCGGCGTTCACCAGGAATAACATTGGTTCGATATAGGACCCAAAGTTTAGATACGGCTAACATCGAGTTGTGGTGTTTTACTGAACAGCAACTAAGGGAGAAACCGGACTGCTCAGGTTGGAAGGTCAATTATCCTCAAGGTAAACGGCAACTTACTACTTGTGCAGAAGCAAATGAAAACAAGGGTTCAAAAATGGGACTTTTGAGCCTAACCAAGCAAAGTAAACACCCAAATTCGGCTATTTCATTAATGATAGATTATGCTAGAGAGCGTACCTTCAGTAACTGTTGGTTGTGTCAGCATTTGCCTAAGTCCACGCATTCATCTACACTATCTCCAATTCCATTTAGCAAGGCGGATTATATCAATTACAATTGGAACGATATGGCTTACCGGGTGCAAGACCACTCGGATGATTGCTATTCTCCTTCATTCCCAATTGGGCGAGTGCATGATAAAACATATGCGGGCGTCGCCAAAATAGTTGTAGACGAGGTCAACGCAAAACACCTACCACGCGGCGTTAACATAACGGTCTTATTGAAGATAACTTACGCTCAAATGTTTACTAAATTAGGATTCGAATATAGGATGCAGTTGACGTTAACTCAAACTAATTGTAGTAATCGGCGGGGGAGCAAGGTTTGCACCCCGCAGCCCTACACACCGGCGGTCTTGGTGGAAGCTTTGGTTAGCGTTCTCCCATGGTACGGCACCCGATCAGTAGATGAGGTAAAGGTGAAGGTTTTAGAATGCGCAAAACCAACTCAGACTGAAGTAAGTAGCCTCCGCGATTGTTCCCGATATATACCACCGGTATTGGTTAATGAATTGACTAACGTTTCTATCTGCTTTCAGGGAGTGGGAACGGATGCCAAGGAGGACGTGGGTCACAGCCTGTGCGCCCACAGCCTCAGAGTTGCAGTGAGGCAGATCCCGCTCCCTGAAAGAGTCTACATGGTGTGTGGGGGTAAGGCATACAGTTGCGTTCCATATGAAAATATGAGCGGCACCTGCTATTTGGCTTATTTAATCCCTATGATTCGAAAAGTTGCAACATCTGAGGTAGCCGCTCTTTATGCGCCACTTCACCGAGACAAACGCACTTTAACAACGACAGACAAGGTACTTGGTACACTGTTGCCATCGTATGGAGTTTACGTCACACAACAGGAGGTTAGCTCCCTATCCAAAGTATTGGAGGCACACCTGAATGCTTCGATAAGGGCCATGCTGGCAGAACACAAGGAGTTAACTGAGGTTAAGAATATAGCTCTGCAAAATAGAATGGCCCTAGATCTTTTGCTGGCTGCACAAGGGGGTACTTGTAAAGTAATTGCGTCAACAGAGTGTTGTACTTATGTCCCGGATGCCACACAGGAGATCACAGACATGGAACACAACACAGAACGGGGGGTTCAGGAGCTACACCGTCTACATGGGTTTAGTTTGGGAAACATATCTGGCATTTTTGGAGCATGGGGCTCCGGGTTAGCTAAACTTCTTTTTGGTGTAGCAATACTCATTGTGATGGTATGTTTTTTAGGCTCATGCATAATCGCAGTAAGCAAGGTCCTGGCGAGAAAGACTGCGGCAGCAGTCATTCAAGCCCCTAGAGTAGTGACGCGTAATTCGGAAAATGGTGAGATGGCATGCAGCGTTACCTACGCTCAGTGGAAACCCCCGGTGCTCGAACGGCCACAACACAGATCCTTTGCAGATTAAAGCGAAATGAACCTGGTATTCAGCAGCCAGGAGACCATGTTTTATTTTTAGGTCATCTATTCAGACCCCTTTTAACATTTTATTAATCCTTACATTTAATCATTATTTAACCGTATAATTTTTTAAATAATATTTCTTTACATTTTTTTACATTTGTTCAATTTATATTATACTTTACATTTTTTCATTTATTATTCTTATTATTGCTCTTATTATTACTTTATACTTTTTATTTCAGGCCTACGTACTTGGTTTACTAATTATATTGAAATCGGTGTAACATTTACCTGACTTTACTAGTTACGAGTTCACTCAGTTTGGTGTAATTGATTTTGCAATTTAAAAGGGACTTGCCCCGATAAAGGGGGAGGACAAAATAAAAATAAACGACAACAAAAAACATAATGATAAATGAAAAGGTACTTAGTAATCCGCATGGGTTTACTTAGTGGCGATGTTTGATTCAATTCTGTTGAGGTTGTATTTTGTTTGTGTGTTGTTTCTATTGTGATTTTGTATGTCAAGCAGTAATGTTTTATTTGTCACTGGTGCATGAAAAAAGATTGTGAAGAATCAAAATGGACTTGACAATTGAAACCTATTGCCCCCCCCCCCCCCCCTTTGCCCCTCGCCCATGGACATATCCCACCTCCCCTTGCCACTCGCCCATGGACACATCCCACCTCCCCTGGCCCAATGGACATTTCCCCATGTCATGATAATTGCTGGTGATTTCCCCATCCCATGTTCAACGGACGAACAACAACGTAGGGACCTCTTGGTGTGCGGGCAGAATAATCCCACTAACACACCAAGAGTCGGGGGTGCGGTGGTCGACCCGCACCCTCAGAGATCCTGAGGCTGACACTGCCCTGGAGGGCAGCCGACGAGTTGTGTTCTGAATTTGTTGGTGTGAAATTACGTGAATTATCTGAATTTTTTTCCTTTCTCTCAACAATGCTGTAATGTGTATTCAATAATGACTGATGATGCCATTATTTTATTTGTGTTTGTTTTGATTATTCAATGACACTGAGTGTACTGTCAGATTGCCTTTAGGGTTATGTTATTGTCAATTTTTTCAAATTTTTTTTAGGGTGAAAATGTACTGATTGCTATGTGATTCTAATGAAATAGACCCTGGTGCGATCCCAACAGTACTTGACATAGTCGCGGCTGGGTGGTGGCTGGGTGCAGCAGCGCGATGGGGTCGTCTTTCCCTACCTAACGAGTAATTATGCATAGAAATACTGCACAGGTGGGTTTTCGGACCTCATACTGATGGGATCAACATCTGTCCACATGGGAAGTTAAGTTTGTCGCGAGTTTATTGGGAATAGGCTCTATTTTCATCTTGACTTGGTTCTAATTGGGTTTTATTTAAGGTTAAAATTTTGTGTTTTGACTTAGGTGAAACTACTAGTACGTGTTTCAAAACGGTGGAGTGATAGGGAATCATAGATTAATTCGGCCTTTACATAATCCTTTTATCATATCGTACTGTTAGAATCAGACACGGCGGCCTCGACCTTCTAACATGACGTGTGGCCTGGTAAACGTGGCACACGGTCTGTGAATGGATGGTCATCGTCGACGTGGCACTCACGACTATTTAACGCTCTTCATGTGGATAGATAACCAGACTCTGAATGGTCCATGCCCTAACCAATGTATTGACTGTTCAGCTGTCTCCAGGCCTGTATTATTATGTGTGTGTTAATAAAACTTCTCTCTACTTAAGACATCCAGACTCGGTTCCATCCTTCCACTCGTGTCTCTCCGGGCCCCTCCAATAATCCTCTAACACTTATCATTAACATCTTATAAGAAGAAGGTTATATGTTCAACCTAAAGCAGAAACTTTACTGAATCTGATTTAGCTCAGAGGACAGAACACTTTTATTCGCTGAATCTGATCTAAAGTCAAACAATTTTAGAATTTCTATCAAGGCTTTGGTTGACAACAGCTGAAAACATCTGGATTCTTCATAATTTACTATGTCTGGTTATACAGCTATAAGAAAATTATATTGCGCAGGCTCAGGGTTTAAGTCAAATTTAATCATTTTTAATATCCAACTGCTATATTTTAACGCCAAAAATAATCACAATTATTTTCTTATAGCCATTTTATCCACCAGAGGAAAGAGAAGTAGAAGAAGCGGAAAACTGTTTATAATATTAAATATGTAGCCAATGTGGTCAATTTCAGCCAAAACTGCAGCTGAATATGTTTTAGACCAACATTTTGGTAATTCCATGAACACAGTATAAAGTGTTCAGCAGTTTCCAATAACTTTAGATTTAATGCAAGTTTGAATCTAATTTAATGCTGTTAAAAGTTTTCCGGACTAAAAGACTCGCTAACTGTCCTCACACGTTGGGATCAAACGCCGTTTCTCCTTTTTATTTCTATGGCCAGACAGAACTTCCACTTCTTTCCAACTGATGACGTTGACCGTTTTAAACCTGTGTCATGTGACCTACACCAGCCATGTTGTGACACGACTCTTTTGTTTCAGGAGCCGCGGCTGAGAACGGTAAATACACCACACGGCTAACCACTCTGCCACTGATACGGCCAACCACTCTGCCACTGATACGGCTAACCACTCTGCCACTGATACGGCTAAGCACTCTGCCACTGACACGGCTAAGCACTCTGCCACTGACACGGCTAACCACTCTGCCACTGACACGGCTAACCACTCTGCCACTGACACGGCTAACCACTCTGCCACTGACACGGCTAACCACTCTGCCACTGACACGGCTAACCACTCTGCCACTGACACTAACCACTCTGCCACTGACACGGCTAACCACTCTGCCACTGACACTAACCACTCTGCCACTGACACGGCTAAGCACTCTGCCACTGACACGGCTAACCACTCTGCCACTGACACGGCTAACCACTCTGCCACTGACACGGCTAACCACTCTGCCACTGACACGGCTAAGCACTCTGCCACTGACACTAACCACTCTGCCACTGACACTAACCACTCTGCCACTGACACGGCTAACCACTCTGCCACTGACACTAACCACTCTGCCACTGACACTAACCACTCTGCCACTGATACGGCTAACCACTCTGCCACTGACACGGCTAACCACTCTGCCACTGACACTAACCACTCTGCCACTGACACGGCTAACCACTCTGCCACTGACACTAACCACTCTGCCACTGATACGGCTAACCACTCTGCCACTGACACTAACCACTCTGCCACTGATACGGCTAACCACTCTGCCACTGACACGGCTAACCACTCTGCCACTGACACTAACCACTCTGCCACTGACACGGCTAAGCACTCTGCCACTGACACGGCTAACCACTCTGCCACTGACACGGCTAACCACTCTGCCACTGACACGGCTAACCACTCTGCCACTGACACGGCTAACCACTCTGCCACTGACACTAACCACTCTGACACGGCTAAGCACTCTGCCACTGACACGGCTAACCACTCTGCCACTGACACGGCTAACCACTCTGCCACTGACACGGCTAACCACTCTGCCACTGACACGGCTAACCACTCTGCCACTGACACTAACCACTCTGCCACTGACACGGCTAAGCACTCTGCCACTGACACGGCTAACCACTCTGCCACTGACACGGCTAACCACTCTGCCACTGACACGGCTAACCACTCTGCCACTGACACGGCCAACCACTCTGCCACTGACACGGCTAAGCACTCTGCCACTGACACTAACCACTCTGCCACTGACACGGCTAACCACTCTGCCACTGACACGGCCAACCACTCTGCCACTGATACGGCTAACCACTCTGCCACTGACACGGCCAACCACTCTGCCACTGACACGGCTAAGCACTCTGCCACTGACACGGCCAACCACTCTGCCACTGACACGGCTAACCACTCTGCCACTGACACGGCTAAGCACTCTGCCACTGACACGGCCAACCACTCTGCCACTGACACGGCTAACCACTCTGCCACTGACACGGCTAAGCACTCTGCCACTGACACGGCCAACCACTCTGCCACTGACACGGCTAACCACTCTTCCACTGACACGGCCAACCACTCTGCCACTGACACGGCTAACCACTCTGCCACTGATACGGCTAACCACTCTTCCACTGACACGGCTAACCACTCTGCCACTGACACGGCTAACCACTCTGCCACTGACACGGCTAACCACTCTGCCACTGACACTAACCACTCTGCCACTGACACGGCTAACCACTCTGCCACTGACACGGCTAACCACTCTGCCACACTGGCTGTTGTTTCAGAGCCGATGCTGCGGTTGGTCGATGGTAATAGTCGGTGTCAGGGTCGGCTGCAGGTGCGGAGGGCGGGACAGGACTGGACTGGAGTGCATCCAATGAGAGCCCCTCAGTGGTTCGTTAGCAGAGCGTGTGCAGAGCTGGACTGTGGCTCTGCTCTGAGTGCGGTGTGGAAAACCGTTTCAGTCAGAAGAGCAGTTGATCTCGATCCTATCGACTGTGTCAACTCTTCACTGATCGACTGTTTTGACTCTCGCAAACGTCAATCTATCTACAGTCTGGAGGTGAACTGTTCAGGTGAGTCTGAAATACTACAATAATAAATAATCCTACTTATAGATTTCAGTGACGTCACTTAAAGGGCAGTAACCCTGGCAACCAGCACTGGAAGAAAAACTCATAGTTTCAATAAAGGTACAGACATAGGAGCAAAGACTTTACTGAAGTAAACGTACCAAAGTATCCACTTTCAGGAGTACTTTAAGTAAGAAGTCAAAGTATGAGGTGAGGTCACTGTCTGTGATTTCACTGTGAGGTCCTGGTGTGGTCACTGAGGTCAAAAATGACCTTGATATCGTTGCTATAGGAACAGCGTGGACAGACTCAAAGTAAAGAGTTTTCCATTAGTTTTGAAGTTTAGTAATAGTTTTATTTGTATTTCCCACTGACGCTCTGCACAGACCCACATCAGAGACACTGAAACTCAAGGACACATTACTGACCTTTTCTAAATAAAGGAGAGACTTACTGCAGAGCAGCTCAGATTGTGATCTTATCTTCATACGCAGACTCGGTGCGGCTGGTTGGGGGGCGGAGCCTGTGTTCAGGAGCGCTGCAGTTTAAGGACCAGTCCTTGAACCAGTCCTGGCCCGGGGTCTGTGACGGGGCTTTGGACCGTCGTGGGGCAGAGGTGCTGTGCAGGGAGCTGGGCTGTGGGGCTCCTCTCCACCAGGGGGCGCCCTCTCCTCTGGGGCAGACGTTCCACTGTGAGGGCAATGAGTCTAAGCTGATGGATTGTCCCCGGACCAGGACCGGCCCAGAGACCTGCCCCACTCTCAACCTCACCTGCGCAGGTAAATGGGCGGGGCCAGGGTGGGGCCTGTAAAGGGGCGGAGCTCAACTGTGTTTGTGTCCAGAGCCTCTGAGGCTGGTGGGAGGGGCCAGCCGCTGTGAGGGGACGCTGGAAGTAGAGCTCGGAGGAGAGTGGGGACGAGTGGTGCCCTACTATGACCCCTGGGACCTGGAGACTGCGGCCGCCGTGTGTCGAGACCTGGACTGTGGCTTTGCTGTTTTTACAGAAATGAGAGACGAGTTAGACTGGACTAAACTGTGGACCGTCCACACTTTCTGTGTGAAGAAGATCACTATCGCTGCTGTGAGAGACTGTGTCGACAGTGGTTCCTCAGATGTTTCCCGCAGCCTCCTGTTGGTTTGCTCAGGTACGTTTAAATCCAGAGTCTCTTCTTCTGCTCACAATCCCCATATATTATATATTCTCCTTTGACAATGTTTATGGATTATTCTTAAGAAATATCCAGAATTTACCCTTTTTTCCCCCTATTTCCATGAAACCGAAACATAAATCAGACTTTTACTCAAGTATTTCACCAAGTACTAATTTGTTTTTACTGGAGGAGTGTTTGGCTCACACTTTTAAATTCTGCTTTGAGTGAAATCCTTTTAACGTAGCGTATGTGGGAGAATATTGTGGCGCCTCTGCCATTGGTCGGTTTAGTCATGTGACCATCTCGCTGACTGCTCTGACCGTGTCAACATCACCCTTTGTCTCCACAGAGCTGCTGAACGTCCCAGAGGTGTCGGTGTCTGAGGGGTTGTGGGCGCCGCGGGAAGAGCAGAGTGTCTGGGGGCCGCGGGCACAGGAGGGTGACTGGGCGTCGCCGGGAAGGGGCGGGGTCTGGGTGCAGATGGGGGCCAATTTCCGGGTCAAATGCTCCGTGGAGCCGCAGTACCCGGGAGGCTCCTTCCAGCTGCTCTCTCCCACTCTCAACCTCACCCTGCCGGCCATCAATCACTCCGCCCACTTCCTGTTTACTGACGTGGGCCGCGCCCACAAAGGCAACTACACCTGTGTTTACCTCGTGCAGGTGTTCAAGCACAACTTCACCTCCAGCAGCTCCCTCCACATCCATCCAGGAGGTAAGGCCATGGGCACGGGACACAATATCTGGGATCGTTGCTCGTTCTAGGGATATAATATAAAAATATTCCAAGCCAGAGTCAGAGCCCAGGGCCGGCCCGAGCCAATTTGGCGTTCTAGGCAAGATTGAACTTTTGCCCCTATTATTATATTGGAGGAGGAACCCTCTACTCCTTAAGTAAATCCACAAATTTTCATCACAATGTTACACGGCTTCCCAGAGGCGTAGAAGGACCTCGTTTGGGGGTTATTGAAAAACGCAAAATCTCTAGTGTTCCAAAATCATTGATGTAGATGGCGGGAACATAGACCTTATGGGGTTCAAAAATGAAAGCATAATTTGGGGCCCCCTCTAGCAGATGGTGCCCTAGGCGGCCGCCTGGGTCACCTTTGCCCTGTCAGAACTACAGGAAAATGGCTGATCTCGCTCACGAACACATCAGCTTACAGTCCATTTTGTGCTCCTCTCTGTCCAGAGTCAGTATTGGGGAAATAGCTTCACATTGTGGCTGTGTATCTTTAGCCTGGCCAGCCATATATTGTTTTAAACGCACAATAACGTTAGCAACAGCAGCAGTGTAAAGCAACAAGGGGAAACCGTCTTCTCTGTGAATGATCTGAAGCGTCAGGTCACTTCCATGGCTTCCTTTTCACATTCATACGTAAATGAAGTTCTCGGACGATCTCTGCCCATTCATGTCGATGGACGCTGTTTTTGGTTCACCCAAAGGGGCTGCCATCTTTAAAACAAACACTTCTCTTTAACATGGACTAGAGGCTGCATTTCATTAGTATCAGCGCTGGTCAAAGTACGATTACTGGAGTAAAACGACTGATACGACTGATCAAATATTACTCCAATAAAAGTAAAACGTGTGTTCCATGTGTTCCAGTGTCTGAATTCCAGACCTTCGTCCGAGTGCTGGTCCTTCTCCTGCTGATGCCGCTGAACTTCATCCCGTACGTCTTCTACCGCCTGGTAAGAGCACACGTCCTAACTCCTAAACCTGTGTCCCGAACCCTAATTCTTTTGTGTGGCGTCGTTTCAGGCCGTCAGGGAGCACGAGAGGGCACAGAGAGCCCCGGGACGCAGAGCCCGCCCTGAAGAAGAACGCAATGATGTCGTTTTCGACCAGATGTGATCTGCAAACTCCTCCTGCCTGCACCGTCACAGCAGATTAATAATCATTATGCTTTTTTACTATTCCATAACATCATGATAAAAGGGAAGGCTTTTTACCGGGTTACAGTGTTCCGTCACCCAGAGCAGGAGTAGTGTTTCCACCCGCTCGCACAGCTTTGACTAAACTTTTAATTTTCCCCAGAGGTTATTTTTAGCAAATAAAAAGAAGATCCTCATGCATGCGGGCAGTTAGCGAGCCAGCTCGTTCCGGGCTCCTTTTCAGAGTCTTTTAGGCCAGAGGTCGACCAACATATGAGTGGAGTGTCTTTGAAACAAGCTCCCTCTGAAGTCCCTACTTAAAAGGAAGGTGTTTAATGAATCAGACCTACGCCCCCAATAGGGCTGTCCCGGTATGAACAGTTTACCTCACGGTTATTGTCACCAAAATTATAACGGTTTTCGGTATTATCGCATTTCAGTATTTTTTTTATGTGTGTTAATAAGTTCAGAAAGCATTGATAGTCCTACACAAACTGAAATAGTTTAAAAAAGTGTAACAGTGTTTGTTATATTTAAAAAATACAGACAAAGCCATATCAAAAGTGCCTTCTCCCTCAACCCAAAGTCCCCACATCAGTATTTCAGCTCTTAATTCAGAACAATAGCACAATTCATACACAAGGTAATTCAAAGTGCTTCACAGTTGCATAGAATTACAAGAGTCCTCATGACTGTTATTTTCTTCCAGAAGAACATTTTAAACTAAGAACAAATGTTGTAAATGGAAAAAACCTCCGTAAGAAGGCCTTAATGTGTGGCTGTGAAAAACAACGTGACAAACAGCCCCGGTCTCCAAATCAGAAATAGCAGAAGTGAAGGTGTGACAGACGGACAGATGTTGTAAAAAGCCAAACGTTCGATGAAGAGTTTATTTGATGTGTGTGTTTTTTTTTTTTTTTGAGCGACTCTTCCATCCGTTTGCTGTAAAACGCTTTAGTGACGCAGAATTGTAATTGTAATAAAGGTAACAGGAGCTGGAGAATGGACAGATCGACGCTTTGGTAGAACCTGCTATTTTTATAATAATACTTTTATGTATTGATACAATGACACTAATCTGTCATTGTATCAAACAGATCAGTGTGTTGACTTCCTCCTGTTAAATACAGATAAAACTGAGATCATCGTCTTTGGCCCACAAAAACACAGAGGTTGTCATTGGTCATCTTGAAACGCTTTCATTGGGACCGAGAAGTCAAGTTAGAAATCTCGGAGTAATCATGGACTCAGACCTCAATTGTAACAGTCATATTAATATTAAGTCCATTACATCAGCGGCCTATTACCACCTAAAAAACATTGCTAAAATAAAAAACATAGTGTCAAAACCAGACTTGGAGACACTCATCCATGCGTTTGTCTCCAGCAGGTTAGACTACTGTAACGGCTGCTCACTGGCCTTTCTAAACGAGCTGTTAGAGCTGCAGAACATCCAGAACGCTGCTGCTCGAGTCCTGACAAGAACCAGGAAATACCACCATATTAGTCCAGTGCTCCGGTCTCTGCACTGGCTTCCTGTCACTCAGAGAATAGAATTTAAAACAGCTCTGCTTGTGTACAAGTCTTTTCATGGTTTAGCACCAAAGTCCATCTCTGACATGTTAGAGCCGTATGAACCATCTCGGGCCCTGAGAACTTCAGGGAGGGGTCCCCTGGTGGTTCCCAGAGTCAGGACTAAACACGGTGAGGCTGCGTTTCAGTTTCATGCAGCTAAAATCTGGAACAGTCTTCATGAGGATGTGAGACAGGCCTCAACTCTGACAATGTTTAAGTCCAGATAATATCTACATATTATAGGTATATCTATATTATACATATTTTTAATGAACATTTTTAATATCATTTTATTGTGTTTTTAACGCTTTTCATTGCATTTTATTGTGTTTGGGTGTCTGGTGTTGCTGTGAGGCACATTGAGTTGAAATGTGCCATACAAATAAACTTGCCTTGCCTATTGATTCACGTAATAGACACACAAAAAAACTATAAAATCAATAAAAACGAAAAGAGTGATGTGTTAGTGAAGTTTTTTGTCACATTGTTGTCACGCTCTTTTTGTTGTGTTTTTTAATTTTTTGCTTTTCCGGCACATTTTTGTTTCTCTTCCTTTCTTTTTTTTTTCAGATGCTTTTAGATTTGCATAAAGCCAAACTGGAGAAAATGGCCTCGTGTTCAGGTGGGGCTTAGGTTAAACTTAAAAACAAAAAAATCTGACAAATGATCCAAAACAACGTCAGAACCGATATTTTTAATGTTTTTTTGTGCAATTCTCAAAACACTTTGTTTGTATACTTTATTGTCCCCGTAGGGAACAAAAAGAAATACACAAACAACAATTGCAGAATCGGCTGCTCCACCTGTCTTTTCAGTCTGTTGCCCCTGTGGATCTGTGCCCCTGTCTCTGTTGACTCTTTTAAAAATGATCTGAAGAAAACTTTTGGCTGATGGGTTTTCACTACAGTAGTGCCACTTTCATTTTACAAAATACACTTTTATATTTGTAGCAGTATGAGGTCGCTAGTCCCGGGCTCACCTATAAAAAGGCGCTGCTCGAGCCTGGGTCGAAGAACAGTGAGTGGATAAACATGATAATGAAATTAAGGACAATCGTTTTTATTGCCATGGTTTGAGAACAGGTTCACAAACTAGGAATTTTTCTCGGTACAATCGTGCAACATAAAACATAGAACACAGAATTTAGATCAAAATAATCTATGAAAACTTTAAAACTATAAGGGCATGCATAAAGAAGTGAAAATAAATAAATACAAAATAAAGGTAAAATATGATAAGACGACAACAATTAACACAGAACGACAGTGGGATTGTATTCCCAGATGTGCGGGTGCATTAAGCAGTGGGTCTAAGTGTGGACAGACCCAGTGCAATAGAGCCGTGAAAATGGCTGAACAGGTTATTCTGTTCATGAGTTATTGGGTCTCGTTATCGTTCATGAGTCTGATGGCGGGAGGTATGGGTCTGGATAGACCGTAGCCTCCTGTCTGAGGGGAGAGGGGTGAATAGTCCGTGTCCAGGGTGAGAAGGGTCAGCTGTGATCCGACCCACACGCCTCCGGGTCCTGGAGGTGAACAGGTCCTGGAGAGATGGGAGCTCACAGTCAAAAACCTTCTCAACAGCAGCACAATGCTCTGCAGTCGATGCCTGTCCCGGTCTGTAGCGCCGGGGAACCACACATAAGTGACATAGATCCAAGTCAACAACACGTCATGAAAGAGCAATGTTTTTGTTAAGCTATAAGAATCAGGGCGTTTTCACACAGGCTCTAGTTAGGTCGACCAAAAGTGTCGGTTGGATTCAGTGTGAAATCTACCGCAGCATTTACATCGGTCTAAACAGCTGCTCCGAGTGTGGCTGAAACAGGTGGTTTCACATACATTCCACATACATTCCCCTTAAGTGTGCACGTACGTTGTCGTATTGACAGGTCGATGCCCGTTGTCATGAGAAGTTTGTTGAACAGCTGTTATGTGGCTGACGGTGCGACGTCTGGTGCGGGTGCGTGTGAACACTGACTGAATTCATTTTGGACTAAATGCAGTTGGAACTAGGGCAGTCTCAGGCCGACCTACAAGGCTCCAACATGTGTGAAAACGCTTTAAGTTGTATGGACAAACGTCACACCATCAGCCACGCCACAAACAGCTGCTCAACAAACGTATTCCCATGATAACGGGCAACCTGTCAATTCACCGACATGGCCTGAGAAGACGTCGTGCCTCTGTGAGAGCGAATCCTCCCCCGCAAACGGATCACGGCACCAACACACCGCTACTCAAAGCGGTGTGAATCCGAGGCAATTGGGACTTGAAAGCAGCGCAGAAAACATCTGACTGAGATGCGGGGCCCTTACGGCTGTGGGGACCCTACACAACTTGCATAGTCTGCGTATAGGAAGAACCGGCTCTGATGCCCCGTCACAACATGAGCACATTTTTGAGTGGTGCTGCCATCAAGTGGTAGTGCAGAGAAATAGCATAATTATAAAAAAAAAATGTTTTGGCTTGCTGGTCGTGGGCTGTACATAACATTAATTTCTAACATTGTGTAGTGCCACATTAAATGAAGTTGGGGGCCGTGATTTGCCCGCGGGCCGGATTTTAGGCATGTCTGGGTTAGAGTCAACCCCAGCACATACTTTCAGAAAAGGCTGTTTCAGAGGATCCAATTTCATTTATATGGGAAATTGTAATAGTGTAATTGTCACTAAACTAGCACGGGTACCCAGTTTTCAGTGTTAAACTTAAACAAGATTAAAAGACTTAGAGGGATTGTTTTATTTCTTTCCTGTATCCAAAATCCTCTCCAAAACTTGTGTCAAAATAAAACAGTGATCACATGACTGACTCAGCGGCAGACGGACTGTAGCTCTGGCAGAGACAGTTCTACGCCTCTCCACCTGCACAAATCACAAATCAAACCTGATCAGCTTTTAAAGGTGGTAGTGAGTGAAAATAAGCAAGGCACTTATGTTAGTCATGTTAGGGTAACAATACTAAACTGGGGCCTTTTATAGTGCGCCCCCGGCAGGAACAACATTACCACAAAATACTTGCATCATCACACTTGTACCATAGAAATCATCTTGCAAAACGGAATAAAGTATTTTTTTGTTTTGTAAATGAAACAGGATGGATATTGTCCCATTAATTTCAATTGCTGGAAAAGTAAGTACAGGGGAAAAAAGTGTGATGCAGCCATAGTAGATGATAGCTTTTGGAGGATTTATTTAAAGGGTTTCTCGCTGTAATCAGGCTTTGCACATGTGCACATCAGTGTCCCCTTGTTAGGGCCTCATTAAACTACAAATCTGTGGGTGATCCAGTGTTAACATAATTTTCCACACTTGATGTTCTGTAGGCCGTGTACAGACCCGTGTGATGAAGCAAATCTGGCTGGTGTCCACTTCACTTACACTGGGAATTTATAATGGTCAGAGAGCAGCCAGTTTGATGTCTGTTATTCTCATCTCTAAAGTGCGGTTATTCGAGTAATGTTAAGAGTACTCTTACTACAGTAACTCTCTTGGTCCAAAGAGCAGCTGATATCACTCAATGTCTCCTCTTTGAAACGGAGAGCTAAAAGTCTTTTCCACGTGAATCAATCGTCCAGCAGGGGGAGCTATAGGATAAGGACAGTTCTCTAGTGCAGTGGTTCTCAAGCTGTGGTATTTGAGCTTCTTCAAGTTTAGCTTAGACTGTTTTAGACCGGTTTAGCCCTGATTTGATCTGGACCCGGGCCTGGTGGGACTTGTTAAAAATGTTAAAATCAGGTGGTGCTTGGTGTGAAATGTTTGAGAACCACCAGTCCAAAAAAATATACAATGACAGTAGTAGATAAGAAGAAATCATAGAAAAAGTCTGTGCCCGCTTAAATTGATCGTTTTATCCCCATGCAAATGAAAAGTGAAGCCAGACGCAATATACAAGTATGGCGAGGCATGTTTAGTCCTTTTTATGGCATTTCTCTCATTTCTGTGGTTTATTCATCATGAACAAATTATTCTATGATGTTTAGTGGCCCTTTGATGTGTATCAGCCAACAAAATCGCAAATTTGAGTTAGCATTTAGCTCCGAGGTCACTTTTATACTCTCAATTCTATCTCAAGTAAAATCTCAAAAGGTCTGTATAATAATTAATGATTTCTAAAGAGGCTTTGACCTAAATGTGGTCGATGGTTGACACCTGAAAACATCTGGATCATTCAGAATTTGCGATGTTTGATGGCTCATGCTAACGGTTATAGGAAAAATGTCTGCATATAATGCTTCTTCTTTTTATTTCTATGGGTCGTTACGCTACACTGGCAAAACAGGAATTAGCCAAAAACCATTCCCTGCACCGAGTCTAAATGCACAAAATCAACATTGAGACTAAAAGGATGTTTATAAGCCCCAGTTATGCAGGACTTTAATCTCTTAACTCCCACCTGAACCAAGCACATTTTCTCCAGTTCAACTTTAATAATAATAAAATCGGTTTTATATAGCGCTTTTCTGGACACTCAATTTGGTGCTTTTTCGTAATTTGTCACTTTTTTGTTGTTTTTATTGCTTTTTGGTCACTATTTTAACATCTTTTTTCAAGAAGCTTTTAGATTTGGGTCAAGCCAGACTGGTTAAAGTGGGGCGTCTTATTGGTGGCATCACTCGCTCCATGCGGTTAGTACATGTTATGTCACTCCGGTCGTGCGCTCCTCCATGCGCCCGTTATGACAGCGTGCAGCAGCCCTTCTCCCTGATCTTCTTCATACCTGTCCCAACTCTCCGGCCCCCGCACCTCTCTTTACCCCCGCCCACGCTGCCGTTCGGCCCCGCCTCCGCTTCCTGCTTGGTCTCCTTCCCGTAGTCGTCGTCGATGATCACCAGTTCCGCCTTCAGCGCCCCCTCGAACTCCTGGCCCCGCCCGCTGTCGTCCCGCGCCGGCTGGAACCCCATGAAGACGGCCGTGATGGGCTCTCCCGTCTCCATGGCGTTAAGAATGGTGAAGGGCGCGTCCTCCCCAAACACGAGCGAGGGGGCAGGGCTTATCCTGGGCCCGTACCGGCACAGATCCTCCTCCTCCTCATCCACGCTGATGTAGTCGCTCAGGGGGATGTCGCTGGCTGGGGTGTAGCTGCTGCAACGGTGCGGGGAAGGGCAGCGAGTGGCGCGGTTCCCCACATGGTTAGCGTCGTTAGCGTGGCTGTTGTATGGGGGGTAAAAAAGAGGGTGGGGAAAATTAAAAAAATTAAGAAAAAAAACAATTGGGGAAAAACGTAACAAAAACGTGCCTGAAAAGCAACATTAACACAACAAAAATATATATGATCGAGAATGTTCTTTGATTTGGGTAAAGCTGAACTGCAGAAATTCACACGGTAAGAGGTAAAAATATAAATTTATTAATTTGATTAAATTAGAAAAAATAGTAGTTAATGTGACCCGCCGTGGTTTCCAGGGACACAAGTCTGCAGTCTCACTTTCTCGCAAATGGAGAAACAAGCGATTTTTTTTAAATTGGTGATTTTCACTTTTTTTTGTGCAAAATCGTTCAGTTGAAGCCACGAAGAAGCCCTTCTATGTTTAAGCTAGCAGTATTGGTATATTTAAAAGTGTAAACTTTTAGGTTCAAACCGGCTTGACTTCGGAGCGTGCAGTAGGGACGCGACTGTGTGTTTTTACATACTGGGTAAGCACCACAGAGGAGGAGGCACCGCTGCTTTGGTTTGTGTTGTTGACACATGCTTTAGCAAACAAATGCCATGCAAAAAAGGCAGTTTTATACACACGCCTGTTGTCGATCAGTTTTTCAGGTTTAAATCGGCTTGTTTTGTCAGAGAAATAGCGCACGCCGTGGGGGCGTGTCATTGTGCGTGTGTGGCTCATTATTATCCAACACAGGCCGCCGCTGCTAACGCTGGAATTCTACTGCAGAGGTCAACGCTGCGTGAAACCAGTGAACTTTTCCAGGCTGACTTTCCCAGTGCCACTGATGATGCCCTGGCTGTAAGCACAGCACCCCCTGCTGGCCATTACGTTTCCCAAACCAACTCGCCTTCAGAGCGTGATTTAAGACCGAAGGATGTAGCGCGGATTTGCCAAACTCTACATTGAAAAGAACTGAGCGAGGAAAATGGATATACCACAAAAACATCGGACATAATGGTTAAAAAAAAAAGAAAAATTCGCCCCAATTTTTAAAGTGGGGAAAATAATGACAAAACAAAAAAAACGAAATTGAGGGGGAAAAAATAGATTAGCCTGGCTGTACCCGTTGCTATGGAAGCTCTGGTGGCGTCGGAGTTGTTGCGAGGTGTAGCGGTTGTTGTTTGGCGGGAGTTTGAAGCTGGTCACGCGTTGGACCTGTCTCACGTTCCTTCTGTTTCCAGGTGCTCTCCAGCAGACCTCCTCCTCCTCCCCCAGGCTGCTGGGGCTGAGGCACCCACTGTACGTGCTGCCATGTGGCGGTGGGTGCAGGTGGCTGAGGTCGTGGCAGTAGGAGCGCTGCCTCATGCCGTTTTGGTTCTGGGTGTTTTGGCGGTGGAGCGTGGCGCTCTTCAGCAGCTGTCCCACTTCTGAAGCAGACAGCTCCGACACGCTGCTCTGGCCGTCCGAACCCTGACAGACGAGCGACATCAGATTTAGACAGAAGTGATTTTTTGTGGCGTCGTGTCACGTGACGTTACCTCCAGCGAGTGCAGCGCATACACACACTTCCTCCCGTCGTCGTAGACCTTGAGTCCGGGCCGCTCCTCCAGGTCGTCGGGGCAGATGGAGGACGTGGACAGCACGGTGCTCTGTCCCGTTCGCCGGTTCCTGTTCACGTTGATCTCCATGGCAAACAGGGCTGACACACAACACACAAATCACTCACATGAACCCATTTCTGTTTCAGTCTCAAGTGTGTAGCGAGAGGGGAGGCCTACTCTTTCTCAGGGCGGCCTCTGGCTCCAGCAGCTCGTTTGTTGTCAGAGAGAAGGATTGTGGGAAGTTGGGGGTCTCCATGGCGACATGCGGGGGATCTTTGGGAGGGAAAGGGTGTGATGGTCAGTCAGTGAGACGGGACAGAGCTAGATCAAGAGGAGACTCACCAGAGACAAAGCCGTCATTGACCTCCTGTAACAGAAAACATTAACATGTTTTATCATCTCTTTTTAGGCAAAAGTAACCAAATAATTTCACCACTATTGCTCTGCAGAAAACTGTATTATCTTTCAAAAAAAGCAAGGCAATGTTTGAAATATCTAAATATTCAAAATCTCTTCAGGAAAAACAGCTCTTATATTTCAACAAAATACACCCATGAATTCATAGCTCACTCTATGCATTATTCAGGATTCAGCCCCAAAATATTCACAGTTTTTGGCAATTTTTTCCATTACATTTATATCAGTAATCTACCACAGAAGTTTGAAATGGAAATCTATCAAATGTAAAGTGTCCTGAAAGTACCTTGATGATGTCCTCCGTGCTTTTCTCCACAGCTTTGAGCCGCTCCAGGATGAAGCTCTCGTTCTTGGACACAATGGACTCCTCTCTCTCCAGCGCCTCGATCTCCTTCTCTATCCTGCCCGGTCAGATGTCAGAGGTCAGCACATGTTATAGTAAATGCTTTCAGAGGTGTTTTACCTGTAGATGCTGAGCAGCAGGGCCCGAGTCTGTTGCTCAGAGGCCGTGGAGCCTGGTGGGTGGTAAGAGGAGTCCTGCAGCCACTGCTCCCTCAGGGACTTTTTCTGGAAGAGGAGAAATGTCTAATCTACCAAGGTGAGCTAAGAAATAGACATGAGCTTCATAGTCCTGCGTTAGAGCCTTCTTTCCGTTTTTCAGCCCACTACAGGAGTGACCAACTCTGTGACACTATGAGGCTGAGGTCATACGATGGTGTAGCTACAACATTTCTATTCTTCAAGCAAGTGCCCAGAACGTACATTACCTCGCTATCACAGAATGAGTTGTAGTAAGTGTTTGGTTCAAAATACTTGTTTACTTGTGCTTTTTGAGGCAAGGCAAGTTTATTTGTAGAGCACAATTCAAACACAAGGCAATTCAAAGTGCTTCACAGTTGCATAAAATTACAATCGATCCATAAAACATCAACATAAAAATGTATTAATTATAGTAAAAGGCAAGAGTGCAGATAAAATACTTTCAGTTGTCATATACACGGGTAAAAGGAGCCGTTTTCAGCCCGATTTGAAAATTGTCAGAGTTTGGGCCTGTCTCACATCCTCATGAAGACCATTCCAAATTTTAGCTGCTCACTGTTTTTTATTGAACCACCAGAAGACCCCTCCCTGAAGTTCAAGGGCCCGAGATGGTTCATACGGCTCTAACATGTCAGAGATGTACTTTGGTGCTAAACCATGAAAAGACAAGCAGAGCAGTTTTAAAGTCTACTCTGAGTGACAGGAAGCCAGTGCAGAGACCGAAGCACTGCACTAATGATGTTCGTATTTCCTGGTTCTGGTCAGGATTCGAGCAGCTGAGTTCTGAGATGTTGAGTAGCCACTTGTAGCTCCTCCTTTTCACATGACCCCAGAACAGACGCACTCCAGGCCCCAACACGGACCACTCCACACTACGTGGTGGACAAACAAACCACTCCAACCCACAGCATACTTTAGGCCAGTGGTTGTTAACCTGGGGATCAGTACCCGTAGGTCAGATCATATCCAAAGGTTTTGATTTCTACTAGCTTTATCCATGGTTTATGCCTGTTTTAGCCCCAGTTTATCCTTGGTTTAGCCCTAATTTAGCCCCAGTTTAGCCCCAATTTATCCCTGGTTTAGATACCAGATTCTAATCTCTAAATACCTTGAGGTGCTTCAGTTGGAGCTTCTCCTGGTCCAGCTCCTGTTTCCTGTGCCGGATCACCTCCTGAATGCGGTGTCTCTCCTGCAGCAGAGTCACACTGTAGTTTTGACAGTGTTACATTGACAGTATAGATTACCACAGACGGGTCAGGGGGCACTCACAGTGATGGCCTGTAGCCGCTCCTTCATCAGCTCTGACTCCTCCATCGTCCTGTGGAATCATCACAACAGAGAGAATACCAAGAATAGAATAGAATTTAAAAAGAGTGATGAAAAATTCAAGTGTAATCATTTGACACTTTCTTCCCTTTTTTCATTCAACCTGTTGGAATGTTTTTGTTTGATATCATCGATATTATTAATTATTATTTAATTTCACTGTGGGGGTTCTAGATTGTTCGCATGGTCATTTTTTGGGTTTTGCTAACCCCCGACTTAAACACCTATTCGAGCCTTCCAAAGTCATCGTTTGGCCAAATTGAGATTCCTAACTGTTTGCTCTCCAAACTGCAACTTTAGGTTTTTGGTTTGCAACCAAAAAACTAAACCAGTGGTTCTCGACTGGTGTGTTTTTGGGACGCACCTGACACGTCACAAGTCGTGACCGAAAAATATAATTCATTATGCTTTTATTTAAAATATTTTACGGTTAGCCATATTGTAGTGTATTTAATATCAATATATTTTTTGGCATTCATCATAAATTTATCTGGAATAAGAAGCATTGTCTGATGTGCACCAGGCCTCGCTGAAGACCTACGATCCAGAATTATTGATTTGCATGTAGCTGGAAAAGGTTACAGAACCATCTCGAAAAGTCTTAATGTTCAGAAATCCACAGTTAGAAAAATGTTCTATAAATGGAGACGGTTCAACACTGTTGCTTCACTTCCAAGGAGTGGCTGCCCTGTAAACATGACACCATGAGCACAGCGCAGAATACTTAATGGAGGTAAAAAAAAGAATCCTGGAGTGTCAGCTAAATACTTACAGAAATCACTGGCACATGCCAACATCTCTGACACATCTACAATACGTAAAACATTGAACAAGATTGGGGTTCATGGGAGAACACCACAGAGGAAGCCATTGCTGTCTAAAAAAAACCATTCCTGCACATTTGAAGTTTGCAAAAGAGCACTTGAATGCTCCACTGCACTATTGGTCAAATATTATGTGGACTGATGAAACCAAAGTTGAGTAGTTTGGGCAGAAAACACAGCATCATGTGTGGAGGAAAAATGGAACAGTACACCAATATCAAAACCCTATCGCCACTGTGAAGTATGGGGCAGGAGAATCATGGTGAGGGGGTGTTTTGTTGCCTCAGAGACTGGACAATGTGCTATATCAGCAATGGAAAAATTAACTCAAGTTTATCAAGATATTTAGGAGAAAAGCTTAAGGCCATCTGTCCAACAGTTGAAGCTCAAAACAGGATGGAGCTGCAACAAGACAATGACCAAAACAAAAGCAAAGCCACTTTAGAACGGTTTCAGAAGAATAAAATACTCGTTCTGGAATGGCCCAGTCAAAGTCCTAACCTAAACCCAATTGAGATGCTGTGGCATGACCTCAAGAAAGTTATTCACACCAGACATCCCAGGAATCTCACTGAACTGCAACAGTTTTGTAAAGAGCAATGGTCCAAGATTAATCCTTAATTGACGTGCACGTCTAATCTGCAACTACAGGAAAAGTCTGGATGAAGTTATTGAGGCCAAAGGAGGATCAGCCTGCTATTGAATCTAACGGTGTACTCACTTATTCCTCCTTGTCCTGTAAATGCTTACATGTTATGACCATTAAAAATATCATAACATCGTTTGGGTGGTATTAGTTTAAGCAGACACTATTTACTCATTCTTGTGATTGTAATAAAGTTCAGATCGTATTTTATGAGCAATTTAGGCAAAAATGTAAGAAATTCCAAAGGGTGGACTCACTTTTTTCTTCCCACTGTACCTATTTAAGGCAGAACAGGAAATGCTTAAGCCACTGACCTGCCTTATACCCTGTCCCTGGAAATACTTGAGCTCATACTCTAAAAAAGGACCACGTCTGTTTTACTCCTGTGTCTATTCTCAGTGGTGAGTCCTGGACGTCTAGAAGGTCACTTGGGTCGTGTTAAAGTCGTGACCTGAGCCCCGTTTTACTGGAGCTCTGGATGACTCGACATGAAGCCACTGTTAACTAAAGCTGTGATGTTGGGCCTGTTCCACCAGCTCCTCCGTGACAGCTGCCCCCGACCTGCCTTTATGGCCCTTCCTCCTCAGAGGTCACATGGCTAACTGGTGGGTGAGCGCCCGACAAGACCCCCCATGGTGCTTTGGTGTTCCGTTACTTTTAAACGCATCGCCATATGTGCGAGAACATGATATTTTCACCGCAAAATCAGCGTCAAGTCTTGAGAGCGGTCAAATGAAAAGTTTGTCAGGTGTTGAAATGGGCACAGTGTGTCCCTGTATAAAAATACAAAAAAGATCTTTAATTAACTTCTTAACCACCGCCTTAACCAAGTGCATTTTCTCCAGTTCAGCGTTACCAAAATCTAAAAGGTTACAGCCTGTAGGCCAGAGTAACGCCTCATTTGAAAGCTAAGACCCACAAAACTATTCTTAACCAATCTTTTTCCTTGCATTGTTGCCATGTTGTCGTCACTTTTTTAACTTCTTTTTTCATTGCCTTTTTTGTTGCGTTTTGGACATTTTCATTGCTTTTTATTTTTTTGTCGCCATTTTTTGGCAAAAAAAAAGTTGCATTTTCATCCCCTTTTTTATGGTCGTTTTTGTCGCTATTTTGGCACTTTTTTCAAGAAGACTTTAGATTTGTGTAAAGCCAAACTGTAGAAAATGTGCTTGGTTCAGGTGGGGGTTAAAAGGTTAAACTCTAAGATAGGACATTGCCATAGTAATATTGGAACGAATGGCAAGCTCCCATGTTGTGATTGTCCTTTTGGACCCACTTACCACTCCTCATTTTTGTCCGCTTTTCATGACTTTTTTCTAAATACTGACAGAGCTTACGTCTAGTGTAGTAAGAAAAGGAAGTTAAGCATTTTTAGAAAGAAAGAATTATTAACAATGCTTCCCTTCCCAAACTGTCCTTTCGTTTGTATGAGCACAGGCTAAAAGAAGAAAATAGAAAGAATTTGATTTAGCTCAAGAACTAGAATAAATGGTGCAAAGACCAAACAACAGTCTGACCCGACATACAACAAATAAAAAACAATGACTGTGTTCTCATTGTTTTACATTAGCCTCACCGGCTAATGCCAAGATGGCTGCCATGTTTGCCATGTAAATGAGCGTCATATCCTATCTAGAGTTTATTAACCCTCTAACTCTTAGCGTTTTCTCCAGTTTAGCTTTACCCAAATCTACGGATACATTTCCTCACGTTGTTGCCACATTTTCAAGATCTTTGTGTGCAGGTGTGTCCGGCCTGCTAACGGTTACGATCAAACACCACGTCTCCTTTCTATTTCTACGAGTCGCTGTTCTATTCTACGGATTTCTTCCTCTCCCTATGTCACTAAGGCTTTAGCTCAAAGCATTTTCATTGTCGTTACATCAACTTTTCTTCATGAAAATGGGGGTAGTCTCTCTGAACCCCTCCGCTGACCGGCCGACTCTTTGTCGTCTGCTGCTGCTCTCCCGTTTGCAGCTGGTGACCTGGAAATAGGCTGCAGTGCAGAGTGTGGCCCCCAGCTACGGTCCCTGACCCACTTCGAAATCCTACACAGTGATACCCCTCTCCCCAAACAGCAAGACAAACACCCCGCCACCGCAGATAGGGGTTATGTGTTATCAAACTTACACTCAAGGCATGATGAGTTAGTCAGATGTTATTAACAAAGCAAATTTACGATAGTACTGCACTTAGCGAGTGGTTTTGAGGCTGCAAAGTCATAGTCCTAATACTCAAAACAGACAAACAAAAACAAAACAAAAAAAATCGCAACAAAAATGTGAAAACAATGCCACAAAAAAGGTGACAAAACATACGACAAAAGGCAACAAAACAGGCGACAAAAAAAACACATCAAAAATATGACGAAAAAGTGATAATGCGAGGAGAAATCTGTTTTGTAACTGTCTTAGCTTTCAAATGAGGCATTACACTGGCCTGTAGGCTGGAAGCTCCAGTGAAGAAGCTTGTAGATTTGGGTGAAGCTGAACTGGAGAAAATGCATTTGGTTAAGGCGAGGGTCCTTTGGTCAGGGTGATTGTGTGGATCAAAGCTTCGTAACTTTGTGATACAATATGAGACCACCAAAGCAGAGTAGAATGAACCATCCATCCAAATGTGCTTTATTTTAACCGGGCAATGTCATGTTTATGGACACTGTTTGCTCGAAATGGTGGAATTCTATGTTAAATGACCAGTTCAACACATTCCACCCAGAAGTGGAATAATACCACAGTGGTATTATTAACCCTGTAGTCGAAACAGACGGCCTGCAGCACTGACCTGCTATTGTCCACTGTGGGGTCAAAAACAGAAAGGGCTTTGGCTCCGAGGCACAGACTGGGGACACGTCCACTTATTCTGCTCCAACTGCTGCAGACAAGAGCTCCACCATCACAGACCGCTACCTGATAAACACACAACAAGTAACAACAACTCATGGGTTTTATGTGAGCCTCAAACTGTAATTGTCCTATCTAATACCATCCCACTAAGGAAACAGGCAGGCAGCAGCAAGCAGCCCGAAATCAGGACAAAACAGGGCAAAATTCGGACTGAACGATCCTGAAGTAACTTGCTTGTAGGGCTGGGAACTTCGGTCGTTTAGTCAAATAATTGGTCGATGCCGTCGCAGTCGACCAAGATTTTCATTGGTCGACTAGACTTTACTATGCAGGGGCTTTCAATTGCAGCATCCATCCATCCATCCATTTTCTTCCACTTGTCCGTTGCCGGGTCGTGGGGGCAGCTGTTGGAGCTGCACCAGCCCCTATGGCTCCTCCATAGGGGCTGGTGCAGACACTGGAGGCAAGGAGGGTGAAGTGTCTTGCCCAAGGACACAACGGCAATGTGCACCTACAGGAGGCGGGATTCGAACCCCCGACCTTCCGATCATGAGACGACCCGCTCTACCATCTGCGCCACCGTTTTTATAATGGTTTTTAATAATTGAATAATAATACTTTTTTTTTTGGTCGACTAATCGCTACATGTGCCATACTCTTGGTCGACCAACCATTTCCTTGGTTGATTACAGCCCTACTTGCTTGGATGTGCAATATTGCAATAATGATATCATTGCAATATTTCCCTAAACCATCGTTCCATTCAAATTAAAACACATAGCAAGTAACTAGTTTTTCAGCAAATTGTGTCAAAATAACACTGCAAGAAAGACTACATCAGAACAAAAACAAGACTAAAATTAAGTTAAGTTGGTAAATGTTTAACTAAAACTGAACCTTTACACATTTATATCACGATACAATATCTTTTGCGATATATTGTGCAGACTGAGCTCAAATTGAACTAAATCATGGCTTTAGTCTGTAGAACTAGCTGCAAGTTCACCATCGATAAAAAGGCTTAATTACTGTAGATGCCCAGTGAACAATACACCGACAGACACTGGATTCCACGACTAGAAAAAAAATAATAATATCACATTTAAGTTACGTTTTGTATTAGACTGTGTGGGGTGACTGTTATATTTCTGTCTTTTTGCGGTGACGATAATATCGTGCTGCCCGATTCACAAAACAAGACTTAAAAAACACTAAATCGGGACCAAAGCAGGCAAAGCAAGACTACTCCGTTTAATGGACATAAACGATTATGAATAATACTGAACGTTCGCATATATTTTTTAATACTTTTACAGTTTACAGACAAATGTGTAAATCTCTGTCAGATGAAAGACTGAATATTGGGTCACTTCATGTTACGAGAACTATCATCAGGCCAATAGGAGACTTTCTAAGCGCATTATGTTGCGCAAATACTAGCTTTTGCGATTTGCTAATTGTGACCTTTAATATCGTGTGACTGGCCAGTTGAGTTTGCATTTCCGCTCTGCAGCGTGCTTACTGCTTTCATAGTGATGCGAGTGGTCAGTGTGTTAATGGAGCTAATCTCCTGAAGAGCAGTAATCTGTGAGCTCCATCTGCTCTTCACTGACAATGCTCTGCTAAACTAAACTGCATGGGCTTCCCCTAAACTGTTCAGGCCGCAACCCCGAAAATATCCATGACCACAAAAATGAACTAATAATATAGCAAACATTATTCCATTATTTCATCGCATTATGTCATTAAAAAACCATTAGCATGCACTGTAACGCTCAGGAAAGATATAAACATGTCCACTTTGAACCGAATCTTGATTTTAAAACAAGAGCAGGCCTAATACTGGTCAGAGTAAAAACAAGAATAAAGTTCAGTTAGCAGCAGGCTAATGGGTCTGGGTAAAGCCTCCCCGCAGACTATAGCCTCAGAGAAACTGAAGCTTAGCAGATTTACGGCATTATCCCAGGGCTCCACTCTGACAACTATCGGACAAAAACATGACCATTCATAAACTATCCTAATAGGTTCGTAGAAAGAAAGGCACGTCGCCATCATACTTTGTTTTTTATTAGGGCAAGTAGCTAAATACGTGCACCGTGCACGCAGTGTAACAAGTTGACGGACACCAAAGGCGACTTAGTTACAAGCTCATTTTATTTTATTCTATTTATTTTATTATTGTTTTCAGGTGCATATTGACAACGCACGCTATTAGTTGCTATAAACTTTTGGAGATAAAACAATTTAATTATGTATTTTTTACTTACCGTGGCGCTGCTCTGTGAAGTGCCGCTGTAGGTCTCGTGCACAGATGGCCGTACAATTTGACAGGCGCGTGTCGGGGGGCGGGGTTACAGGGGGTTGATTGACAGCTGAATCCTTCTCCCGGCAGCCAATAGGGAACGCGAAGCGTGCTCCTGGACAGTTTGCTTTTCACACAGATTTTGGTTGTTTTGTTTGTAGAATCGTCTTTGGCCCACAAAAACACAGAGAGGTTGTCATTGAAGCTCTTTCACTAGAACCAAAAAATCAAGTAGGCTACTCAGACCTGAATTCCAGTTTTAAATTAATATTAAATCCATTACATCAGTGGCCTATAACCATCTAAAAACATTGCTAAAATTAAAAACATAGTGTCTACCGAATTTAGGGAGACTAATTCATAAGTTTGTCTCCATTCAGTTAGAATATTATATTGTAACGGCCTGTTCACTGGCCTCTCTAAACGAGCTGTTAGACAGCATTCAGAACATTGCTGCTCGAGTCCTGACCAGAACCAGGAAATACGACCACATTAGTCCAGTGCTCCGGTCTCTGCACTGGCTTCCTGTTGCTCAGAGTATAGATTTTAAAATAGCTCTGCTTGTGACAAGTCTCTTGGTCGGACACCGAAGTGCATCTCTGACATGTCACAGCCGTATGAACCACCTCGGGCCTTGAGATAAAAAGCAATTTGTTTGTGTATATTTATATATGTGTGTGTGTGTGTGTAGATATAATATAAATAGCTTTTTATTATGTTTTAATTGGGTTTCGGTGTTGGTGTGAGGCACATTCAGTTGCCTTGTGCATGAAATGTGCATTTAAATAAATTTGCCTTGCCTATAGAAACTGACCACAAATTCAATATTACACATTATAGCCTTTATGTCGATTTGGGGTTAGAAATAAAAACACACACACCTACACACAAATAAAATCTAAATTGTAATTAATGTTTTTGTAGCTAACCATCACGTTCTGTATCGCTTTTCAATAACCAACAACAATATGCATATGTAAGGATATCGCAAACAATGCATTTAAATCCATTTATACAATGGATTTAAATTGCAAAAAGGCAAAACATTGTGTCGTAGTAGCATTTGTTTACCAACAGAGGGCAGTAACACTCAGAATATAATCTCAGTCTGTCCCAGATTATATTCAACTCTCATCAGTAAATTTCCCATTTAAAGAAAACACTCTTTTCATGGCATTTATTACTTTTATTAATTTCGTAGTACATTTTTAAATATAAAATAAAAAAATCAACAAATATACATGCAATAGGCTAAATACATGTAGAAAAACAAAATACACTTTATAAATGTTCATTTGGCAACATTGGTTAAAAAACATTTTCTCTGTAATAAACCTGCTGTAGTTCCTTGTTTATTTTTCTATTTTTAATTTTTAAACCAATTTGCGATCTCAACATGCAAACTTTCACTTGGAAACAAATCAGTTATACAAGTTGTTGAATAAATGTTTCTATCTATATGTAAAATTGTAAATTCCAAGACTAATTTTTTGAAATGTATTTTTCTCACATTGTGGCAATATCTCTAATTCAATTAGCACCTATATATAACACATATCCCACAGTCTTTATGACTTTTTTGTTTGACTTTAGAAATTTATTGATATCTTAATATTATTGATATATTAATTCCTATGGTCTCGAGCGTTTAACCCAACGTTCTTTAATAAAACTGTAGATAGGACATGGTCATAGTAATACATCAGATCTGACGGCCATCTCTCTTATTTCCTTGATGTTTTTTTTTTTTTATTATTATTATTATTATTGATCATTGTAACTGACTTTCTGTCAGATCTGTTTTTTAAAGGTTTTATTGGAGGCACAGACTTTAGATTCATTTGTTCATGGATTTTTCTCTGTCAAACACTTCAAATCATTCACTTTTATATCAAATATAACATTTGTTTCCTGCTTTAAAACAGTATTTCTGTACTTTTTAACACCACATGACCAATATTTATTGAACATGGGACAGTGATACAGTGAATGCTAACCACTGAACCCTGGGAGTGAATGGAGAAAACAAAGCTAATACGGATAAACAACACCACGTTTCAAAGAAATGAGCTGATCCAGACTGAGATACGAGACTTGGAATGAATAAACCAATCACAAACAATGAGTGTATCTCATTCTGCCATTGGATCCATGAAACTGTTGCTCCTGGTTTTGCATTGGTGGCATAGGGGTTGATGGCCCCCACGTTTGCCACATCAACAAGCGTCCCGTTTGATCTTAGTCTTATTAAATATATTGGGTTTAATCCCAGAAAGCAATGTGAAAACATAATCTTTTTTTTTTTCATTACCTTACACTTAAAAGATTAAAGACAGCATACTTCCTAAAAAAAACATTTGCATCTAAAATGTAAACAAAATAAACCCATCATCAAAACTTTGTGTCACTGTTTTGAGGCCACCGCTTCAAACGAATATGCACCTGCAGTTTCCCATGTTCTTTTCAACATATGTGGACTACAGTTATCATTATGTACATTAACCTTTATATTCTATATTGTATATTATCCAAGTAGAAAATGTCCATTATTAACATGTATAAATACACACAGTATTTGGCCTCTAAAGGCTTAAGCCACATTATCTGCACAGTGTTCTTCAACTTTCCGCTCGGGAAATTTAGAAATACAACACCTTTCACACTCTTCAACAGATCGAACACAAGCACCGAGAGACATGGACGGACTTCCATGGGCGAGGATGGTCGTAAGCAGCAGTTTGTGAGTGGTGGACTTGGTATAGCACAATACAAGGACACTCTAAATGGTAATGTATGTACACAGAAGGAGTAGCGGAAGAACTCGGGTAATTTACAGCAGTGTACATGATATAAACCGGTGTCAAAGTAGCCAGCAGCAGTGCGTGGACGGTGTTAGAGTTTTGTACGTAGCAGCGTTTCCATGTATAGAAGGATGGTGTATTGGCGCTGATGGGAGCTGTTCAGCGCAGGGTCATAGTCATGTGACTTCATTGAAGGATCCTGGAGTCTGCACAGAGCACAACAACAGGGAGTTAAAAGGCAAAGAGTACATGCACGGACTCCTTTCAAAGCCTTTCAAACTCCTGAACAACTGAGGGCGAGAGACTTGGGGAATCTCAATAGGGCTGGTTAAATGAATGAGATATAAAGTATACATAATAATAATGGACAGTTCTACATCCAGCGCTCGTTCAGATGACTGCCTGCGTTACTATAAATACTAGGAGTCACCGTTGCCATGATGTACTTGTCGTCGTTGTCGTCCACCGTGTGGTTCATGTGAGGGACCTGCTCGTCCGTGTTGATGGTGTTGTCTGAGGAGCTCCTGATCAGCTCCGGGCTCTCCCGGAACACGTGCACCACATACACCACCTGAGCACAAGGACACAGCAGGCACTCGGGCTGTGCTCAATGTTACGGAGTCCATGGCAACACGCGTATCGAGGCACCCGTTTCATGATACGCATATGTTTGTTTAAGCATAGTCTTTTTAATATGAATACTCCTATATAAGGCACACTGGGCTTATTCAGCTTAATAAAAAACTACATTTTGTGCGCCTTCAAATTCAGAATATATCTTGTATTATGCACTCTATCGCAATACACTAATACGTATCATGTTGTGAACCCTGTATCGGGATATGTATCGTATCGTGAAGTTGTTGGGCTGCAGGCATACATTCTGGACTTCACAAAGTCTTTAGACAAATAGTAGTTTGTGCTTGACCTTGAGTAAAGTTTGGTCATTTGACTTCTTTATATGTGTCCCTGGTCCACGTTTAAACATTGTGATAGCAAGTATCTAAACAGCCTCCTTGATTATTGTTGTCATTCAGTGGTGGAAGTTACATATATACGGTACATAATATCGTCTACATAATAATGCCAAAATTGTTTGTTTGGAAGATATGCAAATGTAAAATAGCAAGTACAACTTCAATGTCAAGAAACCAAAAAAAATAAATGGAAAAACGACTGCTAAAAAGACAAAACTTAAAGTACACTTGATAGTACAATATAGTTTTTATATATAATATAGTATAGTGTTTTCCCCCACTCTCTTGTTTATTCAAGTCAGTAATTCTCTTTGAGCAACACCGTAATCTAAAGTGAAATGTTTGACATTTTAGTTTTTTTCTGACGTTGCTATCGAGACAGTCGACTTGGGCAAAAATGATTAAGTAACAGTATTCGGACCTCTGCCCACTAAAATGACACTATGACAGAACTCCAAAAGCACAATATGAAGGCGAGGCGGCTAAAAGGGGCATCATCATATCCTTCATATCCTGACCCATTTTCAGACACAACAAAAACATTTTAAGAGTCTCTCAAGCCCCGACCGTCAAGTGTGTCCTGCAGCACTTTGCTCCATCACAAACTAACACAAATATACAGTCAGGTCCATAAATATTGGGACATCGACTCAGTCGTATTAGCTCTATAAACCACCACAGTCAATTTCAAATGAAACACCAAAAATGTACATAAACTGCAGACTTTCAGCTTTCACTATCAGTGAAGCAAGTCATGATTAGGCTGAAAAATCAAAACAAACCCATCAGATAGCTAACATATTAGGCGTGGCCAACAGTTTGGAACATTATTAAAAGAAAGAACCCACCGGTGAGCTCAACAACGCCAAAAGACCCAGAAGACCACAGATGACAAATGTGGTGGATGACCGTAGAATTCTTTCCCTGGTGAAGAAAACCCCTTCACAACAATAGGTCAGATCAAAAACACTCTCCAGGAGGTGGGTGTATGTGTGTCAAAGTCTACAATCAAGAGAAGACTTCACCAGAGAGAATACAGACCATTAACCACAAGGTGTAAACCACTGGTGAGCCTCAAAAACAGGAGGCTGATTAGAGTTTGCCAAAAAACATCTAAAAAAGCCTGTACAGTTCTGAAAGGACAGATGAGACACAGATCAACTTGTACCAGAGTGATGGGAAGAGAAGAGTATGGAGAAATAAAGGATCTGCTCATGATTGAAAACATCCCACCTCATCAGTGAAACATGGTGGTGCAGCATCATGGCATGGGCTTGTATGGGCCAATGGAACTGGTTCCCTTCCATTGTGGTGGCTTATAGGGCCAAAACGATAAGAAATTAGTCGATAAAATATTGCGATTTTATGATTATTCACGATTATTGACCGGATGAAAGGAAAGAACTGATATTTTTAGTTTTTGTCCTTAAACCCCTTTTTAATACTTGAACTTGTAAACATTCACCGTTTCTAAAAATGAAAAATGCTTTGATTGTTTTGCATTAAAGTAAATAGGCCTACATTGAATAATACAAAATAATGTCAACTTTATTACTTTATAATGACCATAATTATCACAATTATTTTACTATATATTATTAGGCCACACGCTAGGCTAGGTTTCCTGTTCTCAAAGGTTATGCTGCTGCTTAATTATTTGTCAGATGTTTTGATGAACAGAGAATGAAACGTGTTTACAAAATGACTAAGGAGACTCTTTTGAACAGCTGATTTCCAGGAGGAAGGAAGGAAAGTGAAACCGCGCACATGCGGTTTCACTTTCCTTCCTTCCTCCTGTCGCGCTGAAGCAGAGCGGAGCGCGTTAGCTTTTTGTTCTACATCCTGAGCCAGTTGTGACGGCTATTTCCGAACATTTGGACAACTTTTTGGGGGAATTAAGTAGTTCGTTACCAATATTTATGGCCTGCCTGTAGGTGGAAATGCAGACGGATATGTGTTAAAGGTATAGTGGTGAAGATACAGTACGCAGCCAGCAGTTCCAAAGAAACATCTTGTGATATCATCTTTAAGTGCCGTTTACATTCCCGGATACAATTAAATAGCTTTATTTTAGTTTTATAGATTTGTAACCAATTTGGATATATGTATATTTAATTACATTCAAATACATTTCTACATGTTTGGACCATACATTTTGAATCTTCACTTAACAAGGAAATGAAGTCAATCAGTGACATTATTTGCAAAGGAATGAAAGTTCAATACTTTTTAATGACATTCAAGGCACACTTCAATTAAAGGTGTATTATGCAACTTTTTATGTGGAACAAAAAGTTGATATTTGTGCGTATTTGACCTTGTAGTGACCCAACGGCTGTATGAGTGGTCAGCATGGTGTCTTTACTTTTGCAATTGTCGCAAGGAACAATTGTTTGGAGGGTTTTCACTGCTGACAGACCCTCTAACCAGAAAACAAGTGATCCTGGAACATTGTAAAGACCACCATGATGGAAAGTAAAGGCGCCATGCGGACCACGTTGGGTCAAAAAATCTTCTTTTTTTTTTTTTTTTTACATAAAAAGTGACACAATTCACCTTCAAGGACTTCAAATTATTTTTCATTTATAATTGTATCAAGAAATATATAAGCATATGTAATGTTTTTGTTTCAACTGAATAAATCAGCATTGTGTTTGCTAACTCTGGAGTTTAACATAGTATGTCGTAACGGGGGAAAAGTTAGTGAATAAGACCCACAAAACATTGCATTGTTGCCGTCACTTTTTTCACGTTCTTTCATATCTAATTGTTTTTTGGGTGTCTTTTTTTATTGCTTTTTTGACACTTTTTTGTTGCACTTTCATCGCTTTTGTGTTACTTTTCTGTCACTTTTTCATCGTTTTCAATAAGCTTTTAGATTTGGGTAAAGCCAAACTGGAGAAAAAGTTCTTAGTTCAGGTGGGGGTTAGGAGATTAAATGGGGAAAAACTGCACTGCTGCACTTTGGCTGCTATGATGATGAGGTATGACTAGGGTGACCAGATTTTCTGACAAAAAAATTGGGACATTATTTGGGATTTAGTTGCATGATCAACCAGGGAGCCATCCCACGCTAAATATGCGTGTTCATGTCTTACACCATGCACCAATCAGCATTAACATGATAGACTTGATTTTTTTTTAATTGATTTCTACTTCTAATGCACATTTGCATGGCCCAAAGACATGAATTTTCAAGCGAAGTTTGTACTTTGTGGATCATATTGGCCAAAAACGGGGACACTTGAGACAGATACTGTGTAAAACTAGGACAAATGAATGGTTTTGGAGGAATGTGTGGGGACATGGGACAGAGGACTCAAAACTGGGACTGTCCCGGGTAAACTGGGACATCTGGTCACCCTAGGTATGACGTTTACCTCATAATGTGGATATGAAAAACGTACAACGATCCTACATGCCCTTATCTGTAATCAGAAGAGTGATAGAGTTGGCTCTGAAGGATACTCCGCCGATTTAGACCATCCCCTCACGCATGGGTAAATCTAATGCCTCATTACCAGGAAAACGGCGGCGGTGGCCCCCACTGCCTGCCCGCTCAGGACGTCTCTCCAGTGGTTGCGATACTCGGCCACTCTGTTGAAGCCTGTGAGCAGGGCCAGAGTGATCAGAGTTAGGCTGAGGAGGGGAGCGGAGAGGCGGCCCGCTCTGCAGCCCACACAGGACATCACGTACATCTGCAACACAGCACCACAGCGTCAGACATCTCCCCAAAATCACAATGTTTCACTCATAGTTATCACACAGCGATAAAGACAAGTCAAAATCGGGTCCATATGGGTGTTTTTCACAGCAGATTGTTTGTTCAGAATGATGGCAGCTAGCTTTAGCATAGGTAGCATGAAGCTAATGTTAGTACCATTGTTAGCATTCTCAGTGTTTTTAAATGTTTTTATGGGCTACTGAACCACTTTGCTCTTCTCCAAGTCTCTGTATCTTATCATAATGCAGCCTTTGTTAAAGTAATAGTGGAGAAATGGGAGAATGTTTTTCCCCTCCTACCCAGCTGCTTCGAACATGACCACAAAGATGCTGTCAGTATCTATGCATGCTAGTCTAGCATTACCCTCTAAAACTCAGCGCACACTTCACCATGTTTTCAGTCTTAAAGATTTTATTAAGAACGACTGGATTTAGTGAGATTATAGAACAACAGAGAATCTTAGAGTGACTCACTACACCAGTCTGTAACAGCTGGTGTTTTATAACACAGTCTCTCCTGCTCCTCTCTTTGGAGGAGAAAAACTGACCCCGGATCAGCAAAGCTAGGCCTCTGTTTGTGGGCGCGGGAAACACGTGTGTCCTGATTGGTCAACAATGTCATGTGATCACTGTTGGTACAAACACTGTTCAGTGCCTCATGTTCGACCAATGGCTGCTGACTGCTTTGCTTTTTGACTACGACACTGGAGGCCGCCATTGCTCCACCTTTGCTGTAGTACCTCCATATGACCGCTGTTCTTCCATTGCAATGCATTGGACTTTAGACACGTTAAAAACAACGTTAATGCCCGGTGCCTAATGGTTTAGAAGTGGCTAGAGCTAGATATTCCTCCTGTGATTACGCTGGGTTAAAAACAATATGGGGCACCAGGCTTTTTATCGTAGAAATAAATTTTTGAAATCTTGCATAATTAATGATTAATGAGGGCCTGACTTTGATTGACAGGCCGTTTACGTCGCTGCCTGGCCATGGGCGCGATTACAACAGAAATACACGCCCATTACACGCCCCGCGAGGGCCAAGCAGGGCCGGGTCTACAGTCAAGATCCCGCCCTTATGCCCTTTTTAGGAACATGCTTCGTCAGAGCTGGAGAGGAGGAGCCTGTAAATCCACCATGATTTCCCCCACGAACGTGGTCATTTTGGTAAACGGGGAGGAGTGAGGAGGAGCTGTCTATTCTTTATACAGTCTATGTGTTCGACTCCTGAACTTGTTTATCATTCTGTCAAATGGAGATAAAAGTCAGTGACACACGGGACGTATTTCAGTGAAGGAGACAGAGGTTGTTTGTGGTTGAAATGTAGCAGGAAAAGGTGGTTCCTGATATAATGTTGAGCTGTGATCTGCGTGGGGCTGTTTGGGCCTCTGTTATCACAGAGACATGAAAAGGGAGGAGCTACAGTGTTTTTCTGTCTGTCTTTCACTCTGTCATTGGCGGCTGCTTTCTGTGTGTCACTTTTGGGATGGTAAAATCCCTCACGCTTCTCCTGTGCGTCCAAAATCGGGCTTAAAAATCTAATATTTCCTGCGACTGAGGTTTAGTCGCGTCTTTCTGCTGCACATTACACGATCTGAACCCTCCACACTACGAGACACGACTCTCTGCGTCTGCCTTCGACTCGTCACGACTCGAGAAAGACTGGCCACTGAGAATTAGAGCAAAATCGTAAAATAATGGTGTAGTGTGTGCTGAGCTTAACTCTGTTCCCTGAAACCTGTGAAACGTTATAGACTCATCCCTGTGAAGGATTGGGATGTTATTCAGGAAGACCATGACCACTGGGCTGATGTTTCTGCTTCAGAGGTGGCTCACAGTCATGTAGACGGCCGTGTAGAGGCTGACGGCGGCCTCCTTGCAGGGGAAGGACTTGCGGGCGCGGGTGACCTCCGGGGGCGGTCCGGTGCAGGCCTCGGGTTGGCTGATGAACTGGGGCGTGTCCTGGCAGCTGAGGGCCGTGTAGTTGGGCTGGCACACGGACAGGAAGTGAGGCGCCAGACTTCCCGTCACCAGCTGGGCCGCGTTCACGAAGATGTCCGTGCAGAAGAGACCGAACGCGTAAACGCCTGGGGAGAGGAGACAAAGGTCACAAAGGTAATCCGGTTTCCCCTACCACTAAAAACATGTACAATAGGCCAGGATGAATGAGAGTGTGTTTGAGAGTGCACATGGGGGACGACGGATAGAAATTAGCCCATGGCTACAATCCAGTGTGGTGTGTTTACATGCATGAGACCCATGTATGTTCATTAAAGCAGCACTAAGTAACTCGTTTACCTTAATAAATCCTTCCCGTAGTCCCTCTGGGGGCAATACAAGTGTTAATGGGACGATTGGGGGGTCTTTCATCTCCCCCTGGTGCCTCTGGCCAGAAAACCACAATTGCAACTTCACTGCCACAGGGTAGGAGCCACCAATACACACTAATGGAATCACGAGGAAGAAGCTAACAGGCTAACGGGCAAAGCTAACTGTGGGCTAGCGCCACTTAAACAGTATTTACAGCCAAGTTTGAGAGAAAAAAAAGATCTCCATTGTGTAATTGGATGAACAATATCCCTCTCTCCCTTTGTCTTTTCTGTCAGCGTAGTATTTACTCTCACGGACAATTAATGAGTAAAAAAACACAAAATGCTACGACACCTGCAGTGACGCTTATGGCCTCTAGGGGCATGACTTACTTAGTTCTGCTTTAACATGCATTGTCCGGACCAAATAAGTCATGTATGATAGACAACATGGCATTTGTTGAAAGTGATGCTTTACTTCAGGCGACAATCGGGGGGTTCGGCCCTCGGTCTTTTAACGATAAAGAAAATCGGCACGCCACCAAGTAAACTTGCCTATCCGTGCCATAGTTTATAAAGCTCTCAGTAGGGCTGCATGATTTAAGATAAATAAGCACATTTTCCTAAAACAAGACAAACTCATTCAGAACCAAAACAAGGTGAAGATTGAAGCAAATTATGACTTAACTGACCTGTATTAAATATGTAAATCTCTGTCAAATGGAAGACCCCAGTATTTTCAGATAAAATGTGTGCAATATCGATATTGCATCTCCTAATATTGCAATGACAAGTAACTCATTCGGAATAGGTTAATGGACACAGATTAATGTTAGCACTTTTTAACTCCAAAAGCACTTTAACTTGAGCAATTTAGCTTTTAGCGAGTGTTTCTGTATGTTGTCCTGTCTGTGTACGTTTTGTACTGTACTGTTATGTGTACTGTGTCAAACATGTTTTGCTGTACTCGTGTATGTTCTGTGTTGGTGCGATGTTTTTACCCCGTGGGGAGGCAGATGGAAATGAGCTCTGAGCTAAATCTGGCAGATTCACAGCACTGGTCTGTTCATTAATATGTTTCCATTCAAATAAGTAAATACATGCATTAATAAATGAAATGAAACACTGACTGTGGGTACACACACTAGTAAAAGGTAAATAGTTATTGTTTGTCATTAATTATACTTCTGATGTTGCACAGTTGATCAAAAACTTAAAGGCCCTATACCTCATTTTTAACCTTTTTAGTCAAAATGTGACAGAACTGATATTTTCACGGCCGTCCTTCGGAGTCAATGTGAGACAAAAAAAGGAGACCCGTATTGACTTGGGTTGACCATACACATTATTAACAAAATATTAACAAATTATTAACAAATTATTAACAAATTATTCACTGTACTGTACAACTCAATTTGTCCTCTGCATTTGACCCATCCTTCGACGGTGTGGAGCCAGGCTAATGGTCAGAGTCACCTGGCTGGAGGATTCCGCTATTGTGCATGTTTTTGGTTGATGGAAGAAACCCATCCTGAAAACGGGGCGAAAAACATGCAAAGGCCCGTGCGGTACGGGGACCTTCTTACTGTGAGGTGTCATGCCACTGTTCGACCTCTTAACCCCCACCACCTGAACCGAGCACATTTTCTACAGTTTGGCTTTACCCAAATCTAAAAGCTTCTTGAAAAAAGTGTCCAAATAGTAACAAAAATCAGACGAAAACCAGGATGAAAAAGCCACAACAGAGCAACAGAAAAGCATTGGGCGGAAAAATGTCAAAAAGTGACAGCGCGGAGCGAGGAAAAAGATCCAAAAGCTTCTCGACTGGAGTTTACGGGCCAGTGTTAACGCTTCATTTGACCTACAAAACCCAGCGAAGATTTGTCCCCTTTGAGTTTCCATGCGACGTGGCAACTTTGTCGTGTTTTCATCTTCGTTTAGGTCTCGTTTTCGGTGCTATTTTCTGGATACCTGGATAATAACTGGAGAACATGTGCTTGGTTAAAGAGGTTTAAGTTCTATGAGTTCTTCTTATATTGTGATGGACAAGCTTCTCAAAGTGATACACTACGGTCATAGGTGATGTATGCCCTGAGGCAGACTCATAATAGCAAGGCTGCCAAAATGACGAGACAAGTAGACAAGTAGAAAATTTTTGATTGATTTGTAAATACTGGCATCAGCCCTGCAAAATATAAATGCACCGTTTGAGTTCTAATCCAAACTAATATATTTACCGGTGGATATATCACCACTGCTAATATGGTCCATCGGAGAAGAGGATCACTGGAGTAACTATGGGCCTTTGGCGGAGGACCCCCTGGACTGTTCGGAGCCAAGACGATATGACACACAACACACAACGAGACAGAAGATGAACGACAGCAGCGCTTTACCGAGGAAGCGGAAGGTCCGGCGCACCATGGGGTTGACGTAGCAGCAGTCCGCCACCATCACCACCTTGTCCTGGTCGTACAGGTGACCGGAGTTATGCAGCAGGAACATGACCAGCTCCACCGCCGAGATCTGCAGCACAAACAGTAAGCCATAGTAACACATGCATGAGAAGCGAAAACACACTTCCTATTCTCCCTATGTTCTTATCCTCAGGGGATTTCAGACAGTGACAGGGAGAGGACCGAGGTCGACCAATATATTGGCCGGCTGATATATCGAGCCGATGTTTTGACATTTTATAATATCGACTGTCGGCCGATCCATCCATCCATCCATCCACCTTCTTCCACTTGTCCGTTGCCGGGTCGTTCACATTGCACCAGCCCCTATGGCTCCTCCTGGTGGTGGGTCCACAGAAGGACTATCAGCCAATCTAACACTGATCAAATCAGATGACTCTGGGACCAAGACTTCCCGTTTTTTGCATTGGAAAGAGCCAATTCGGGGCTTTAAAATGAGCCCTCCCACAACTTCAGGGGCACCGAGAAACATTGCGATGAAAATGTGTTAGCTACAAGTTTGTTAAACTCAGATTTCATGGACTGAACCTCAGTCCATATGGACATGCTGCATGTCACTTTGAGAATTCAATCGCTGAGTTAGTTTAAACCTCTTATATTTGACCGCAACAGTATGCTAAAGCTAGTGGCAACTAATCAAGGCTGGGACTGGGACAGAAACTATGATTGATTAAGTAATAAAATAAAATCGTCCAGGGCTGGAGTGGACAAGTTTGTATTTGAGTTTATGAAATAACTGATCAAACATATTTGTAATGATCACTAGGGCCCGACCTATATATCAATATTAGGATATTTTCATTATCGGCCAAAATCGGCCGATAAAAAGGCTGATATCTTCGGGACCGAAAGTGATAGATTTCCCATTTGCAGCACCAAAAAAGAGCTCAGTCAGAGCTTTAAAATGAGACCTCCCAACTTCCTAGGCCTCAGGGGAGCGGAGAAACATCGCAGTGAAAATTGTTTGTACACCTATTTTACATATTTTAGTTTATAAACTTTTGCGTATAAAGTCCAATCCATAAGAGAGAGATTTGCCGTTTTTTGTTTTGGAATCTACTGATTTTTCTCTTTTGAACAAGCTCCCTCTGAAGTACCTACTAAACATGAATATTCAGAGCCCCCTGCTGTCACAGTTCAACACTGACACATTTAGAAACATCATGTACAGGATTATAGACAGTTCTAAATGTGGCCAAAGATATCAGTGCTGCATACCGGCATCGGTCAATCAAAATACCTGCTAATTGTTTAGTTGTGTTTAGTTTATTGAAAGGAAACTGTGCAGTTACATTAAAAAGATGGCACTATGCTAATTTTCATCTGTAATCCCCACATCAGTCGACTGATATTTCTATATATTTCTATGATTGAAACCTTTACTATAATAATAAATGCTTCACTTTAGGCTATTTGAGTGATAAAAAAAAACAAAAAATGTAATTACTTAAAATATTGGCCAATATATCGGCTATCAGCAAGGCCAACCCCCTTCATATCGATATCGGTATCGGACCCCAAAAATCCATATCGGTCGGGCCCTAATGATCACATCACTTTATGTGAGATGTTATTGATGCAAACTAAAGCCTGTCATGTAGCCAAGGATATTTAGTGCAGAAAAGTCAAGTGATCCTTGTTTAATGTTTTTACATTACATACCATAATGGTAACATCTCGTTTGCCACAGGATCTCACACTGAAGAAAAGAGGATCATGCACGTTTTCACTCAGAGAAAGACACTTTTAAGAAAGGGTCTTGGTATTGGTCAATATTGAAAGATACTCAAACCCTCAGTATCGGTATCGGAAGCAGAAAACCTAGATCGGTACATCTCTAGTAGGCCTATACGAAACAGGAATGTTTTTAAGAAATCAGCTCTGCGCCCATAATAAAGCGCCCCCTGCTGTCACAGTTCAATGTGTGAAGCTTCAGTTTAGAAGCTTCATACACAGGATTATAGACCATTTAGAAAAATCGGCTAAAAATATCGGTCAGAAATATCGGCTGTGCATATCGACATCGAACTTAGAAAAACCCATATTCGTCAACCTCTAATCTTAACACACGAGTTTGCTAATCCCCTACATAGTTACATTATTGTTGATGAAGTTTAGAGCTGGAATCATTAGTGCGACTGGTCAAGTCTCTTACTTCCTAAGGCAGTAAGAGGCTGGGGAAGAACATCATTCACATTCACCATGATAAACAATGCATAACGGCCTGTCTACAAATAAATCTACACATAAATGGTCTTAACAACATATGAAATACCACTATGTGCATTTAGTCCTAAACAGTAAACACACGCCCACTCACCAGCACCACGGGCAGCCCCCCCATCACCGAGTAGAGGAAGACTGGCTGCACCCGGCTGCCCTGCTCCGGCCCGGGGTAGGGCTTACTCAGGTCTGGGTCTCTGCAGACGAAGCCCTGCAGCACCGGTCTGAACGTGTCGGTGAACTCGCAGTAGTACACCAGCATCAGCGTGGCCACCAGAATCACCACCTTTTTCAAAATGGTTGTGTGAAAAGTGGGAAAAAATATTAGAAATGGGAAAAAATAGGGGAAAATAGGAAAGGTTTTTTTGTCATCTGTTCAGGACAATTCTCTTGTTGAGCGACAAAGCGATGTAAATGTAGATGTTTGCAGCATATTTTTGCATATTTCTAATGTTTGCAAAAATATTGCTTCGGCGTCGTTATTGATCTCGTCCCCAATCATTATGAGATATTCATTTTTGTCGATATCGCCCAGACCTAATAATACCGACGCTCTGCTGGTGGGACGTTTCATTCATTTCATTTATGCTACAAATTGTATACTGGGCAGAAGACTGTCATGGGAAAACTTGTGATGAAACCATAGACCAGATTGCATGATCGAGGGCTGATTTTCTTCATTATTAAAAGACCAAGGGCCGAACCGGCCAATTTGAGCACAAAGTAAAGCAGCACCAACCTAATTGATAATTTGAAGTAATTCTCACATTTATTTTAACTTTAAATGTTAAAGCACTCTCTGATTTGTGTAATAATATTTCTCATTTTTCCCCCGTCATACACCATGAAGAGAGTTGTTTCAAATGATAATGAGTTATTATTTATTATTTTTACTGAAAAACAAAACCAAACTCTAATTTTTAGGGATAAAATGTCGATGAGTTAAATATGGAATATTTGTCCTCAGCTTGTGTCATTTTGAAGAAGAAAAAAAAAGCTGCCAGTAGTGCATCAGGGTTTAAACATTAAATTATGTTGTGTAACTCTATAACATTTACAATTAAGTTGTAATATCACCTTTTTGCATCCTGTACAGAAGAAAAACATCTTATTTCATGTAATAGAGATTTACAATCCAGTTTGAATGAGATGTTTTTGTCTTCATGTAAAAGTGTGAAAACACCTGTTCCATGTATTTACAGTGGGAACCATATATGTTTACATACACTTTACAAAAACACACATTTGCATTAAATATTTCTATTTGCTACATGCCATTTTTTATGTTTTTGTTTTGAAGATCAACCCAAGAACAAATGCAAAAGACCTGGTGAAGATGCTGAAACTGTTAAGAGTTTTCATTATCCAGAGTGAAACAAGTCCTGTACCGACATGGCTACTCTCCCAGGAAGAAGACCTTACTCTAAAAGAAACATGAAAAAGCCAGTTTGGAGTTTGCAAAAAAAAAAAAAAGGATAAAGACTATCCTCTGATCTGACTGGAAAAATAATAATAATTTGGCCATAATGACCAATGTCACGTTTGGAGGAAAAAGGGTGAATCTTAAAGCCTGACAACACCATCCCATCTGTGAAATACGGGGGTGGCAGCATCATGCTGTGGGGTTGTTTTGCTGTGGGAGGGACTTCACAAAATAGATGACATCATGAAGAAAGAACACTATTTGGAAATATTGGAGCAACATCTCGACATCAGCCAGGAAGTTAAAGCTTCAGTGCAGATGGGTCTTCCAACTGGAAAATGACCCAAAGCAAACTGGTTACAACATGGCTTAAGGATAACAAAGTGGAAAAAATTAAGTCCTGATCTAAATCCAGTTGAAAATGTATAGGAAGAGCTGAAAAGGCTTGTGCACGCAAGGTGGCCTACACATGTGTCTCAGTTACACCAGTTCTGTTTGGAGGAATGGACCAAAACTCCTGCCAACTAATATGAGAAGCTTGTGGAAGGAAATCCAAAACATTTGACCCAAAATATAACGTTTAAAGGCAATGCTACCAAATATGAATGAAATGAAAGTAAAAAAAACAAACATGGAATTTAACAAATAGAAATAATGTTTAAAATTCTACTTTTCCTAAAAAAATAAAATAAAGGTTCATTCTGGTTTAATGTGAGAAAAAATGCAAATCTATCCATCTATCTATCTATAACAGGGGTGAGCCAGATTGACGAACTTGATTTAGACTTTCATGATCATTTTGATAATTATCCAAACTAATATTTTCAGACCATAGATTTGATTTTTACATTATTTGAACTTCCAGACAAAAAATGTAATAAGGAATTAACAGCGGGACGCGCGTCTCGTTGTTCGATAAAGGACTTTTATCTGCATCAGAGTGCCTCGGATTTCTTCGAAATATCGGGTCCGCCTCTGGTCCATAAGAAACAATCAATCACTCCGATTGTTTTAGGTTTGGTCGAGACGAGCAGATGGCACATAAGAAAACTCAATATTTTTGGCGGTCCAATTTACCCTAAGACCCGGTTCCACTTACCCCGCTCCTGGGGGGCCAGAAGATTTTTAAAGATGCAAACAAATCCTGAAATACCCACCAAAACAAAAAAGTGTCTCAGTTTACTCCACTCTCATCACAGATTTTTTGTCGCTTTCTCCCAAACAACAGTTTCTATATTAGTGTATCCGTCTACATTTCTGGATCTAATCACATCCAAACTTACATCTACTAACATTTCCCCCAGACCGTAACCTCACCTGGAAGTACAGCATGCTCCAAAATTACATCCGAATAAAAACCCTCCAAAACGTGTGACTCGGCGAAGCCCGTCGGCGACCCAGCTGTGGCTCCTGTCCTGGTCCGGGGCGAGTGTGGCGAGGGTGGCACGAGGGGGGGGGGGGCGAGAGCCGCTTCACGTGTGGTTGAACAATCTCCAAAGGGGCCACTCAGCGTCTCAGTCGAGCGATGCGGGGGGAAAAAAGAGAGAGCACAACAAGTTTATATTTAGGCGCAGGGCTGTCAGTGCACATCAGCGCGCAAATCACCGCAATTTATAGAGGAGCGGGATTAAAGGCGAGGTTACGTAACGGCGCGGCACTTCAGGGTGAGTTCTCCACATAAAAGTGCAGCGCGAGCGAGCGAGGCGGATCGGTGAGCAGATATGGACTGTTCTTCTACAAAGCTCTGTCCTTTGCGGCGTTTAAACTGGAGACATGTATTAGAAAGTATCGCAAAATTGAAAAAAAAAAATATTGATAAAAATGTGGTAAAGCCGTCATCTGTGCTGGGTTGTTTCGAATCTCACCTAAAAGCTTGATCAGCAACTCACGATATACTAAACAACACGCAACGCGTTTGGTTTTTGCTCTCATCTTTCACGCGAGAAAAAGACATACAACCTTTCCCATGAACACAATAAACCTATTTCTCTGACTAAATCTGTGTTGGTGAGCACTTCGACGCAGGAATATTACACAGATTTGCCTCGGGCTGTCTACAATAAAAAGACACTCTGAAATAATGCATGCTAATGCATGCTTTTATCACCAGTCGTATTGACTACTGTAATGCCCTGCTTTCTGGTCTTCCCAAAAAGAGTATCTCAGGTTTACAACTTTTACAAAATTCAGCAGCTCGTGTCCTGACGAAGACCAGGAGGCGGGACCACATTACACCGGTTTTAGAGTCGCTGCATTGGCTCCCCGTGTGTTTCAGGATCGATTTTAAAGTTCTTTTAATGGTTTTTAAATGTCTTAATGGTCTTGGTCCTTCTTATCTTTCAGAACTGCTTTTACCTTATGAACCTTCGCGGTCCCTTCGCTCCTCCGGCAGGGGTCTCCTAGTTATTCCTAAAGTCAACAGAAAGACTCACGGCGAGGCGTCTTTCCAATATTATGGCCCTCGCCTCTGGAACGACCTGAGGAGGAGCTCAGGACTGCAGAGAACGTTCATGTTTTTAAGAGCAGGCTTAAGACCCACCTTTTTAGTTTAGCTTTCAACTAATATTTACTTATATTAACCTTATTTACCGGTTTTAGTTCTATTATTTCTTTAGTTTCCCTCTTTTTATCCTGTGCTATTTCACGCACAGTTTTAGCTGTTTTTAATGTATCTCTTATTAAATATTTATTTATCTATTTTTTTTAATTTATTTTATTCATTTATTTTTTATGTTCTCCTAGTGGTTCCTCTGAGGGAGCCCTCTGCCCCGAGAGTGCTGGTTGGCTGTGGCCGTGCGGGCGCTCTCCTGGGGGTGCCTGGATGGAGGTAGGACATCTCTCCTACACCTACTCCGGGCCCCCTGGGTTGGCGCTCTGTGGCTGTGGGCGATGGGCTGCTCCTGGTGCAGACGCTCCATGGATGATGTTTCCTCTTTCGGTCCATCTGTACCCAGCCTTACATACTCAACTCTATGTCCATTTTTATTTAAGACTTTTAACTGCTGGCTGTCTGTACGTATTTGTGTCTGTGTGTCTGTGTGTGCGGGTGGTGGGTGGTGGGGTTGTAGTTATTTATGTACATTTACTGGTGTGGACAATTTTAATGATTTTTAATGATTTTTAAGCACTGTAAAGCACTTTGTGTTACATTTTGTATGAAAAGCGCTCTATAAATAAAGTTTGATTTGATTTGATTTGATTTGATTTGAAATGTTCCGTTTTGCTTTACTGGAGGGGTCTGGGGGGTGTTAGAAAACCAGTCCGTGTCTAATGAGACACCGTTCCCCTCACACAGGGCAGCGCGTCTCTTTCATAGAGCTGATCAGGTTGTTGACCAGTTAGTTTACAGGAGTCACAGGGTGAATATGGTACTTATCACATGGTAGGCCCATCTAGTGAGGGGCCTACCATGTGATAAGTACCATATTCATGTGTTGGATTACAGTGTATCGGCTCAAGCTTGTAAAGCACAATAATTATTGTCACCCATATTTAATAATCGCAGTATTCATTCATTCAAATGTCCCAAAACATTTTTACATGATGTAAAAGTTGTTTTGTTTATGTTACGTTTTTGGTTTTGTTCTCAAGGCGATTATCCAATCAGAAAGTGGAGACAGCACGTGCGGCTGGGAAAGATCGTCTCGGACACTCGGACTACAAATACTGGAACTCCTCAGGGCTGAGTACTTTCCCCCTGGCTCTTCTCCCTGTACACAAACTGCTGCACCTCACCGTCACGTCCGTTAAACTGATCAAGTTTGCAGACGACACCACCCTCATCGGGTTCATCTCGGACGGTGATGAGTCCGCCTACAGGAGAGAGGTGGAACGGCTGGCGTCCTGGTGCAGCCACAACAACCTGGAGCTGAACGCCCAGAAGACAGTGGAGATGATCGTGGACTCTAGGAAAGACACAGCCCCACCGTCCCCCCTTGCCCTGACAGACTCTTCCACCCCCATTTCCATCGTGGACTCCTTCCGTTTCCTGGGCACCACCATCACCCAGGACCTCAAATGGGAGCCAACCATCAGCTCCCTCATCAAGAAGGCCCAGCAGAGGATGTTCTTCCTGCGGCAGCTGAGGAAACTCAAGCTGCCAACCAAGATGCTGGTGCAGTTCTACACGGCCATCATCGAGTCCATCCTCACCTCCTCCATCACCGTGTGGTCCATCCTCACCTCCTCCATCACCGTGTGGTTCCCCGGCGCTACAGAACGGGACAGGCACCGACTGCAGCGCATTGTGCGTGCTGCAGAGAAGGTGATTGGCTGTGAGCTCCCATCTCTCCAGGACCTGTTCACCTCCAGGACCCGGAGGCGTGTGGGTCGGATCACAGCTGACCCCTCTCACCCTGGACACGGTCTATTCACCCCTCTCCCCTCAGGCAGGAGGCTACGGTCTATCCAGACCCATACCTCCCGCCACTTGAACAGTTTTTCCCCTCCGCCATCAGACTCATGAACAAAAACAAGTCTCTGTAGCTTAGTTACAGACTCATGGATGTTTCTGCTCTGTGTGGTGTGTCCACACTTATGGTAAATGGTAAATGGTCTCAACTTATATAGCGCTTTTCCACCTACATTAGGCACTCAAAGCGCTTTACAGCGAGGAACCTCTCACCCATTCATACACCAATGTACGCAGACACTGGAGGCAAGGTGGGTGAAGTGTCTTGCCCAAGAACACAACGACAGCATGCACCTTCAGGAGGTGGGATTCGAACCCCAGACCTTCCGATCATGAGACGACCCACTCTACCATCTGCGTCACCGTCGCACTTAGACCCGCTGCTATCACTCTATCACTTTATAACACTTAATATCACTTTATATGCCAACACATCTGTAAATACAATCCCGCTGTTGTTCATTGTCAAATTGTTGTTGTCTTACCATATGTCACTTTATTTTGTCTTATTTATTTAATATTTTTTATTTTATGCATGCCCTTATAGCCTTATAGTTTAACGTTCTTAGCTTATTTTTTATCTTAATTCTGTGTTATATGTTTTATGTCGCACGTTTGCACCAAGTAAAATTCCTAGTTTGTAAACCTTGTTCACAAACCTTGGCAATAAACGAATTCTGATTCTGATTCTGATTCTGATTCTGATTCTGATTCTGAATGAGCTCACCAGTCCTTTTCTCCAAGAACACTTCAACTCTCACCACTGGAGCTATTATTTGTATCACCATTTATTACTTCTACTTGAGTACAATTATTTTACTGTAAAGTTACTCCTACTTGAGTAGGTTAAATATTTTTGCTTTGTTAGGTTTCTTCAGCGGAGAGAGGCCATAAGCCCTGTCCTTATAATGTAGAGCAGCAGGTGGCGATAAAGAGCTGTAACACCGTGTCCTCCTATTTATTACAAAGAAGAAAAGTCAACTCTATCCATGGGTTAGCTTTAGCATTAGCTTAGCCCGTGAAAACGAAATATTACGGGGGATTTATGAACATTTCCCAAAGGTGAGTAAAATAAACCTTTATGTTCATTCACTTTACGGTTTAGGTTCGTTCTTTGAACTGAATCAAGTCTTTCTAGACTGCTACATTAACTTAGCATGTTTGACAGCAACAAAACAGACGATGCAACTTGCTCTAATAACTAGTCCTTGTACACGCGCACATTAAGGACCTTGGAAACAGAATAAATGAAGTCCAAACAAAAACAAGATGAGAAATAAGCCTTCCGTGAAACAAAGGTCAAATTGTTCTCAAGTTGGTTTGTTTCCCACAGAAGTTCAGAGAAGTTGAAACCCGTTCTAAAGAGTCAACACGGTAAGCAATAATGTTCTTATTAGCTCCAACAGACAGTATTGCACTTGAATTATTTCCTAACATGGTGAACGGCTAAGGTGTTTGGAAAAGTAGTTCTATAACCTTTGACAACCACAGACTTAAACCCGTCTGGTTCACATTCACAGACTTTTCTTTATTTACATGGTGGGATTCTTAATGAAGGCATTATGAACATTTTATTTTATTTTAAATTCTTTCACATGGCCGCCCTTTGTTCTTGGTCGCCCTTTGCCTTTTTTCGATGAGCTTCTTAAGGTGCTTGTCCCTGTAAAGGTTTGTCTGTGAAGTGAAAACGTGAAACTCAATGAGAAAATGTCAAAATTCTGCAAAGCAAATGAAACGTTCACTTTTTCTGTAAAAAAAATAATAAATAATTCCATCTGTGTTGTTCACTCATAAACATGGGCGTCGGAATGGTTCCGACGCCCGCGGCGCACACGCTCCACTTTGCGTAGCTGTGTTTATGCGGCTCCGATACCATCGCCTCAGAGCAGCTGAAATGTAAACATGTCTCTGTAAACCGCTGAAAAACTAAAGTGAGAATACTGGAGGATTATCGTTGGACAGACTGATTTGACCAAACCGAAGCACAAGGACACTCGTGCATCGTGTCTTCTGAGTTTTTCACGGATTATCACATGGAGGAGCAGGACTTTTGGCGGTCCTCGGCAGGTGGACAGCATGTCTTCATTGGTACAAAGGGCCTGACCAGTAACTTTAAGGTGAGGAACATCAGTTTTGGATGTGTTTGTAAAGCGAGTGATTAAACTGATGTAGCGTGTACGCCCGTTAAACCTCGCTGTCTGGAGTCTAACTTAACCAAATAATATCTGAATTATTCATTGGACGGATAAATGTTTGCTTCCTTTACCCCTTGACTAAGTTTTATCTGCGTTTGTGGGAAATGTGAAGATACAAACGTTGAGATGTTTGTTTGCGATGGCAGGAGTTAACGGGTGTGTTTGAAGCTGAATAAATGAGGATGCAAACACGAGCGCGCCGTCTCATAAGAGCTTAATTCACTGAGTTTTTTCACAAAGCGTCATGAAGCCAGGGCTGGACAGGAGAACAGCGGCTCCACAGATGTTTGGTTAGCCCTATATGTCCACCCAGCTGCGAGGAGGAGGGGCGCTGCTGAGCTGATCGAGTCTCATGTTTTCCTGAAGTAACGCTTCCGCTGCTCATAAATGAACGCAGAATCTACAATGAAAATATAGTCTTGAAATAAAAGAAAAAAACGCTACATAAAAAGTGTTTCCAAACTTTTGTCCGGTACTGTATGTGCAGATTCTTGTGTGATTTGCATAAATATAGCAAGATATAACGTTATAAACTGAACTAGTTATAAAATAATTTAGTTGTATTTTCAAGTATGGCGGCTATAATCTGGCATATTTACATTTGTTTAAATCTTCATTAGTATACAGCGTTCCCTCTTTATATACATTCTATCCAGAAAGCTGACAAACTCTAAAAAAAACAATTGATCCTAGAGGCCAATGGATAATAAAGGCGCTATGCTAACCACTCACACAGCTGCTGGCTTTCTAAGAGGTCAAATAAGTACTAATACTTATTTTTTTTTTGCATACAAGTTACATAATGCACCTTTTAACCTGGAAAAGTCCCACCGAAATTTCATCATCTCTACCAGAGGAGATCCTCTTGTACATGTTTTTTGGGAAAACCCGAGCACTTGAAGGAATCCTTGTCTGTTTTTATATTAATATCTCCGTTGTTACCATACTATAATTTCAGTGACCGTGTTACGTACTGTGCTGTGAAGAAAATGTCTCAATGACTAATGTGTTTTGTTTTAACAGATGGCCGACTGTGACATGAAAGTAGAAAGCTCTTCAGAGACGCCGCTCTCGCGTGAGGCGACCACATGTGAGGCCTGTGGCAGAATCTGTAAGGACTTCAGGGGACTGCAGCTGCACAGGAGGATGCACAGAGCTGACCGGCCGACGTTCACCTGCGAACACTGTAGCAAAGTGTTCCCCCAAATAAGCCTCCTGCAACGGCACTCTACGGCACATACCAGCGAGCGGCCGTTTCCCTGTGACCAGTGTGGCAAGTTTTACAAGTCCACCAGGATCCTGGGCAGACACAAAAAGGTTCATCTCGGAGTACGGCACAAATGCGAGGTCTGCAAGAAGACGTTCAGCAAAAGTTCCAGGCTTAAGGATCACAGTAAAATTCACACGGGCGAAGGGCTGTTCTGCTGCGATCAGTGCGATATGAAATACATCACGTCATCCCAGCTCAAGATCCACATGCGCAAGCACACGGGGGAGCGGCCGTATCCGTGCGACCAGTGTGGCAAGGCGTTTGCGAGTGCGGTCTGTTTACTCCAACATAAAAAAAACCACAGCAATGACCGGCCGTTCGAGTGTGACCAGTGTGGGAGTGGGTTTAAGAAGAAGGGCGCGCTCAAGCAACACATGCTAATCCACACGGGTGAGAGACAACACGCCTGCGACGAGTGTGGGAAGATGTTCAGGCAGGGTCATAATTTATTTCAACACAAGCGCGTGGTGCATAATAAAATTGGGGAAAAGAGGTTCAGCTGCCCTGTGTGCACGAAGAGGTTTTGGACGGTACGACAGTTGGAAGTGCATAAACGCACGCATAAAGAGCCCGCCTACCGCTGCGACCAGTGTGGGAAATGTCTGAAAACCATCTACAATCTGGCCATGCATATGCAACGCCACAAGGGACATAATCTAATTTACTGCGAGAAGTGTCGCAAAGGTTTCCCGAGCCTAGCGGCGCTGAAACTTCACGAAAGCTGGCATTCCGATCTGAAAGCGTTCAAATGCGATCACTGTGAGAAGTCGTTCAAATGTAGCAAGGGGTTGACTTCTCACGTGCAAACCTACCACGAGAACATCAGCTACAAGTGCGAGGAATGCGGCAAGTCGTTTAACAATCGCTTTTACCTGAAACGCCACCAGGGCTTGCACAGGGGGGAGAGCAACTACACGTGTGAGCAGTGTGGGCAGCAGTTCGTCTCCGTGAGCGGCCTACAAAACCACCTAAGCCTCCACAGCGGAGAAAGACCGTTTGAATGCGAGCTCTGCGGGAGGGGGTTCATAACAAAAAGTGAATTGAAAAAGCACACGTTTGCTCACACGGGAGAAAAGCGCTACAAGTGCCAACAGTGCAGGAAGTTATTTGCAACGGTCAGCAGGTTAAATCATCACAACAAGTTCACGCACGGCGAAAAACGACACGAGTGCGAGCAGTGTGGCAAAGCCTTCACTGACTCTTTAAAGTTAAAGCGCCACCTGCTCACTCACTCAGACACAAAGCCACGGCAGTTCGGATGCAACCAGTGTGGGAAGTTCTTCCAATCCATTTACATTTACAGGCGGCACTACAATACCCACACCAAGGAGATCCGGTACCCATGCGAGCGCTGCGGTACGATCTACTACGCAAGATCCTCGCTCACACATCATCTGCGCAAGTGTCAGGAGGGGCGGAGCCAAAGTGAGCGGGTTCGAGAGATGTTCAAGCTAAGACGTCTGGAAATAAGGCTTCAGAGGGTGGACATGTAGAGAAGAGCACTTATGTTTTACTGGAGATTACTTCCAGAAATATCAGGGAAAACTGCAACGCAAGGTTTCTTTTAGGGCTGCACAACATCGTATCGCGAGAAGCCACAATATATCGCAACATCACTTAAGTCTTCATCTGACTGAGGGCGACACGTTTTTTTTGTTGCAAGCTCAGCCAAAAGTATGGTTACTTCAAAGGCCTTTGTAAAAACTAGTTTAGTCTAGTATGTTAACAAAAACACAAAAGTTTAAACTTTGTAATTATTAGATTCATTGTCCATCTAAATCAGAACTAGAAAAGATAATGGTGGGCAGAAAGATGAAAAACACATTTCCTCACAGAATAAGAGAAAGGAAATGTTCTCAAACCCTTCCCACAGGTTCACGGGTGTTCTGGGGGATTTGGACATTTCTATGGAAACTTATACTTCTGTTTGTATTGTTCACCCTGTTCGTTTCCAGATTTGGATTTGGGTTCATTCTATGTATTCTTTTTTTCAACAAACAGCTGTTGATTAAGATTCATGAGCATTTGAATTAAAGTGACCTTTTATCACAAACTCAAAGTTCAAACTTGATTCATGATTTTTTTTTTACGTACAATAATATTTCTAGGATTCCTGATGCATCTGCCCAGTGTTTGCCAAATCTAAAAGGACCAGAAGGATCTTTCACCAACATAGAACCCCAGTCTATTTGAAACCAGTGGACACAGTGAGGCAAATGATAGTAATGACAAAAATGTGGTTTATTCAATTCATTTCCAAAAAAAGGAGAATCTACCAACACAGCAGAGCGCCCCCCAGTGGCCGGCAGTCTGCAGTCCAGTTTAATCTTAAAGCCACTGACCACTCTTGAGGACAGAGGGTCCAACTTTAGCGAATGAAACTAGGATAAGTTGATATTTCGTCCACCTGTGGTCAGAAGTGTTTGGTGTTGCTGACAAAGCTTCACAAATGAGATGACAACTCAAGAATCTAAACATGCTTAAAAGTATGCGTTTATAACTTTTTGGTGTGTACACTTTCAGGTAAATCTGTTTAATGGTTCGCGTCGTTACCATTCTAAATCCTCAGATCGTATAAAAAAAGTCCATCTTTAAAAAATAAATGTTCAAACTCCACTACGTGAAGAGATCCAGACAGTCCTTCAGCTCTGTCAGGGTACCGTCGATACCGGGGCAGCCATCCCTGGTGTCTTTCCTGTCGTCATGGTAACCGTCTGTCTGCTCTCGTCTGCGCCTGCGTCTGTAAACTGCCTGTCCGCCCGCTCCGTCCTTGTTTACGCTCTGGGGAGGCTGCGCACTGGGGCATTCTGGGACATGAAGTCTGGGGACGCCTGCTGAGGTCAAAGCTCTGCGGAGGTTCTCGTGAAATCTGAGGAGCAAACACAGGAGAGAACCGTCATTTCTGGACTATAAGCAGCTACTTTTCCCCAACGCTTTGAACCTTGCGGGTGATTTATAGATTTTTATGCTCAGACTGAACCTTGTGCTGTGACTCCTGTTATCAATAACAGCTCTAAATCCAAACATAAAGTTGAGTAGACGATGGGACTCTCACACGGTTCCTTTGGGACGTACCTCACTCAAGACGGGTGCAAACCCCGTCTCTGTCTTCCTCTAACTCTGTGTGCTGTGTTAACTGCACAACGGGGCAGGGGCAGCAGGATGCCCTCTCTTGACTTCAGGAGCAAATACATGTGTTTAATTCTCTCACTGCTGAAATATTATTAAGCGAATCGCCGGTTAACCTCTTAAGCCCCGTCTTAACCTGGCGCATTTTCTCCAGTTCGGCTTTAAAAGCTTCTTGACTGGAGTTTACAGCCTCATTTGAAAGCTAAGACCTACAAAACGGATCTCGACAGATCTTTTATCTTGCGTTGTCATTGTTTTGCTTATTTTGACACTTTGTTCAAGCAGCTTTTAGATTTGGGTAAAGCCAAACTGGAGAAAATGTGCTCGGTTCAGGTGTGGGGGTTAAGAGATTAAATTCATCAAAAGCCTCGAGCGATTCATCACGGACCCGACTCCAAACTCCCGTGTGCACAGACAGGACGAGGAGGACGGCTCTAAACACAGTCGCTGTGTGGGCAGCGCTTTGGGTTGACCGAACCTACGGGTTTGAAAAATATTTTGTATATATAATAAATAAATATATATATATATATATATATATATATATATATATATAAAAAATCTAATTTATAAACTAAGTTCTCGACACACTTATGAAAGTAAATGTACCTGTAAGATGCCGTTCTCTTGACATATTTGACCATGGACAATTAATTTTAACATGCCCTTATAGTCTGATGTTAGTTTTTGTAGTTTATTATTTATCTAAGTTATGTGTTTCATGATTGAACCGGAAAAAAAATATCATTTTTGTGAACCGGTTCACTCACAATGACTAATAAAGCAATTTTGACTCTGAGAAAAGCTTTTCCAGTACCAATCTAGTGAGGGGCCTACCATGGGATAAGTACCATATTCATGTGTTGGATTACAGTGTATCGCTTTGAGAAACGTGTCGGCTCAAGCTTGTAAAGCGCAATCATTATTGTCACCCATATTTAATAATCGCAGTATTCATTTATTCAAATGTCCCAAAACATTTTTACATGATGTTAAAGTTGTTTTGTTTATGTTACGTTTTTGGTTTTGTTCTCAAGGCGATTATCCAATCAGAAAGTGGAAAGAGCTCACCAGTCCTTTTCTCCAAGAACACTTCAACTCTCACCACTGGAGAACATACGCCCTGTCCTTATAATGTGGAGCAGCAGGTGGCGATAAAGAGCTGTAACGCACCGTGTCCTCCTATTTATTACAAAGAAGAAAAGTCAACTCTATCCATGGGTTAGTTTTAGCATTAGCTTAGCACGTGAAACGAAATACTCCGGGGGATTTATGAACATTTCCCAAAGGTGAGTAAAATAAATCTTTATGTTCATTCACTTTACGGTTTAGGTTCGTTCTCTTTCTAGACTGCTACATTAACTTAGCATGTTTGACAGCAACAAAACAGACGATGCAACTTGCTCTAATAACTAGTCCTTGTACACGCCTGTGGAGGATGAATAAGACGAGAATATCAAGTCTCTCAAAAATGTATTTTTATCTTCACCAAAACTGCGGGAAAACAACTCTTCCGCCTAAACGGAAAAACAGCCCTTCACAATAAGGCGACTACATTTAACCACCTCCTGCGGAGGGCTCGCCAGAGGCAAAGAGTCAACGTCCGGGGCCGGACTGGGCGGGCGGCCGCGGCGAGCAGGACGAGCCAGCTCTACCCCGTCCTCCTGGATCACATGAGCGTGCTTCAAACGGTCCACTGAGACCTTGTCCTGTCCAGCCCCCATCTCAATAAGAAAGAACTTGTGCCCCCTTTCCAACACGCGAAAGGTACCGTCATAAGCGGCCTGCAGAGGAGAGCGGGGCGCATCGTGTCGAATAAAAACGTACTTGGCCGACATAAGGTCCTTGGGGATGTAGGCCTGAGGAAGACAGTGGTGCGCAGCAACAGGGGAGAAAAACCTAGCTTCCCCCTTGACACCAAAACTCCCGATAACACCAGGACCCAACCCCTGGGTACTAGACAGGAACTCCCCCAACTCCCAAACCGACACTTAGCAGGGTTCACTATAAGCCCGTGCTGACTGAGGCGCTCGAAAAGCTGGCGAAGATGTGACATATGCTCCTCCACCGAAGCACTCGCCACCAGCACATCGTCTAGATACACGAACAGGAAAGGCATATCTCGCAACACAGAGTCCATAAGGCCCTTCAGGCCAAACGGCATCCTCAAAAACTCAAACAGTCCAAAGGGAGTGATGACGGCAGTCTTGGGGACGTCCTGAGGATGGACCGGCACCTGGTGATAACCCCTCACCAAATCGACCTTGGAGAAAATAACCGCCCCCGAAAGATGCACCGAAAAGTCCTGAATGTGAGGGATCGGGTACCTGTCAGAGGTAGCATTATTGAGATGGCGGAAATCTCCACAAGGGCGCCATCAGGGACCATGTGCAGGGGTGAAGCCCACGGGCTCTCTGAGCGGCGCACAATGCCTAACCGCTCCATGTTGGCAAACTCCACCTTAGCGATGGCCAATCTAGCAGCATCTAAACGGCGCGCGCGAGCAAAAACAGGAGGACCGACTGTAGTGATGTAATGCTCAACCCCGTGCTTAGCTACCGCGGCAGAAAATGTAGGAATCGTAAGGGCAGGAAACTCAGCGAGAAGATGTTGGTATGAGTCCCCTGTAGCGAGCATGTTAGCGAGCAGTGGCCCGGCGATCCCCAGAGTACACGGGTATGAATCAAAAGACACAGAGTTAACCTTGACCTTGCCCCAATGTGTCAGCGGAGGAGGGGGGTACGATGCTACGCTGTGCCCCCGAATCCACGAGAAAACAACGTCCTGAAGCGCTGTCCTCAATGAAAAGCAGCTTATTGTCGTTGCCGGTGCAGGTAGCTGCTAGCGAGCGCCGGCCTTCTCGTTTCCCGGCCGCTGAAAGGGAACACGGGGGGATGCAGCGGCGAGCCTTCACTCCGAAGGGATGATGGTAGAATCACACGCCGTTCTCCTTCCTCCGCCGCTCCGTGACGGCGGCGACATCCCCAGTATCCCCGCTCTCAGGCATGCATGGTAACAGAGCGTGCACTGAAACCTGACGGGAGGCCAGCAAAAGTCTATCCGCTTCTTCAGCCAAACCCCTGTGATCTTTAGTGCAGCTGAGGGGAGAGTTGGCCAGGGCTGTGCGTACTTGAGGCGGTAGCTGGCGCAGGAACAGGTGGGTGAAAAGAAACGAAACCTCACCAGAGCCAAGCAAGGCCAACATATTCTCCATCGGCTCCGTTGGCTTGCTATCTCCTAAGCCAGTCAGCGACAGCAGGCGATCGGCCCGCTCCATATCCGAGAGCTGGTAAAGTTGTAATAGCGCCGTCTTAAGCGCTTCATACTTGTTTGCAGCCGGCGGGTCCCGGAGCAGCCCCATTAATCTGCGGGTCGTGGCCAAATCCAAAGCCGCAACGACGTGAAAATATTTCGTGTCGTCCGTGGTGATGCCGCGCAGGTGGAATTGAGCGTCCACATGCTGTAACCAGGGCTCCGGGTCATTCTGCCAAAAATCCGGGAGTCTAATAGTAGCCGCAAAAACTGTCGGTGCAGCGGCTAGACGAAGACGCCTCGGTTGACATAATTCAAAGTCGGGGTCACCAATGTGGAGGATGAATAAGACGAGAATATCGAGTCTCTCAAAAATTTATTTTTCTCTTCACCAAAACTGCGGGAAAACAACACAGCCCTTCACAATAAGGTGTGTTATGCATAAGTAGTGACGCACATTAAGGACCTTGGAAACAGAATAAATGAAGTCCAAACAAAAACAAGATGAGGCGACGGTGGCGCAGATGGTAGAGCGGGTCGTCTCGTGATCAGAAGGTCAGGGGTTCGAACCCCACCTCCTGAAGGTGCATGCTGTCGTTGTGTCCTTGGGCAAGACACTTCACCCACCTTGCCTCCAGTGTCTGTGTACATTGGTGTATGAATGGGTGAGAGGTTCCTTGCTGTAAAGCGCTTTGGGTGCCTAATGTAGGTGGAAACGTGCTATATAAGTTGAGACCATTTACCATGAGAAATAAGCCTTCCGTGAAACAAAGGTCAAATTGTTCTCAATTTTGTTTGTTTCCCACAGAAGTTCAGAGAAGTTGAAACCCGTTCTAAAGAGTCAACACGGTAAGCAATAATGTTCTTATTAGCTCCAACAGACAGTATTGCACTTGAATTATTTCCTAACATGGTGAACGGCTAAGGTGTTTGGAAAAGTAGTTCTATAACCTTTGACAACCACAGACTCAAACCCGTCTGGTTCACATTCACAGACTTTTCTTTATTTACATGGTGGGATTCTTAATGAAGGCATTATGAACATTTTATTTTATTTTAAATTCTTTTTTGATGAAAAAAGGTTTGTCTGTGAAGTGAAAACGTGAAACTCACTGAGAAAATGTCAAAATTCTGCAAAGCAAATGAAAAGTTAACTTTTTCTGGAAAAAATAATAATAATTCTATCTGCGTGTTCACTCATAAACATGGGCGTCGGAACCATTCATTGTGAGGGGGACGTGTCCCCCCCACTTTTGAAAAGTGGTTGTTTGGTCCTCTCCACTTTGACAACGTGAATTTTCATTGACTTTACATTTACTAGTTTAGACTGGACCTTTTCAATAGGCTCCCCGAGGGCAAACGATTGCATTATTTTCCATAAAAAAAACAATATTTTTTGGCATTATCCGCGCCAGTATCGCGTCGCTCCGCGGCGCACACGCTCCGCTTTGCGTAGCGTGTGCTCCGATACCGTCCGATACCGTCCGATACCGTCGCCTCAGAGCGGCTGAAATGTAAACATGTCTCTGTAAACCGCTGAAAAACTAAAGTGAGAATACTGGAGGATTATCGTTGGACAGACTGATTTGACCAAACCGAAGAACAAGGACTCGTGCATCGTGTCTTCTGAGTTTTTCACGGATTATCACATGGAGGAGCAGGACTTTTCACGGTTCTTGGCAGGTGGACAGCGTGTCTTCATCGGTACAAAGGGCCTTTAAGGTGAGGAACATCAGTTTTGGATGTGTTTGTAAAGCGAGTGATGAAACTGATGTAGCTGAGTTTGGGGAAACTGCCCCGGGCTAGCACGAGTGTTCAACCGGTCAATACGCCCGTTAAACCTCACTGTCTGGACTTAACCAAATAATATCTGAATTATTCATTTGACGGATAAATGTTTGCTTCCTTTACCCCTTGACTAAGTTTTATCTGCGTTTGTGGGAAATGTGAAGATACAAGCGTTGAGATGTTTGTTTGCGATGGCAGGAGTTAACGGGTGTGTTTGAATCTGAATAAATGAGGATGCAAACACGAGCGCGCCGTCTCATAAGAGCTTAATTCACTGAGTTTTTTCACAAAGCGTCATGAAGCCAGGGCTGGACAGGAGAACAGCGGCTCCACAGATGTTTGGTTAGCCCTATATGTCCACCCAGCTGCGAGGAGGAGGGGCGCTGCTGAGCTGATCGAGTCTCATGTTTTCCTGAAGTAACGCTTCCGCTGCTCATAAATGAACGCAGAATCTACAATGAAAATATAGTCCTAAAAGAAAAGAAAAAAACGCTACATAAAAAGTGTTTCCAAAAACTTTTGACCGGTACTGTATGTGCAGATTCTTGTGTGATTGCATAAATATAGCAAGATATAAAAGCACTTCACTCCACTAATGGAAACAAGACACGCCCATTTCATGGCAACATGGCTGATCCTAACACAGTCCCACTATAATAAAGGTGCTTTATGTTGATACTTGTGTATATTTCACCTTGTAGTGACTCATCGGCTGTATGGGTGTTTAGCATGGACCAAACCATGCTGATGGAACCTGATTGGTGTCATAAAAAAAAGGTGCAATAGAGTCCCACCAACACAATTTTTTGAATAAATAAGAGTTTAAAAGCACAGCGCCGTCTAAGCCGCTCTGTGCTAACTCATGAACATAAAACACACAAGGTTAAATTGAAGCTTTGTCTATAACGTTATAAACTGAATAGTTATAAAATCATTTTGCTGTATTTTCAAGTATGGCGGCTATAATCTGGCATATTTACATTTGTTTAAATCTTCATTAGTATACAGCGTTCCCTCTTTATATACATTCTATCCAGAAAGCTGACAAACTCTTAAAAAAACAATTGATCCTAGAGGCCAATGGATAATAAAGGCGCTATGCTAACCACTCACACAGCTGCTGGCTTTCTAAAAGGTCAAATAAGTACTAATAGCTACTTTTTTCTGCATAAAAGTTACATAATGCACCTTTTAACCTGGAAAAGTCCCACCGAAATTTCATCATCTCTACCAGAGGAGATCCTCTTGTACATGTTTTTTGGGAAAACCCGAGCACTTGAAGGAATCCTTGTCTGTTTTTATATTAATATCTCCGTTGTTACCATACTATAATTTCAGTGACCGTGTTACGTACTGTGCTGTGAAGAAAATGTCTCAATGACTAATGTGTTTTGTTTTAACAGATGGCCGACTGTGACATGAAAGTAGAAAGCTCTTCAGAGACGCCGCTCTCGCGTGAGGCGACCACATGTGAGGCCTGTGGCAGAATCTGTAAGGACTTCAGGGGACTGCAGCTGCACAGGAGGATGCACAGAGCTGACCGGCCGACGTTCACCTGCGAACACTGTAGCAAAGTGTTCCCCCAAATAAGCCTCCTGCAACGGCACTCTACGGCACATACCAGCGAGCGGCCGTTTCCCTGTGACCAGTGTGGCAAGTTTTACAAGTCCACCAGGATCCTGGGCAGCCACAAAAAGGTTCATCTCGGAGTACGGCACAAATGCGAGGTCTGCAAGAAGACGTTCAGCAAAAGTTCCAGGCTTAAGGATCACAGTAAAATTCACACGGGCGAAGGGCTGTTCTGCTGCGATCAGTGCGATATGAAATACATCACGTCATCCCAGCTCAAGATCCACATGCGCAAGCACACGGGGGAGCGGCCGTACCCGTGCGACCAGTGTGGCAAGGCGTTTGCGAGTGCGGTCTGTTTACTCAAACATAAAAGAAACCACAGCAATGACCGGCCGTTCGAGTGTGACCAGTGTGGGAGTGGGTTTAAGAAGAAGGGCGCGCTCAAGCAACACATGCTAATCCACACGGGTGAGAGACCGTTTGAATGCGAGCTCTGCGGAAGGGGGTTCATAACAAAAAGTGAATTGAAAAAGCACACGTTTGCTCACACGGGAGAAAAGCGCTACAAGTGCCAACAGTGCAGGAAGTTATTTGCAACGGTCAGCAGGTTAAATCGTCACCACAAGTTCACGCACGGCGAAAAACGACACGAGTGCGAGCAGTGTGGCAAAGCCTTCACTGACTCTTTAAAGTTAAAGCGCCACCTGCTCACTCACTCAGACACAAAGCCACGGCAGTTCGGATGCAACCAGTGTGGGAAGTTCTTCCAATCCATTTACATTTACAGGCGGCACTACAATACCCACACCAAGGAGATCCGGTACCCATGCGAGCGCTGCGGTACGATCTACTACGCAAGATCCTCGCTCACACATCATCTGCGCAAGTGTCAGGAGGGGCGGAGCCAAAGTGAGCGGGTTCGAGAGATGTTCAAGCTAAGACGTCTGGAAATAAGGCTTCAGAGGGTGGACATGTAGAGACGAGCACTTATGTTTTACTGGAGATTACTTACAGAAATATCAGGGAAAACTGCAATGCAAGGTTTCTTTTAGGGCTGCACAACATCGTATCGCGAGAAGCCACAATATATCGCAACATCACTTAAGTCTTCATCTGACTGAGGGCGACACGTTTTTTTTGTTGCAAGCTCAGCCAAAAAATGCACGGAATATATAAATGGGAACGTTCCAGTTAAAGTTTTAGTTGTACATTTCCTAATTTTGTTCAATGAATGAACAACTTACAATTTGTGTTTCTAATTAGAATGGAACATATGGTTACTTTAATATAGTGCAGCCCTAGTTACTTCAAAGGCCTTGTCTAGTATGTTAACAAAAACAAAAAAGTTTAAACTTTGTAATTATTAGATTCATTGTCCATCTAAATCACAACTAGCAAATAAAATGGTGGGCAGAAAGATGAAAAACACATTTCCTTGCAGAATAAGAGAAGGGAAATGTTCTCAAACCCTTCCCACAGGTTCACGGGTGTTCTGGGGGATTTGGACATTTCTATGGAAACTTATACTTCTGTTTGTATTGTTCACCCTGTTCGTTTCCAGATTTTGATTTGGGTTCATTCTATGTATTCTTTTTTTCAACAAACAGCTGTTGATTAAGATTCATGAGCATTTGAATTAAAGTGACCTTTTATCACAAACTCAAAGTTCAAACTTGATTCATGAATTTTTTTTACGTACAATAACATTTCTAGGATTCCTGATGCATCTGCCCAGTGTTTGCCAAATCTAAAAGGACCAGAAGGATCTTTCACCAACATAGAACCCCAGTCTATTTGAAACCAGTGGACACAGTGAGGCAAATGATAGTAATGACAAAAATGTGGTTTATTCAATTCATTTCCAAAAAGAGGAGAATCTACCAACACAGCAGAGCGCCCCCCAGTGGCCGGCAGTCTGCAGTCCAGTTTAATCTTAAAGCCACTGACCACTCTTGAGGACAGAGGGTCCAACTTTAGCGAATGAAACTAGGATAAGTTGATATTTCGTCCACCTGTGGTCAGAAGTGTTGGGTGTTGCTGACAAAGCTTCACAGACGACTTCAACGGCAGAGTAGAGATGGCGACTCAAGAATCTACAAATGCTTAAAAGTATGCGTTTATAACTTTTTGGTGTGTAAAGTTTCAGGTAAATCTGCTCTTTGAAAGTGTCTGTTTAATGGTTCGCGTCGTTACCATTTGAAATCCTCAGATCGTATAAAAAATACATTTTCAAACTCCACTACGTGAAGAGATCCAGACAGTCCTTCAGCTCTGTCAGGGTACCGTCGATACCGGGGCAGCCATCCCTGGTGTCTTTCCTGTCGTCATGGTAACCGTCTGTCTGCTCTCGTCTGCGCCTGCGTCTGTAAACTGCCTGTCCGCCCGCTCCGTCCTTGTTTACGCTCTGGGGCGGCTGCGCACTGGGGCATTCTGGGACATGAAGTCTGGGGACGCCTGCTGAGGTCAAAGCTCTGCGGAGGTTCTCATGAAATCTGAGGAGCAAACACAGGAGAGAACCGTCATTTCTGGACTATAAGCAGCTACTTTTCCCCAACGCTTTGAACCTTGCGGGTGATTTATAGATTTTATTGCTCAGACTGAACCTTGTGCTGTGACTCCTGTTATCGATAACGATGCACCTGAGTCCAAGAACACCGGGTTATTTCTGACGAGAGAAAGACGCAATAACAGCTCTAAATCCAAACATAAAGTTGAGTAGACGATGGGACTCTCACACGGTTCCTTTGGGACGTACCTCACTCAAGACGGGTGCAAACCCCGTCTGTCTTCCTCTAACTCTGTGTGCTGTGTTAACTGCACAACAGGACGGGGGCAGCAGGATGCCCTCTCTTGACTTCAGGAGCAAATACACGTGTTTAATTCTCTCACTGCTGAAATATTATTAAGCGAATCGCCGGTTAACCTCTTAAGCCCCGTCTTAACCTGGCGCATTTTCTCCAGTTCGGCTTTAAAAGCTTCTTGACTGGAGTTTACAGCCTCATTTGAAAGCTAAGACCTACAAAACAGATCTCGACAGATCTTTTATCTTGCGTTGTCGTCACTTTTTACATGTTTTTTCACCTCATTTTTGTCAAAATGTTTTGCTTATTTTGACACTTTGTTCAAAAAGCTTTTAGATTTGGGTAAAGCCAAACTGGAGAAAATGTGGGGGATAAGAGATTAAATTCATCAAAAGCCTCGAGCGATTCATCACGGACCCGACTCCAAACTCCCGTGTGCACAGACAGGACGAGGAGGACGGCTCTAAACACAGTCGCTGAACATACGGGTTTGAAAAATAATTACATATATATATATATATATATATATATATATATATATATATATAAATCTCAAATTTATAAACTAAGTTCTTGACACACTTTTATGAAAGTGAAATTACCTGTAAGCTGCCGTTCTCTTGAAATATTTGACCATGGACAAAGAGGAATTTAATCTTATGCATGCCCTTAGTCTTATGTTAGATAAATAATAAACTACAAAAACTAAGTTATGTTTTATGTTTCATGATTGAACCGAAAAAAAAAATATTTTTTGTGAACCGCTTCACTCACAACTAATAAAGCAATTTTGATTCTGAGAAAAGTTTTTCCAGTGGCTGATGGCGCTTGGAACAGCTGAGGCTTATATATGTAAAAAAAATCTTTATAAATGTTGTTGGTGCGGCTTATATTCAGGTGCGCTCAATAGTCCAGAATTTACTATAATCCTCCGTAATCTTTCTGATCTAGCGTCACAAAACAAGAGGATTTCATCAATGAGACCTTTCCACAGTATCATCAGGCCTCACACTGACCTGTCGATGCGCCTCAGGTTCTCCTCCATTTTCTTGTTGCATGTTTGACACAGGAAGTGAATGTAGTCATGGGTAACCAGCAGACGGCCCCGCTGGCTCAGAGGCACCTCCAGACCGTGGGTGCTACGGACGGCCTGCAGGGACAAAAAACACCAGGGCATTCACTCAGCAGACCGTAGCATTTTCAGATCAGAGAAAAGAGCGCTCACTGCGAGTGTCAAATTTCAGTGACGATGACCAAAAAACTGGAGTCATTGTGTCCGGACGCGGCGAGTCCACGGCAGACAGTAGTGGAGCTCAGACACAAACTCGGACATGAGGTTGGACTGGGATTTCAAACTCGGCACACAAATTACTTCAAGTCGAGCGTTTTTAAACTGAGCCGACTTTGAGATTTAAATTCAGGCTTTTATAACTAATCGGATCGATTATTGTAGCGTGCTCTGTTTCGGGATCAGCCGCACACTGATGACTCGGCTACAGCTTTTAACACGAGCACATCTGGCCGGTTCTAAAAATCCTTGCAATGTTGGTTTTCATGCTGATTTTAAAGAGGGGGTATTATGCTTTTTTCAATCACATAGCACCAGTCTATAGCACTACAATGATGACGTAACCTTCTGTTGGTCTGTATATGCAGTAAATTAAAATAACTGCCTTGAATAAAATTGCTCTCTCAAAATGGCCGTACTGAACGTCTTGAAATAGGCCTCTGTCTCTTTAAGAAGCTTTCCGACACGCCCCCTTCAGCACACTACTGTGGCATTGAAACAACAACACTGTGCGGGGAGGGGGCTCTGCTGAGCTGAGGAGCAGTGGTTGGTGGCTTGGCTGGTGACGAAAGGTCCAGAGGCGTCTCCAGGAGGTGGGGGCGTTCCTAGGAGGACTGAGGCATAGCTACACCTAAAATGGCCGCCGTCTAAGTTTTTACTGATTACTCAAAAATACGTGAATGAGCCAAGGCAACACTCCAGGCATGTGTTTAATGAGGGAATGACATAATAACAGGATATAAAGCTTGAAAAAGTCGATTTTACATAATACCCCCCCTTTAAGACTATTTTATTTGTTTCTAAATGGCCTCGCCCCTCAGTTTCTCTCTGACCTGCTCGCGCTCTCTGGTCAACAGGTCAATGCACTGCCCTTGTACCCTAGTCAGGCAGAGCGCTGAAAACTTACCTTTTCTTCGGCTTTTAACTCGCATTAATTCATTGACTTCTATTATATTGTGCCATTTATTGTAATGACTTCATTCTGCTACATTTTTCTACCATTTAAGGTGTGATGTTTTTTTTGTGATGTGCAGGACCAAACTAGCCCGGTCTTACCATGCCCTCGTACTCACATCGTACAGAGGGTCTGGAACTTCACAATCCGTTTTCAGGTGGGGGGGATGAACTCCTTTGACACGATTGGATCTGTTTTCAGATCAGCACATGCGTAACGTCATCTACAACAGATTCCGCCTCCCCCGCTCGCTGAATGGTAGGGTGGAATTCAAACGATGAAACGCGGCCACTGAGATCAGACCCAGACGTAACATGTAGGGAAAAGAGTTCGACCGGAGTTACGGATTGACAAAGTCCAGGCTAGGACCAAATGCTAATCTTTCACACACCCTTCTTAAAAGGGCTGGACTTGGACTTGCATATTCAGCGATTGGATTTACAAACTGAAGACTTCAATGTGGACTTAAAGGTGTCTTGGATTTGACTTGACTACATCTCTGTACCGCCTAAGAATATTGAATTCCAAATGTACCGAGATGATCTTGCCCGTTTTCCCGACAGTGAGGCCCGAGTTCCGGAAGCCCGAGTTGACGGCCACGGAGTGCTGCGAAACACAAGAGCCATTTAGTCGTCTGGTCTCTCCACAGACATCAAAAGAAACTACATGGAGTCTCAAACCATGAGCTGAGCATCCTCCAGGCGACGGCACTGCACATGGAGCACGAACGGTTCAAACTTCAACACGGCGTCTCCACCGGACCGGCCCACCGCGGAGGTCTGGACACAGAAAGGAAGACTGTGACCGCTCAATCCGACCACTGGGCTTTTCGTAATTCGTGCGTCGTCCGTACCACGTCCTCTGCTGTGCACTTCTGATGGGACACGAAGAGCCACTGACAGTTCTGTTTATGGACCTCACTGCTGTCCGGGTTCTGGGGAAACACGAAAAGCAGAGATCATCATTTAGAGCAACAAAACTGAACTGCTCTTGAAAAGGCGATCATCTATTTTAACACAAGTTGCACAAAAAGGTTTGCGTTGAAATAGACCTTTTTGAAATATTTTTTTTCCCCAATGTCTCAATTCAGTGCAGTCAAAGATAGTCAAAGTAGACGGTGTCATTTTACCATCTATTGGTAGAACTTCACAGCTTACTTTAGTAAATTCAAAATGGGAAGTTCTGCTGTTCGATATCATCCTGTCATAGATAAATGTTAGTGTGTGAACCCTTGAGAATAGTGACCATAATAGTGACCTAACCCCCCGCCTTAACCAAGGGCTTTACCCAAATCTAAAAGCTTCTTGACTGGGGTTTACAGACTAATCACAAGTGTCACACCTCATTTGAAAGCTAAGACCAAGAAATATTTTTTGTCGGATTGTCGTCACTTTAAAAAAAAAAATCATTGCTTTTTTTTTTTCACTTTTTCAATTTTTTTTCATTATTTTTTTGCTGCATTTATGTCACTTTTTTATTGATTTTTTTTATCCTCGCTTTGTCTCTTGATGTCACTATTTTGTTGCTTTTCTGTCACTTTTTTCTTTTTCCTCACGTTTTCGTCGCCTTTTTGTCACTTTGTTGAATTTTCATCCTCGCTTTCGTCTCATTTTGTGGCTTTTTTGGGTCACTTTTCATCACATTTTTTTTTTCACGTTTTTGTAGCTCTTTATTTGCTCCCCAGGGAGCTTTTAGATTCGGATAAAGCCAGACTGGAGAAAATGCGCTCGTTCCATGCGGGGGTTCTGAGGTTAACTAACACTAGATATAATAAGAATAAAGTGATACATTCTGCTCTGAATACAGTCTGTGACTCCACGGTCTACTCTCTGACCCCGTCGATGAGGATGGTCCGGCCGGAGCAGGAGGACGTGGTGAAGTACTGCTGCAGCCCGTTCAGGAGACACACCAGCGGGGCGATATCCGCGTCCACGCCGCCCTTTCTGCTCTGGTCCAACTTCTGTGCGCTCTGGCTCTTCCACCGGGCGAACTCCCGGTCTGTGCACGGCATATTGTCACGGGTTTACACACGGGCGGGCTGCATTCTGTGGCCAAAGGGAGGACGGAATTACGGCTGTGGCTAAATGTAAACATTAGCTTCAGCTCCAGGGGAGGCGCGTGAGGATTTGTTTTCTTCTGCCTGACTTAGTTGGCGCTGACGCTGCCTTACCGCCACCTACTGGCCATCTACCTGCACTGCGTTAGGTTCCTTTACACAAGCCTTAGGGATAGTTTTCCTCACATTGTTGCCGCGTTTTGTCATCGCTTTATTATTTTTATTTTTTACTACTTTACTTTTCTGTTGGCCTGAGGGTTTGAGATAATGATGAATTAAATGTAATTAAATTATGGCTGTCATTATAATGAATAATCATCAAATCAACTATTTTTGATCTTCACATCAACACAACTGCTCTACCGAAAGTATGTAACTACTACTGCGCAACACATGGGGTTCACTAGATGATTTTTAAGACAATATTTGTAATATTTGTAGCAGTAAATGTGTTGTTTTATTTAATTGAAAACGGTATATTTTAGTCGATTATTTGGCCAAATATCTTAACAAACAATAATAACTCAGATGTTAAATGTTTTGTACCTGAAATTGTACCCGATTCTATAGAAGTACATTTAACACTGGGGGTTTGGTCTGGTCTCAGTTCATTTCTAGCATTAAAGGCTGTACCTGATGTTTTATTGATATCATTTGTGGTTCACCATGTTATCACTCCTGAACTAGCAGTCTAGTTGTTTTTATTCGGGTTATTGTGACAGTTCAGCTCCATTTTGCTCCCTGAAAGTTGAAAAGTGAAACAAGCTTTTAAACTCAATGGAATATGCTTTAGGAAAGTCAAAAAATGAGTTTGGACACAATTCAACATTTCCAGACTCATGAACGTAACAACCGGTTCCAGCCATTTGCACTGCTCTATTGCACTATGTGGTAACTAACATACAGTAGCTGCAAACACTTAGTCATGTTTTATTTTAATCTTCTTTATGCATGCCCTTATAGACCCTTTAATTGTTTGTTTACATTCCGGGCTTAGCTGGAGGCGGGAAGCTCGATTCCAACCTATTTCCATTGTAGCTGTTGTCATAGTAACGATAAACAAATGTCTAACTGTTTTTGGAAATATCAGATAAACCTTATTTTATCATCTCAAATGTCATTCCTCTTGTTCTTGCACCTTAAGCCGCAACAGGACCACATTTTTCAGTTGTAGTTTTACACTTGAAATTGCTAGTCTTAGTTTAATCTTATTTCTCTTGATCACTTCCTGCCTCCAGCTGATGTCACTGATGATTTCAGCAGTTAAAGGGTCTATAGTCTTGTATTATAAAGTTTTTATAGTTCATTATTTACCTAAATGATGTGTTATATGTTTCACTTGTATGATTGAACCGCAAAAAAAAAATCCTAGTTTGTGAACCTGTTCCCTCATAATGGCAATAAAAACTATTCACATAAATGATTAAAAAGCTGTTTAGGGATCATTTAAATCATGCTCTACGTATTACGGTAAATAGCGGCCGCAGAGCAGTACATGCGCGTGGACGGGGGGGTTTTGGTGACAGTGTGAGAAAGAGGAGAGAGCAGTCGCCCTGAAGCGCTGTCCCAGAATCTATTCGAGACACCGACAAACGGAGCACACACCGCAGGGTGACGAGAGGGAGGCTGAAGGACGGCCATGAAGAGGAGGAGGACGGCGGCAGCATGAGGGTCAGCACACAGGTCAGTCCTCACGCCTCAGTCCGGGACAACAGCCCAGATAGCCAATAGAAACGTTTGCGGATTACTGTCAGAAATAAAGGACTATAAAGAAACAGGTCGTCTACAAGATATGTTGTTCAGGACATTTTTATTTTTGAGCGACAAAGCAAAATGTCAATATTGACCGCCTGAACGAGCACTTGGTTTTTATCCAAATCGAAAAGCTTGAACATTTTTTTTAAATAATAATAATTAAACAAAAAGTGATGAAAATGTGACGAAAAGCGATGGGAAAAAAAGCACTAAAAAAGGAAACAAAAACATGACAAAAAAAAGAGACAAAAACTTGCTTCAAAAATGTGCCAAAACGCGGCGACCATTACGTGACAATAACATTATGATCACTTTTGTAAGTCTCAGCTTTTAAATGAGACATTACACTGTTGCCCTCCAGTCGAGAAGCCTTTAGATTTGGGTAAAGCCGAACTGGAGAAAGTGTGCTTGGTCAAGGCGGGGGGTTAAAGGAACAGGCCACACTGAGATTATGTTCTTACCTGAGCTTAGACGAGTTGAGCTGTCTGGTCTTTGTGCGTGCGCTCAGTCACGCAAAAAGACCAAAGATGTTGTTAGCATTTGGCCTCTCCCAGTATATTCCAACGGCTCCAAACGGGGGTGAAGTTAAAAGCGAGCGAGCTGTACCACGGGCACAAAGACCAGACAGGTTTGTATCACCTCCTCTAAGCTCAGGTAAGAACAGATCTCAGTGTGGAAAAAACGGTGGCCTGTTCCTTTAAGAGCACATTTCCACATGTTTCTGACAATTTACCAAAATATTGCTTGATTCCCTTTTGTCAGTGTCACCCGGCCCGGGACGACTGTACTGATTATTACAAAAGCGTACGTCGGACTGTTCCATCTCTGCTCTGTTGGAGTCCAGCTGGTCTGGAACATGTTTTTGCCTCAGGGCTCACATGAATCATTGAAAAGAGCTACAAAGTGTTTAGTTCTAGCTCTTGGCCGATTTCATGGTCAGATCTCGGAGGCTAAGCGGGGTGGGGCCTGGTTGG